>CP125976.1:13272402-13611832 GCA_030063025.1 Avena longiglumis
TTGTCATAGTGATATCTAATATCTGAATTTTGTTCATATAGCTAGAAGAATCAAGCAGAATCTATTGTAGTGCAAGTTAATTCAAGTGGAAAAGCAAAGAAGCATCGCAAAGAATCTGATCAAGGTAGAAGCTAGTGAGAAACTAATGCGGTGAGTACACTCTAATCTTGATTTTATGGGATATGTATTCCAGCATCTCTATTTCTCAATCACCATTACACACATGGACAACGCGTCTGACTTTCTGCATTGATCATGGTACAGCGATCGAAAACGAAAGGTATTTAAGAAGTTAGGAATAAGTAGCACTCCTACTCGACATCAGTTTTTCCCATTTAAAAGTTATTCATACCGACATCAGATTTTGTACTTAGAATTGTAAGATACTACACACATGGAATAAATTACTAGAAAAGGTAAGCAACCTTCTTGGCCTTGGCTTTCCTAGAATACAAGTTTGGATATACTCCTGCAATACTCGCGCACATCCATAATGTACTAGCGTTGCTGCATCGCCTCCTGATAAAGTTTGAAGTGACAACCGAAATAGGACCATTATGGCCTGATACACTTGGCTGGATAGTGTCTTTTCCATTTAAACCAAGCAGCTAAGCAAATACTACTACCTGTACTAGTTTCCTTGACTTTGGCCTGATACACTTGATTGATGATTTTGATTTTGATTTTCCACTTATACGTGATCAAAATTTTGATGTTGAATTTGGTCTGATTTTTCAGATTTGGCCTATACTGCTAGGTATGACGTGATATCTTGGCACATTCTTGATGGTATCAGTAATTCCGTCAATACTGCCTGGTCCAAGAAACTTGGAAGTGAGCCACCGCATGTGTCGCTTATGCGTTCCTTTTTGTATCGTCGACCTTCCTGAATTGTTACGTGAGCGATTCTGCGACAAACTATATTGCTGTTGTGAAAAGCTATATTTTCACCTATATTGTTGCTGTGAACAGTTAATTTAAATGGTTAAAAGCTACTGTTGTTGTGAAGTATGGTTAAAAGCCGTTGTTGTGAAGTTTGGTTGTTACTGTTTAAATGCGCTATATTGTTGTTTTTATTGTTGTGCATTGTGGTTGATGTGAATAGTTACTGTGAATTCATCGTCTGAAAATGGTTGGTGTGAATAGTTACTGTGAATATTCATCCCTGAAAAATAGTTAGAGGCACATTGCTAAAGTGCGGCTAAAATAGTTAGAGGCACATTGTTAAAGTGCGGATAAAAAGGATTGAGGCAGTTTCCAAAGTGCGGCTAAAAATGGGTTGAGGCAGTTTTCAAAGTGCGGCTAAAAATGGATTGAGGCAGTTTCCAAAGTGCGGCTAAAAATGGGTTGAGGCAGTTTTCAAAGTGCGGCTAAAAATGGGTTGAGGCAGTCTCCAAAGTGCGGCTAAAAATGAGTTGAGGCAGTTTCCAAAGTGCGGCTAAAAATGAGTTGAGGCAGTTTTCAAAGTGCGGCTAAAAATCATTTTTAGGGGCACTTTTTTCAAAGTGCGGCTAACATTTTTAGCGTCATGATTAAATTCGACACTTTTAAAAGTGCCACTAAAAATAAATAAAGGCACTTTGATGATTTTTATAGGCACTTCTAATTGCCCCTAATTAACAACTGTGACGTAGTGATGTCATGCTTCTGAAGTATTTTACAGTTCGCAGCAGCATATTACTTGCGTCAGTCCTAAAAAAGATCCATATGAAATTCTTAACACTAGTGAGATGATCCCAAAGCACAAATTACAATGCATTCAGTTTGTTATACAACGCTAACGCTGATGTGCTACACATTTGTGTTTGTCAAACCACTGTACGAACAATTCTTAATTAATACATTTGCAGTTGTTATATAGCTTACACATGTAGTCTGTATGTGAAGAAAATGTAATCATTTGCATGTTTACGAACTGAATTACTCCTCCGATCCATATTAATTGACTTTGATTTGTCAAAATTTAGATGAATCTATATACTAAATAGTGTCTAGATTCATTCAAATCTAGACTAATTTGAGTCAATTAATATGGGCCAGAGGGAGTAACAAAATCCACCAAATTTCTAGACCTGACAAATTAGTCGTCAAGTTTATGAACTCCAGTGGCATTTACATTCTCAAGTTTATGGAGTACATAAGTTTACTAGGGAACAAGTTGAAGTGAACAAAATGTGTAGAAAACACCACGTTCGCATCATTACCCCTTACAGCTATTCATTCTGGTGGCGTGACGTAGGCCAATACTGTGAATATGGTCTGGACAACCGTGCAGACGAGCACGATGATGGTAGCTAGGAAAGCAAGCACAAGCCACGGATTACTGAAGTGATTTAGCCATAGCCATTCTGTTTAGCCGACTCTGGTAGTGGCTTTCCAGTGTCTGGCACAAACATTTGAGGTAATTATTGGTCTCGGCATTTATAATTACTTGTTTAATCAACCTGGTGAAAAGAGATGACAGCTCCTCATCGCTGTCCATCATGTGCACTATGATCCCTTCTTTGACGAGTAATGCTGCATCATCAGGCGTGGTTAAAAGTTGAGACATGAAAGAAATATAGGCAGTGAGGTCATTGCCATATCTAGAATCAGCCTGCTCCAGTGCAACTAAGTTTTTGAAAAGAGCTTCAGTATTCTCATCGATAGGTAATCATGGAATTTCTATGACCCCATTGCTGAACTTCACGTCCAGGAGTGAATGCCTGTTGTGCTGATCATACTCTCTTTTCTTAATTGTAACTCCAGCTTCATGATACTGCACTGCTCGGCGCCATCGACGCCATCTGCTTGAATGGTGCTCAGATTCCAAGCAATCCACTTGTTGAGTTTGCAGAACCATTTGCTGAGTTTCCTTTGACTTTTGAAAAAGACTCACACATTTGCTTCCAAAATGAAGAAGACGTGTGAAATATCCCTTCCTTGATCCACCTTGGTGCATCTCTTCAAACTTCTGACTAGGTCTAAAGTACATGTGGCACAAGTGGAGCAAATGATGTAATTGTTTGGGTCTATCAGATTCCTGAATAGCGTTTGGATAGTGGCGTAGGATGCTCTCCATGCATTCAGCAATTCTGTCCATAAGAAACCCTGTTCCTGACTCTGTCCCAGTAAACAACTCGTATATTCCTTCAACGACGTGGAAAGGAATTTGGTTTTCAAACAAAAGCAAGTCATGCGCGAGACAACAACTGTACCAACCACCCATTCCAGATGCACCATTTCTTTCTTGATCACTCTGCTTCAGTATTTTATCTTCAGAATCTCTCCTATTTGATACCTGACAAAGTTCTAAATTGGTAGAACTACTTATCTGACAACCGTTTCGCCTTGTAATTTCGAAGCTGGATGCTTCCTTTCCTTCAGGACTTGAACAACCTCTGTTGCTGACAGTATCACTTCTTATTTCTTGAAGGGTATTGCATCGCTCATCTTCGCCTGGATTCCCTGCTGTAGACCCTGCAATTCCATTAAGAAAGACAAGTATGAAGCAACCATCAAGCAAGAGCATCTGCAGAAATCTTTTCTTGTCTATCCTCATTTCCTCCAAGTAGCAGCTCCTTGCTCGCCTCTCATAACGGGCAATCACAGCCAAGTAATCTTGCAAGTTCGTACTACAATTCGACTTGAGGATGAAGTTTAAGCAATTCCACTTTTCCATCTCCATATCCTGTAAAGGTTCCTTTCCATGGTGATATGGACCAATTGACAGAATGGTTGGCTCATAAGGAGTTTTATCAACCCCAAGGATGTGCTGTGGGACTTTATGAATTGAGTAGGAGTTAGACATACTGTAGGAGGACTCGCACTTTGACCAGTAACTGTCTATTTCCTTTCTTATAGAAGCAGCCACTTTGTGAATGTCAACATAATCGGTTCCTTTTTGGGTGCTTGAACTCGCCATTACCTTTGTAATCTGTTAAGATTTCTGCGTTAGTTTAACAAAGCATCATTTGAATGACTCGGTAATTTCATGCTATTACCTCCCAGAGTCTTCTATCTAGTGAATAGCAAAGATGCTGAGACGACGTTTGGAACAGATGATTTTGCCAGGAATATCAATATGAACATGTGGTGCCCAGATAATTCCTGTGAGATTTCCCATAAATTAATGCAAATTCCTGCATTCCAAACAGCCAAACCAATGCTCTGGATATTGATACCATGTACTATGTGGTATCGGTTCATGTCAAAATGTTGTGAGTGTTGATTCGGTCTCAATAGTCTGCTACGTATCGAACCGACTCAAACTGCAGCTATGGGCCCATGTGGAAAAGAAAGAAAAAGAAATTGTCAGTCGACCCTGTGCTTTGCGAGCGGAGGGGTAGCTGGGAAATACTAGTTTATTCTTACAAGCCGAACCAATATGTTGATTCGCTTCTTGTGTCTGAGCGACTGAGTCGGTTCTCTACTATGTGTGGAACCGTTTCTTTCGGTCCTTTGAACCGCTTTAAGACTACATAGTACATGGTCTGACGGAAAACACCTTAAGAAAAGAGAGGTTAAAATTGTCAACAAGAAATGACTCTTGCATATTAACACTGCATTAAGCCATTAACCCATGACACCAACCTGAGGCAGGGAAAACATGCATCCCAGAAAGAGGGCATGGTCCAAGCCTAATGGAAACAGATATGGGATCGGCGGCGCACGGCCGGCGCGGGTACGCTCATACATGGAGGATTGCTGCCTGTTTGCGCATGACCTAGGTGCTCAAGCCAACCTTAACCCGAAAATTTTGCCATCCAGGATCAAAATGTACAATTAACTAGAGGATTATTTCTAAGATAAATATCAACAGACTAATCGTAATTTCACAAAGACCGGACAAATCGCATAACAAATCCATGGAAACCTGATCTAATCAATGCCGTGAAGATTCAGAACTTACCAAACATCCAATATACTCTCTTATCTTTGGATCTGCGGATTGGGACCGACTGGGAAGGAGGATCCAGGCTAGGGCGCAGTCGCCCTCGATTTTTTTTGTGGTACCAGCTCTATCACAATTCACAAAGTCCCTAAAAAACAAGTTCTGCCACAGAGGGTTATAGGTTCCAGGACCACATGTCAGTAGCAGCGTTTTTTTACAAGGCAGCTGTTTCTTTTTTTTCCTTATTTTAATCTAACGACCATCGATTAATCTAAGAGCAACTCCAATAGAAGTTGGAAAACTCGGTACGCGGACTATGCAACATGCGCGATCTAGTTTTAGCGCGCGCTGTGTTTTTCCTCCGGCGGGAGTGCTAAACGCGACATGCAAAAATAGAGCCAAAATCGCCCTCTTAGCGGACGCAGCAAAATGCAGCGCGCGGCACCGGCACAAACAGCTTTCACAGCGCATATATGCATCAACAACATCAAACAAATCAAAATAAATAGAACAAAAATGGTTCAACAATCACCAATTTTACACAACCAAGTTTAACATAAAATTAGAACATAGTTCAAATACAAATGATAATTTCACACAACCAAATTCAATGCAAATTTGACTTGAACACATATGTTGACATATCATTTGTCAACATCATCATAGTCATTGTCATTGGCACTTTTATTTTGCGCTTCTTCTCTTTGGGAGTCTTGGACGGTGGTGTGGGTGGTGTTGGCACGCGATGAATCTCCATAGACATCAACATTCATACTAGGTGTGTTGTTCACCAAGTAGGCCATGCCATAGCCATCAATATTGATAGAAGGTGATGGATTCACCAAGGAGGCCATGAATCCCCTCGGTGGTGCTCCCATGCATCCCATGCTTCCGAGCCCCATGTCACCCATGTCTCCATAGCCTCCAAAAGCCCCCGGTGTTGCTCTCATGCCTCCAAATGCACCCGGTGTCGCTCCCATGCCTCCAAAGCCACCCATGCCTCCAAATACATTTATTCCTTTACTTTGGGCCTTTAAGTAGCTTGCCATCATCCGCCTTTTGGCCAACACTTCATCACAAGCAAGGTTTATGTACTCTCTTTGCCTTTCATCCATGTTGGATGTATCAATGGCAAAGAGGCTCCTCTCTTCCTCCAATAGGCGCCCTTGCTCGGTGGCAGCCACTTTTTTCTCCTCCAAAGCCAACTCACTCTCCTCGGCGGCCACAATCCTCTCCTCCAAAGCCACCCTCCATGCCTCGGTCTCGGCCTCTATAGTTCTTGCCAAATTTTTATCTTCGTTGTACTCCAACCTCACATTGGCCATCCTATCCATAGCTTTTGCTATGTCATCATCACCGGCCTTCTTCCCCTTCATCAACTCCTTGGTGGCCTTCCTTCCAAGCGCGGGCCTCCTTGTGAATGCAACCGAGTGAGGAGTGGAGCTTCTCTTCTTGTTTTTATCACTTGATGCATCATCATCTATGATTGTGGCGGCTTCAATGGCATTCATCCCTAAGTTGTGCACATCTAACCCATCACGATTTCTCCACTTCTCCTCATTTACTAGCTCTTCAAAGGAATGGTGGAGCACGAATGACTTGCCAAGAACTTTCCTCCCCTTCTTGTCTTTCCTCT
This sequence comes from Avena longiglumis, assembly GCA_030063025.1. NCBI lineage: Eukaryota > Viridiplantae > Streptophyta > Magnoliopsida > Poales > Poaceae > Avena > Avena longiglumis. Next base: position 13,278,912 of record CP125976.1, read on the forward strand.
CTTGATCCTTGACCAAATTTTGGGCAATGTTGTTCTATATGGTGAACATAAGAGAAGAATGAGTAACGGATATCAACAAACATATGCGCATGAATATGAGATAGAATCACCCGATGAACAACTTACTCTTTCATCCGCCGCCGTGCCACTTGGATTTATTTTGTTGACCCCCGCCAAAGCATCGAACCATTTTTGACAATCGGTGTTTATGACCGACCATCGGGACCGAAGAGAACGATCGGTGTGCTCATTGCCACTTGTGTTGCGTGCATCTAAGTACTCCTTCATCCTTGCCCAATATGTGCCTCTTGATTAATCAGTGCCAACCACCGGGTCCATGGCAACCGCCAGCCATGATCGACAAAGCAACCTATCCTCCTTGGCGGTGTAGTTGACTGTACTACCAGCCGGTGGCTCAATCAAACCTTCACCATACTCAATCCACCATGGAGTCTTCTTCTTCTTCGCCATTTCTTTCATTTTCTTGCTCGGCGGCGAAAGATGAGCAACCATCCACATTCATGTGTGCCATGAGTGTCTCATCATCAACACTACAATGTATGCCAACACTAGAATCAACTAATACGTGCATCTATGCATCGAAAAGATGAGTTTTTTACCTTGTTGTCAAATCATCGAGCACTTGGAGGTGGCGGCGGGGAGCTTCTTGTTGGCGCTGCTGTATTCTTTGTAGGAGGTTGTTTGCGCTAGTGCGTGGCCACCTTCTTGGATGGATTTTGGGCGCCGGCCGTCACGGCCGCGGCCAGGCGCTTTCCTAGGTTCCCCTTTCTTGCCATCGCGGCAGCGGCCGGCGGAGGTGGGGCGGTGCCGGTCGAGTTCGGGAGCGGTGGTATGAAGTGGAGATGCCCACGCTGGAGCTTGCAGCGGCGACAGTAGGGTTAGGGTTTGCGGCGGCGGCAGATCTCGCGCCGGTGGCGGTGCTGGGGATCGACTACTGCAGTGAGGATGACTCCATCGTCAGAAGTCATGGCGGCGTCTTGTGAGGTAGGGTGGGAATGGCGAAAGGTGGGAAGTTTCAGGTCGGCGGTTGCGTCACAAGACGAAAGAGATAGCGCCTGTGGCGTAGGAAGCAAATTTGGCACGCAGAGGCAACTGATATCGCCCGGAAAAATATTCGTGCGCCCAAAAATATTGCATGTCTGCTGGAGGCGGAAAAACACTATATTGACGGTTACTTTTTGCGCGGGTTTTTAAGATTTTGTTGGAGTTGCTCTAATAATTCTATGGTGTGAAGTTAGCAATTTATGTTGACTGATAGCCCGCCCTGTCTGTCCATGGAATGAAAAAAACCTCACAATTTTCGGATCAGATCGTCCAATCACGTGTTTCCTGCCCTTGCCCCCGTCGCCACCGCGCCTTCCATCGTCTCTGCACGGCCACCTCGCACGACATGTCATGTCTGTCCCTGCCCCCGAGCCAGTCGTCGGTGTTCCGGCATCCACGGCGCCTCGCTCTCAATCGGAGTCCACCACCGGGCGTCGTTTGTGTATCTTTTGCCAAATCTGAAAATTTTGACCCCTCCTTCAGAACTAATTCTAAATCTGATCCTGAGGTCGGCGCTATTCTAAATAGAGACGAATTTGTATATATCGGCGCCGACACATCAGAAAACTGAACTAAAGGAGGACGGCTCCATTTAAAACGGCGCCGACGCCAACTCCATGTTAAACGGCGCCGACCTCCCTAGATTTCCCCCCTTTGTCACGTGTTGAGGCCGACCTGTATAACTTTGACTCCATTTAAAATGGCGTCGATCCTAGGGGTCAAATTCTGAATTAGTTTCTAGAAAGGGTCAGATTCAGTTAAAGTTTCACAAAAGGTCAGATTTGGCAAAAAAAATACGCCGTTTGTGTCCTCATCTCGGTTTCAGTTTATATAGGGTAGTGGCAGGCTTAGAAACTTCACAATAGGTATTCATAGTAAATAATTTAGAACAAAACAACAAAAAATAGGGCGGTGAGCAACACTTGATCTTGTGACCAAGTGACTTGTGAGCATTTGACCTAACCAACTATTCCATACCTGTGCTAGGATTTTAATGAGTTTGATATACAACAAACTAAAATATAGGACTCTACCGGTATAACTTACAAGTTTTGACGAAACTTTAGGGTATTCAGCTACAAGGTGGGCCCGCCCCAGCGTAGCGAGGAAGCGCTATTATTCAGTGGCGCCTCCGGCTCAATCGTTTGTAGCCAGTACTCTTACCAAACTGTAACTGATGCCGAAGTAGGTGCAGACGCAGTAAATAAGGGTGTGTTTGTTAGGTCGGTCCAACCCAGATACTCCCACCTCATCCCACCTTTTGTTTTTTGTTAGACCGGGTCAGTCCTGTCCGACACTGCCCACCTCACCCCGAAAACGCCTATCAGCCCTGCCGAGTAGAGAAGCTCAAATCGAGCTTCGCTACTCATTTCAACCGGGCCAATCGACCGCCGCGTCCGCGCCACCCCTGCACCCCACCCGCCCCGTCTCTCTCTCTTTTCCATTTTTGCCTAGCGCTTTCATCTCCTCCCGACCGGCCGCACGCCTCCTCTCCCGTCGGTGCCCCCTCCTCCCCCGCCGGCCGCACGCCTCCCGCACCCCAGCCACATGCGCCGCCGGTCTCTGAGCAGGCGTAGGCCACGCCCCGTCCCTGGTTCATCCACCGCGCGAGCTCATGACGAGCACCTCGCGAGATCCAGGCGACGGCCTCCTGGCGGCGGATTTTGGCGGGGCTCGGCGCATGGTCTCTGGCGTGGCGAGGCTTGGCGGGGCTTGGCCTCGGCGTGGTGGCGGGGTGCTCGCTGAAGTGCGCGGCTCCCTCGCCGGCCGGAGCCCAGCCAGACCACACATGGAACCGATTGCTTTTTTTCTTTTTGTCCAGGGACCTGGTTGCTATTCATTTTTGTGTGGCAGGGCTGAGGCCTGATAAACGCACCAAACACAATCCCAAGTGAGCTCGGTTGAGGCTAGATAAACACACCAAACACAATCTCAACTGAGGTGGGCAGTGTTAGACTCAGCTTTGATATGGTGAGATTGCACAACCGGGATAACAAACACACCCTAAGAGTATCCCCCAATCGTTGGGCGTTATCGGGATGAAATCCGGACCAAACTATGGCCGGAAAAAACGTGTTCGGCCTGGGAACGCCGAGTTTCCCACTCACGTTTCCAGGCCGAGTTCCCAGGCAAAACAGAAACGACGGAATATTTGAATTTTATCATTCCCGCCGGAGAAAACTCGGCCAAAGGTGTTCGACAGAAGTACACCCAACAAGTTCAGCGACAAATTATTACAGAACTAGATAAAAAACTCGGTGATCAGTCGTCGACGGGGATGGGCCCCTCTGGCGTGGACGATGCGACGGGGTTGGGCGTCTCGCCGGCGGACGACGACTGGTTGGGGGAGGTGGAAGCAGAGCTCGTCGTGGCAGTGACAGTGGCATTCGGCGCAGGTCCTGGCATGATCTCGGCGTTGTGCTCCTGAAGAATGGCATTGTGGCACGCCATGTACCAAGCCTTGATCGACGAGATCATCGCCGACGTGTCCTCGCCGCCCATGAGGAATTGGAGATCCGTGTTCCTCTTCTTGGCGGTGAAGTTGGCCTTTAGGAGGTCGATCTTTTGGCCTTGGTTTTGGAGCAGTTGCGCCCACCTCTCGTCGGACTTCTCCACCCTCTTCTCGACATGTGCCTTCATGTCGGCGATGAACTTCTTGATAGAATCCTGCAGGCGCTCGGCGGGAGGTCTTGCGGCTTTGAGCATCTTGGCCTTCTTCTGGCCGGTCTTCGGCCTTCCTTCGCCGGCAGCAGAGGGAGGAGCCTCCGGGTTATACACGTCGTCCTTGGTCTTGGCGAGGCTCAGGCGAGTGTCCCGCCATTTCTCGCAGTGCTCGATCTCGGTGAACACATGGTGAAACTTAAACTCCGCCTTCATGTCGTCTCGGTACAAACCGAGTGCACGAAGGAGCTGCAAAATGCAAGACAAAGTGTGTCAGGATATGCTTGAGCTTGTTATAACTTCGGCTAGTGTTCGCGAAATACCTTGTTGTCCATGTTTCCCCCGCTGGCTTGTGTGCGTTACGCCTCCTCCACGCAGTTGTGCCACTTGCTACACACATGTTGGATGAGCCCCCAATGGTTGGTCATCGCCTTCTTCCCTTGCTCCATATGAATTTTGTTATACTTTGGGTCGCAAAGGCTACGCTCATCGAATGCTAGCTTCACGTGCTTCCAGTAGTTGTCAGAGTTTTGGTTGGCACCGGTGATGGGATCCATACTCACCGATTTCCAGGCTTCAGCGAGACAAAGGTGCTCGGGCACCGTCCACTTGATCCATGCCTTCGACGCCGATGTGCCTGGCTTCTTCTGGCTCTTCTTTCCCTTCGCCAGAACCACGACATCAACCTCGGCGTCCTCGGCCTGTGTCCATTCGCCCTGCGTATTCTCTGCATAGAGGTCGATGAAATCCTGACACTCGATGCCATGTTCGACATCGGCCTGAGACTGTTCTTGAGTGAAGAAGGAAGGGTTGATGGCAGGCGCTGAGCCTTGGGCAATGATGTCCTGCATGTATGTCTCGGCTGACATTCCTCCAAACAGGTTGTGCGCGTCGACCTCGCTGTAGGTTGCGTGCGACGAGCTTCCGCCGAACGGGAGTGGGCCGCGGCGCATCATCTCCGACTAACCTGCGTATGCCGGAGAGGTGGAGTAGGGGATGTTGATGTCGATGTTGAAGGCCGAAGGAGGGCGAGGCGCGGGGCAGGGGAAGACCCTGTTCGGGTGAACCCGTCGTCGAACTCGGGGGACGAGGAGTACCTTTGTTGAGCATTCGGCTGACTCTCCTGGAAGCCCGCCGACGAGATCGGCGAGAATTCGGCCGGCGAGCCGACGCTTGCCTGGCTTACCAAGTTGGGGGATAGGGCGCCGAAACGACCTGATTCGCCATCATTGCCGCACGCGCCACTGCCGCCTGATTCGCCCTCATCGCTGCCTTCTCGTTGGCGTCCTCCTGTTCTTTCTTTCAACACCCGGATTTTTAATCCCAGATGCCTGTTATGCCATACATCGCAATCCCGAGATTACCATTTTTGTGAGACATAACAGATTTGGATATCACAGTACATCATCCATTGCAAACCATACATAAGGTCTTACACAAATAAGGATCTCATGATCCAGTTCTTAATACAACTCAAGCAGCGGAATAACGTAAAGATAACGATAACGTAGGCGAAGCTCCATCTTCGTGGTCACGAGCAATCGGCGATGGGAGATGATCCTAGTTGTCGTAACCTTCCTACGGTTCGTCATCCTGATACTCCTCTTCGTAGTCTGGCCACGGGAATAGCCAGGGACAAAGCCATGAGTACTCTTTAAGTACTCGCAAACTAATACTAATAAGTTCAGGGAGTTTTTGTAGTAGGATACTAAACTCTAGGGTTGTTTTGCAAAAAGCCAGATTTACTCTACTAAGTTCAAAAGCAAAGAAAGCTAGTTGAGAGTTTTATAACACCTAAGTGGGAACTTGAATTTCATATGTGGTCAAGTCAAAGTCACAAATCATTTACAAGTTGTTTTGAAAACATCTAATGGGGGAACAGTATGGCCACTCCAACTGTCCATAACCGGGGACGCGGCTATTCGAATAGTTTGACACTCTGCAAAGATTGTACACTTTCACCACAACATTAGATACATCCTTCAGGAACAATCCTAAATTCACCATACTCAGTATGCGGATAATCAATCCTAACCTTTCAATTACACGCCCTAATATAGGCACCTCTCCTGTGAGTTTGGCCTCCCAACCATGACCAACTGTCATCTTGGGAACTGAACATGTGGACAATCTTCACAAGGTAGCCTCAGCTCAGACATTGGCCGCAAGGGAACCCATACTAAGGTATATAAATTTCCAGTCATGCCCTATCCAAATTTCGGGTATTGTGGTTGTACGATAAAATTGGAATGGTATCGCATCCAGACAACCATCAGTTTTATAAAGGGCTAAGGCTCATGCCTCAACATTTTCATCATCAAAATCATCTGGTGTTTTCAAGAACACATGTCAAAACATTTTAGTAGAATGACTCATCATCACTAACATTACAAGAATTAAAACACTTGTCTCATTTATTTTATTTGAGAAAAGTAATTTCTACTCATTGAAAAACTACTTAAGATTTAATATTCTCCCACTCAAACATGGGATCATGTTGACACATGTCATCACCACATATTTCAGTACATGAGAATGTGATTTAAAGTGGTGTCACAATTTAATAAGGTTTAACCTTTTTATTTTATTTAATTAAAGTGACTAAAAATGCCTATGTGGCATTTTTTTACTACTTGATCATTATTTCTGTAAGTAAACCTATATATTTTTATATATTCTTAAAGGTATGGTCAAATGTGATTTTTGAGAGTTGGAATCAACTCAAAAGCTTTTATGGTTGAATTTTGAAAAATGTTTGAATGCAGAAAAGATTCTGCCTTGTTATTTTTACCATGGGTGATCTACAAATCCAAATGGTTTGAATCCAACGGTCTTGGATTAAGCATTCCAATACCTTTCTAACAGAATTGGTTTCATGCTATTTGGTTTGGCAAAACTCTCTGAATTGATTTTTGAATCAACAGATGGAACTAGGGTTTGAGTTTAAATGAAAAATCTAAATTTAAACTAACTGGGTTGCGCGGGAGAGTTACTGGGCCGGCCCACTATGCACAGCGCGCTCGCGGGCTGCTGACAGATGGGGTCCACAAGTTAGCGGAACTAACTAAACGAAACGGTATCTATGAATTTGAGCCTTACGATCTAGTTCTAATCTAACGACTGAGGGTCGTCATTGACGACGAGCTACTCCGGCAAGGAACTAACCCTAACGCGGACAGTGGGGGTCTGCGGCGGCTCACCGGGGCTCCGGCGATGGTCGGCAACGGGGGCGAATGACGAAGTCGAGGACGACGGTTCTCCTGGTACAGGCAGCTCCTCCTAGGGCGGCTCCAATCGACGGCTCCCTTCTCCTCCAGCAGCGGAGGGCTCCGGCCAAATTCCGGCGAGAGAGAGCTCGCCTTGCTCCGGGAAGAAGTGGGAAGGATCAATGAGAGGTGGGGAGTGAGATGGTGTGGAGGAATCGAGCTGGGGAGGCCTCCTTTTATAGGCGAGCAAGAGGGGCAGCACGGCGTGGGATGAGCTCGTCGGAGGCGACAGTATAGGCGGATATCGGCATGGTCGAGGCTAGGGGACGGTGCGCGGTCTCATGGCGATCGTTGCTAGCTTAAAGGCAAGGCGTAGGGTGGTGGGGTTTGGTCTGGAACGGGCGGTGCTCTGCATGGTACCGACGGCGAACTCCGCGGCGTGCGGCGGCTACAGGGTACGGTCGAGGAAAGAAGCATGTCTAGTGGTCTCCTGGGAGTATCTGGTTAGTTGGATTAGTCAAGGGGCACTTGTTTGGTTGGGTTTTGAAATCTTCACATATGATAAAGATTCAATTTTGAATTGTGATTTGAATGAGGTTGCCAAATGTTTCTGGAAGTTTGAAAGGTGGGCTTTGCTTCAGTTTTACTTGGTATTGCAAGGGGTGAAAAGAATTGGGAAAGTTTCTGTTTGAAATCTTGGAGTAGAAACACTCAAAGTGACCTAGTGAGCAAGATTGGCAAAAATGACCATTTTCTTTATTTGATTTGTTTTTTATTTTCTCTTGATTTGTTTCTGCACGGAATTGTTTTATATGATGTTATTTTCACCTTTAAACCATTTCTTGCTATTTAGGTTAATCACACAAGTTCATTCATGCATTTATCAAATCATCACATACACACATGCATTCATATGATTTAAATTAATCAAAGTTTTTATTAACCCTAATTTTAGTGATTAAAGTTTGATGATCATTGATTTATATTTTTGGGATGTTACAAATTGTCCCCCCTTAAACAAAATCTCGTCCCAAGATTTGAAAAAGCAGGAAAAGGATTACCTAGGATTTAAAGAGATCAGGAAACTCCATCCTGATGTGATCTTCTCGCTCCCAGGTAGCTTCTTCTTCGGTGTGGTTGCTCCACTGAATCTTGAGAAACTTGATGCTTCGGGTTCTGGTGGTTCTGAAAGCTTCTTCGAAAATACGGATGGGTACTTCGGGGTACGTCAGGTCATCGTTGATCTCTATGGTCCGGTGATCAATGTTCTTGAAAACTTCAGTCTTCTCCGGAACTTCAAGGCATTTACGAAGTAACGATATATGGAACACATTGTGTACTGCTGCCATCTCCTCTGGCAGTTCCAATTGATATGATACTTCTCCTCGACGATTTAGAATCTTGAAAGGTCCGATATATCTGGGGGATAACTTTCCTTTGAGCTGAAAACACTGCATTCCCTTCAAAGGCGACACTTTAAGATACACGAAATCTCCGATATTGAAAGCGAGGTCTCGACGTCTCTTGTCGGCGTAACCCTTCTGTCTTGACTGAGCGGTCTTGAGGTGCTCACGAATCTTGTGAACTTCCTCTTCTGCTTCTCGTAGGATGTCGGGTCCAAAAATCTGACTCTCTCCTACTTCCGACCAATTCAAAGGGGTGCGACACTTCCTTCCATACATAAACTCAAATGGAGCCATTTGCAGACTAGCTTGATAACTGTTTTTGTATGAAAATTCTGCGAAAGGCAGACAATATTCCCATTTAGATCGATACTCTAGAACACATGCTCTCAACATATCTTCGAGTATTTGATTTACTCGCTCCGTTTGTCCATCGGTCTGAGGGTGATACGCTGTGCTGAAATCTAGTTGGGTTCCTAAACCTTCTTGGATTTTCTTCCAGAATCTCAAGGTAACCTGAGTTCCTCGATCTGATACGATGTTCTTGGGGACTCCGTGCAAACTGACGATTCTAGCGATGTACAACTCTGCTAGCTTCGAACTCTGATATGTGGTCTTGACTGGTAAGAAATGGTCTACTTTGGACAATCTGTCAACTATGACCCAGATAGAGTCATTTCCCCTACTAGAAGTAGGCAATCTGGTGATCAAGTTCATTCCAACTGAATCCCATTTCCATTCCGGAATCTGTAATGGTTGCAACAGTCCTGCGGGTCTTTGATGTCCCGCCTTGACTCTCTGACATATATCACACTTGGCGATATAGCTTCCTATTTTTCTCTTCATCTTATGCCACCAAAATTGCTCCTTCAAATCCTGATACATCTTTGTTCCTCCGGGGTGGATAGAATAAAGAGTATCATGGGCTTCCTTCAAAATAACTTCTTTCAACTCCGAATATGCTGGTACACAGAGACGTCCTTTGTACCACAGAACTCCTTCTTCGTCTTCGGTGAATCCGGGTACCTTGCCTGTATCGATACGACGTTTGGTTCCGTCGATACTAGCATTTCCTTTCTACGCCTCTTTGATCTGACTGATCAAAGTGGGTTGTAGTTCTATGCTAGCTAAAAATCCTTCACTCACCAATTCCATTCTAAAATCTTCCATCTCTTTGTGCAAACTTGGTTGCTCCTTCAAAATCATGGAGTTCAAGCGGCACGGCAATCTGCTACCACATTGGCTTTACCGGGGTGATAGTGAATGTCCAGATCATAGTCCTTGATTAGCTCAATCCATCTTCTCTGCCTCATATTCAGCTCCTTCTGAGTGAATATATATATTTCAGGTTCTTGTGATCCGAATAAATCTCACAACGATTTCCCATCAGATAATGCATCCATGTCTTCAGGGCTAGAACTACAGCTGCGAGTTCAAGGTCATGGGTTGGATAATTCTGTTCATGTTGCTTCAGTTGTCGGGATAGATAAGATATAACTTTGGCTTCCTGCATTAGCACACATCCGAGACCGATCTTGGATGTGTCACAATACACATCAAAGGGTTTCGTGATATCCGTCATGATCAAGATTGGGGCTGAAATCAATCTTCTCTTGAATTCTTGAAAACTCGCTTCACATTTGTCTGTCCATTCAAACTTCTTGTCCTTCTTCAGCAATTAGGTCATGGGTCTGGCAATACTCGAGAATCCTTCTACAAACTTGCGGTTGTATCCCGCTAATCCGAGAAACGCACGAACTTGGGTTTGAGTGGTTGGGGCTTGCCAATCTTCAACATCTTTCACCTTCGCCGGGTCAACGGCAATTCCTCCGGCTGATACAATATGTCCGAGGAATCCTACCTCTTGTAACCAGAATTAACATTTGCTAAACTTGGCATACAGCTGATGCTATCTAAGGGTTCCAAGAATGGTCCTTAGGTGTAGCTCATGTTCTTCTTCTGATTTGGAATAAATCAGAATGTCATCGATGAAAACAACGACAAACTTATCCAGGAAGTCCATAAAAATCTTATTCATGAGGTTCATGAAATAAGCGGGGGCATTGGTTAATCCAAAATACATGAAAGTATACTCATATAATCCATATCGGGTGGTGAAGGCAGTCTTTGGAATATCCTCTGCGTGAATCTTGAGTTGATGATAGCCAGTTCTAAGATCAATCTTAGAAAATAGTTTGGCACCAGTCAACTAGTCAAACAGGTCTTCTATCTTGGGCAACGGATATTTGTTCTTGATGGTGACATCATTCAACTTCCGATAATCCGTACACAAACGGTTACCTCCATCTTTCTTGTCCACAAACAAGACAATTGATCTCCAAGGTGACGCACTTGGTTGAATCAGTCCAATTTCCAACATGGCATCTAGTTGCTTCTTTAGTTCCGCTAGTTCAGACGGGTTCATACTATATGGTCTCTGGGCTATGGGTCCGGTTCCAGGTGTTAGTTCAATGATAAACTCGATATCCCGATCTGGGGGTATACCGGGCAAAACATCTGGAAATACATCGGGGTATTCACAGACTATCCGAACTTGTTCAATGGTTGGCTGGGCTATACTCTTGTTGCACTTGAATTGACGGGGCAAGGTTTTAGATACATGCTCGTGATATTCATTTGTCTTGGTCATGGTTATGGCTTTCTTGGCATAGTCAATTAATCCTTTGTGTTTGGACATCCAATCCATTCCTAGTACTACTTCCAAACCTTTAGTTTCGAGTACTATTAGATTAGCATAAAAATCTATGCCATGGATTCGGATAGGGACGACTTTGCAAATTTGCCTAGCTTTGGTGGTTGAACCGGGTATTTGAACAATCATAACATGCTTCAATTTGGTTGGTTGAATCTTACTAGTGCATGCAAATTCTTCAGTAACAAATGAGTGTGATGCTCCAGAATCAAACAACACTCTTGCAAGTACTGAGTTAACAGAAAACATACCCAACACGAAATCTGGCGCTTCCTGGGCTTCTTCAGCATGCATGAAAAAGAGACGGCCGTTGCGGTTGAGCGAGTTCCCTAGCGAAAACCTTCTTCCGGGCTGACGCTGCTGCTGAGCTGAGGCATTTGCATTGGGGGTTGCGGAAATTTTCTTGGGGCACTCATTGGAATAGTGACCTCCTTGGTTCCACATTCATAACAAATCACTTGTGATTTGTCCTTTGCTGCAACAGGCACATCATTGCTTCCAGTCCTTGGGGCAGTGTTGGTGTTGGTGACAGCATTGTTGTTGTTGAACTTGGGTGGTGCACGGTTGAAATTGCTGGAGTTGCCGGGGTTGTTGTGGTTTCCTCCGGGCCTTGGGTTTCCATGGTTGGGATAGGTCAGACGGTTCATCAGGGGTCTATTGGTTCTCGGGGCAAATCCTGGAGATGGGTTGGGGCGATATTTTGGTGTATGGTAGGTTCCTGGTTGGTGCATCATGCGATGCTTGCGGTTCTCATTATCTTGGTTGATCTTTCCTTCCATCTGAATGGCAGAGTTAACTAAGGCTTCAATATCTGCAAAGGGGATATTGACTAACAATGTCTGCATCTCATCATGCAGGACATTCAGGAATCTCTCCTTCTTCTTGGCTTCAGTGTCTATCTCATCTGGTGCATACCTAGCCAATGATAAGAATTTGTCACGGTATTCCACTACTGTCATCCTTCCTTGCTTCAGTTCCCTGAATTCATCTCTCATCCTCTTGATCAAACCCGGTGGCACATGGGTTCTGCTAAACTTGACTTTGAACTCTTCCCAGGTCATCAGCTGACCTCATGTCATCGCGCGAACGTTGTTCCACCAAGCTCTTGCATCTTCGGCCAGATAGTGGGTAGAAAACAACACTTTCTCGTTAGCTTCCACTCCTGCAACTTCCAGATTGTTCTCCATGGTTTGAAACCAATCATCTGCCTCTAGGGGCTCTTCTGACTTAGTGAAAATAGGTGGACTAGTGTTCTGGAAATTCTTGAGCTTAGATCCATGGTTGTCCTGATTTCCATGGCCTTGATTGTTGTTGGCCATCTGGGCAATGTGTTGAAGGGTGGCTAAGTTGGCTTGAATTTCGGCTCTTTCAGCTTCGCGGTCAGAAACCAACATTTGCAAGATCTGCAACATCGGGTCCGGGGATGAACCGCTTCCTCCACGAGGCATCTGAAGATTGAGATAGATCATGAGAAAAGAGGGAAATTTCTAAGGTTCATGGATTTTGAAAAGTTTTTGAAGTTTGACTCAGATTTTTCTAGCAACTTGATTTTCATTCATTCATTCATAGCACACGATACAAACACACACCACAACAAAGGAAAACATATGGTTTTAAGAACCATTCTGGGAAACTACGATACAGTGGGACCGAATACAACTCACTAACGCTAGTGCTCAAGTGCTACTACTCCTCGGAGTTAGTGTCCTCATCATCCTCATCATCATCATTGATGAAGGCGAAGTCATCCTCATCGGTGAAGAAGTCCATGGCCTGATCCTCCAGAAAGTCATCATCATCGCTGAGATAGGAGTAGGTGTCTCCACGAAGGTCTTTCCCTACATTCTCCCTCTCCTCCAACTGCATGTCTCTCTCGTGGATGGTCTCCTCCAAATCTGTGATCCGGTGGCGAAGACGGGCAATGATGCGCTCCTTCTTCTTGAGCTGACGGCGACGAGACTTGCGATCCTTCACTAGCATGGCGAGGGTCTGATCCTTCTTCTTGGCGATGGCGTACTTGTGGTTGGCGTAGGAACGGGCATTGTCCAACTCCTTCTGACGGTCATACATCATGAAGATAAGGTGGTCCAACCGAGTCTTTAGCTCGAGGTGGTATGGGGCCTCCAGTGGCTGTCCCATAACATCACACCTTGGGTAGAACTCGAAGCGGGTACCCTTGATTTGATTGATACTCTGACCACATAGACGGGCGAGAGATTCCTGCATGGCCCTGGCAAGTCCATCGAGCCAATTGTTCTCTCTTAAGGTGAACTGAATTCCCTATGCAGTGGGAGGTTCAATCTTTCCTCGGAGACTAGCAACAACTAGCCACTGCAAATCTTCTCCTTCCTGATCATTGAGTTGAGCTGCGAAGAACTAGGGGTGGGGACGCTCCAGCATCTCCGACAGCTGGTCCAAGTCACGCTCAAAGATGAGGTCTCCTCCATTCGCCAACTGATAAAACTTGATGTACTTCACGTCCATCTATAAGAATATAGGATGAGTAAGTTAGTAGAGTGATCAAGTGTGTCAAATTTTATGTAAGTTTGCAAGAATTTTTGAGGAACATGAATTTTCATGAAAGAATCCAAGTGATAAGAATGAGAATAGGATTTTGTAAATACTCACTTCCTTTGGTTTTGAAACTAAGTTTTTGATTCAAACGTCCATTCTAACTAGGGTCTCCTATGGTCAGGATGGCTCTGATACCAACTTGTCAACACCCGGATTTTTAATCCCAGATGCTTGTTATGCCATACATCGCAATCCTAGGATTACCATTTTTGCGAGATATAACAGATTTGGATATCATAGTACATCATCCATTACAAACCATACATAAGGTCTTACACAAATAAGGATCTCATGATCCAGTTCTTAATACAATTCAAGTAGCGGAATAACGTAAAGATAACGATAGCGTAGGCGAAGCTCCATATTCAGGGTCACATGCAATGCTGACGATGGGAGATGATCCTAGTTATCGTAACCTTCCCAATGGTCCGTCATCCTGATACTCCTCTTCGTAGTCTGGCCACGGGAATATCCAGGGACAAAGCCATGAGTACTCTTTAAGTACTCGCAAACTAATACTAATAAGTTAAGGGGTTTTTTTGTAGTAGGATACTAAGCTCTAGGGTTGTTTTGCAAAAAGCCAGATTTACTCTACTAAGTTCAAAAGCAAAGAAAACTACTTGAGAGTTTTATAACACCTAAGTGGGAACTTAAATTTCATATCACAACTCTGTTGTGGTCAAGTTAAAGTCACAAAGCATTTCACAAGTTGTTTTGAAAACATCTGACGGGGGAACAGTATGGCCACTCTAACTGTCCATAATCGCGGACGTGGCTATTCGAATAGTTTGACACTCTGCAGATATTGTACACTTTCACCACACCATTCGATACATCCGTTCGGAACAATACTGAATTCACCATACTCGGTATGCGGACAATCAATCCTAACCTTTCAATTACACACCCTAGTATAGGCACCTCTCCTGTGAGTTTGGCCTCCCAACCATGACCAACTGTCATCTTGGGAACTGCACAGGTGGACAATATTCACAAGGTAGCCTCAGCTCAGACCTTGGCCGCAAGGGAACCCATACTAAGGTATATAAATTTCTAGTCAAGCCCTACCCAAATTTCGGGTATTGTGGTTGTACGGTAAAATTGGAATGGTATCGCATCCAGACAACCATCAGTTTTATAAAGGGCTAAGTCTCATGCCTGAACATTTTCATCATCAAAATCATCTGGTGTTTTCAAGAACACATGTCAAAACATTTCAGTAGAATGACTCATCATTCTAAGGTTTTCATAACCATTTTCACCAAGTATTCCCATCTAAAGTTGATCAAGTTTTATGCTTAGCACTAGCATCTATAAGTGGGGTAAATACTAATGAGGGGTGGTAAACAAGTGGGGATTTACTAAGTTCAATCTCATGCCTTAGGATGACATCAAGATTATCTAACTTAGGCCAAATTTTATGCTCTTTATGCTACCTTCAGTTATCTTTCTAGAATCTACAAGTCACTAAGTAAACTCTAAGATAAAGCTTTGATAAAGAAAATAAAGTATTAAGCTTGCAAGTAAAACTAGGAGGGTGTGTCTAGTGGGAATAATCACATATGCTTAAGGCATATAGTTGGCATAGTAACAAGCAAGTAATAGCTTGCATAAGTAGGGTATCTTGCAAGTGTTAGCTTGCAAGGTTGCAAGTATAGGTTTTCAAGTATTGGCTTGCCTTGCGTAGAGCAGTGGTTGAAGTTCTCCTCGGCTTCTTCCTCGTAGTATCCTCCTTCCTCCTCGTATCCTTGGTTGGTACTAGCGTCTATAAATAAATACGAGGTACACAATCACCAAAAAATACTTAACTATTTCTAATCATCACATAAAGGTTCACACTAGATCATATATCATCATCACTAACATTACAAGAATTAAAACACTTGTCTCATTTATTTTATTTGAGAAAAGTAATTTCTACTCATTGAAAAACTACTTAAGATTTAATATTCTCCCAATCAAACATGGGATCATGTTGACACATGTCATCACCACATATTTCAGTACATGAGAATGTGATTTAAAGTGGTGTCACAATTTAATAAGGTTTAACCTTTTTATTTTATTTAATTAAAGTGACTAGAAATGCCTATGTGGCATTCTTTTATTACTTGATCATTATTTCTGTAAGTAAACCTATATATTTTTATATATTCTGAAAGGTATGGTCAAATGTGATTTTTGAGAGTTGGAATCAACTCAAAATCTTTTATGGTTGAATTTTTAAAATTGTTTGAATGCAGAAAAGCTTCGGCCTTGTTATTTTTACCATGGGTGATCTACAAACCCAAATGGTTTGAATCCAACGGTCTTGGATTAAGCATTCCAATACCTTTCTAACAAAATTGGTTTCATGCTATTTGGTTTGTCAAAACTCTGAATTGATTTTGGAATCAACAGACAGAACTAGGGTTTGAGTTTAAACGAAAATTATAAATTTAAACTAACTGGGTTGCGCGGGAGAGTTACTAGGCCGGCCCACTATGCACAGCGCGCTCGCGGGCTGCTGATAGATGGGGTCCACATGTTAGCGGAACTAACTAAACAAAACGGTATCTATGAATCTGAGCCTTATGATCTAGTTCTAATCTAACGGCTGAGGGTCGTCGTTGACGACGAGCTACTACGGCAAGGTACTAACCCTAATGCGACCAGTGGGGGTCTAGGGCGGCTCACCGGGGCTCCAGCGATGGTCGGTGACGAGGCGAATAATGAAGTCGGCAGCAGTTCTCCTAGTACCGACAGCTCCTCCTGGGGCGGATCCAATCGACGGCTCCCTTCTCCTCCAGCAGTGGCGGGCTCCAGCCAAATTCCAGCGAGAGAGAGCTCGCCTTGCTTCGGGAAGAAGTGGGAAGGATCAATGAGAGGTGGGGAGTGAGATGATGTGGAGGAATCGAGCTAGGGAGGCCTCCTTTTATAGGCGAGCAAGAGGGGCAGCACGACGTGGGTTGAGCTCGTCGGAGGCGACGGTACAGGTGGCTATCGGCGTGGCTGAAGATAGGGGACGATGCGTGATCTCATGGCGATCATTTCTAGCTTAAACGCGAGGCTTAGGGCGATGGGGTTTGGTCTGGAACGTGCGGTGCTCTGCGCGGTACCGACGGCGAACTTCGCGGCGTGCGACGGCTACGGGGTACGGTCGTGGAAACAATCATGTCTAGTGGTCTCCTGGGACGGTGGGGTTCGTGCTGGCGGGCGGCAAGGGCTCGAGGTGGTCGGGTTGAGTGGGAACGGCGTGTGCACGGTGGTGCGCGTTGGCATGGTCGACAGCGGCGCAGCCACGGCGTTTCCGGTGGTTCCTGTCTCTGTCTTCGAGCTAGGGCTCTTCTAGAGGGGGCGATGAGGCACGGGAAGCATGCCAGACAAGGTTGGCATAGCTAGTTCTTCTTCTAGCTTGCTGTCCACATTGGGGATGGCAAAGGGGCTCGACATGGTCACCAATAATGGCTATGCCAAGCTCACAGTGGTGCTAAGGCTTGTTAAATTGGCTAGTTCATCTACTGTGAGTGTAGTGAGAGCTAGAGAGGGAACAAGGTTGGCCAAAATTACTGCACACTATAGTGTTTGATGTTTTGTTGTTTGTTGCTAACAAGGTGTTTGATGAAATGGCCAAAAGAATTTCAAATTTGAATTTTGGATTCAAACTTGGTGGGTTTGCTAGGCACATACTAGGGAGTATCTGGTTAGTTGGATTAGTCAAGGGGCACTTGTTTGGTTGAGTTTTGAAATCTTCACATATGATAAAGATTCAATTTTGAATTGTGATTTGAATGAGGTTGCCAAATGTTTCTGCTAGTTTGAAAGGTGGGATTTGCTTCACTTTTACTTGGTATTGCAAGGGGTGAAAAGAATTGGGAAAGTTTCTATTTGAAATCTTGGAGTAGAAACACTCAAAGTGACCTAGTGAGCAAGATTGGCAAAAATGACCATTTGCTTTATTTGATTTGTTTTTGATTTTCTCTTGATTTGTTTCTGCACGGAATTGTTTTATATGATGTTATTTTCACCTTTAAACCATTTCTTGCTATTTAGGTTAATCACACAAGTTCATTCATGCATTTATCAAATCATCACATACACACATGCATTCATATGATTTAAATTAATCAAAGTTTTTGTTAACCCTAATTTTAGTGATTAAAGTTTGATGATCATTGTTTTATATTTTTGGGATGTTACAAACCTTCCCCCTTAAACAAAATCTCGTCCCAAGATTTGAAAAAGAAGGAAAAAGATTACCTAGGATTTAAAGAGATCGGGCAACTCCGTCCTGATGTGATCTTCTCGCTCCCAGGTAGCTTCTTCTTCGGTGTGGTTGCTCCACTGAATCTTGAGAAACTTGACGCTTCGGGTTCTGGTGGTTCTGAAAGCTTCTTCCAAAATATGGATGGGTACTTCGGGGTACGTCAGTTCATCGTTGATCTCTATGGTCCGGTGATCAATGTTCTTGAAAACTTCAGTCTTCTCCGGAACTTCAAGGCATTTACGAAGTAACGATATATGGAACACATTGTGTACTGCTGCCATCTCCTTTGGCAGTTCCAATTGATATGATACTTCTCCTCGACGATTTAGAATCTTGAAAGGTCCGATATATCTGGGGGCTAACTTTCCTTTGAGCTAAAAACACTGCATTCCCTTCAAAGGCGACACTTTAAGATACACGAAATCTCCGATATTGAAAGCAAGGTCTCGACGTCTCTTGTCGGCGTAACTCTTCTGTCTTGACTGAGCGGTCTTGATGTGCTCACGAATCTTGTGAACTTTCTCTTCTGCTTCTCGTAGGATGTCGGGTCCGAAAATCTGACTCTCTCCTACTTCCGACCAATTCAAAGGGGTGCGACACTTCCTTCCATACATAAACTCAAATGGGCCATTTGCGGACTAGCTTGATAACTGTTTTTGTATGAAAATGCTGCGAAAGGCAGACAGTCTTCCCATTTAGATCCATACTCTAACACACATGCTCTCAACATATCTTCGAGTATTTGATTTACTCGCTCCGTTTCTCCATCGGTCTGAGGGTGATACGTTGTGCTGAAATCTAGTCGGGTTCCGAAACCTTCTTGGACTTTATTCCAGAATCTCGAGGTAAACTGAGTTCCTCGATCTGATAAGATGTTCTTGGGTACTCCGTGCAAACTGACGATTCTTGTGATGTACAACTCTGCTAGCTTCGAACTCTGATATGTGGTCTTGACTGGTAAGAAATGGGCTACTTTGGACAATCTGTCAACTATGACCCAGATAGAGTCATTTACCCTACTAGAAGTAGGCAATCCGGTGATAAGGTCCATTCCAACTGAATCCCATTTCCATTCCGGAATCTGTAATGGTTGTAACAGTCCTGCGGGTCTTTGATGTCCCGTCCTGACTCTCTGACATATATCACACTTGACGATATAGCTTCCGATTTCTCTCTTCATCTTATGTCACCAAAATTGCTCCTTCAAATCCTGATACATCTTCGTTCCTCCAGGGTGGATAGAATAAAGAGTATCATGGGTCTCTTTCAAAATAACTTCTTTCAACTCTGAATCTGCTGGTACACAAATGCGTCCTTTGTACCACAGAACTCCTTCGTCTTCGGTGAATCCGGGTACTTTGCCTGTACCGATACGATGTTTAATTCCGTCGATACTAGCATTTATTTTCTACACCTCTTTGATCTGACGCGGATTAGTCGGGATGCCATCATTGCCGCACGCGCCACCTCCGCCTGATTCTCCCTCATCGCTGCCTGCTCGTTGGCGTCCTCCTGTTCTTTCCCTGTACTTTCTCTCCTTCTGGCCTCCCAACTCGACCTTCCTCTTCGCAATAATGTTTGTCCACTCGGTGTTCGTCATGCCAGGCGGCCTCGCCTTCGGCGCTCTCATTTTCCTTACCTTTTTCTTGTAAGACCCCACATATACAAAGGTAAAGGTCCCTGTGATTGCAATGCTAGTCCCTGGATCAAATGCTAGCATCCATACTTTAAGATGAAGTACATAGAAACAAAGGTCATTATTACATCGTCATTCGAGAGATAACATAGTCTTTTACAACTCCATGGCCATAGGCTAGTACAAGAGTTTAACTTAACAAAATAAATAAAAGTCTTCATCTTCATGTGACACAGGCAACCATGTTGAGTGTAGACTCACAACCCTAATCCTCATCAGAGTAACCCATAACATCACAAGTTACATCCATAGTGGTTCAATACATTAGAATAGTATTGGCAAGTGATACCTTAGTAGAATAATAGTTTCTAGCTTCTACATGAATTTGGCTAAGTGTAGCTTAGGATTGCTTTGCTCAAAATAGGTTTTACCTATCAGTTGAAAACACTAAGTTTTTGTTTGACAAAAACTCCCAAGGAACCACCAATAGACATTGGTGAACCTTTACCCTTGTTCAACCACAAGTTTTTAACTTAGAAATTGGGATGAGGAGATTCTTGATAGCTTCCATGTCTTGATGCTCAAATTGTCCATTATCGGGGATACAACTAAGTACTTAGATTCTTCCTTCTCGAGAGGTGGTGCACTTTCTCCACAAGACTCGACATGCATTGAGACAAGACCTTTCAGAAGCCTTCCCTTAGACCAAAATGGACGCGTTCCCAAACCTGTCACCCCTACCACCAACTGTCCATTTGGCTAAGTTATTGTAACCTATATGATCCAGGCAGAGCCCATATTGCCAGGTGGCTACACTAGAAGCTTCTTAACATATGGCATCTCAAATCCCTTTGTTCCTAGGTAGCATTCCACGAGTGAGATACACATGGTAGGCCATTGAAAAATGGGACCTGGTAACCACTCAACAAAAATCCAACCATGCAATTACCATTCCACCCAGGTGTTTCATTCACTTAGTTATTTTATTAAGCAAAAACATAAGGCAAAGACTTAGCAACATTTTTCCATAGCATGTATACAGTCCACCCTTGTTTGCTACTAGCTAGGCTAAGCATGGTAATATATCAAGTATCTTAACTTAGATAAAATTCTAACAAGTCTACAACTACTAGGATTTCCCAAGCATAGCATATAGATACTTAGCAAAAACATCATGCAAGCCCTATACAAAATATCACTAATGCATAGTCAAAGTATTGGGACAAAAATATGAAGCACCACTTGCCTTGGTAGTTGGGGGAGTAGCAACAATCCTCACAATCACAATCACCACTAGCACCAAAATCTACATATAAAGTGATAGCACCAAATTCATATTTCAAATAATCAAGCAAAAATATATGAATGCATGCAAATGTTATGTGATGATTTTATAAATTAATCAAGACAAGTATAACAGTACTGAAACACTAAACTAAACAATTATACACTAAATAAACTTAATTTGGCTTTTAAAACATTTCCCAAATAATTTTTATATACAAAATAAGACTACAAATGTCTTTGCACAAAATCCTATTTTAACAAAGGCAAAATACAAAACCAAGCCTACAGATGTGTAGGATTTAATTTTGTGAATCCATTGATATATTAGTTGTATTTTTTTGACAAACAGACCAAAAGTTATGAATTTTACAAGTTTAAATAACTAATAGATTCAAAATCATATTTTAAAACAAAACTCCAGACACGTGGACGCATCTAATATGCCCTTACCGGTTCGGTTATATCGATCATCCAGAGCCGTTGGATTTAAGTGACAGCGCACGGGCCAGATCTAACCATACCCCTTTGTTAAGTGATCTAATCTGACGCGTTGAATCTAGATCTAACAGCCCACGACGGCTTGGCCAAGAATCGTGGCGTGGCTGCAATGGCGTGATCTTGGCGGTGACGGTCCGACGAATTCAGAGGGGGCTAGGGGTTGTGGTTGGCCTTACCAGCGTTCCACGGTTGCGAGGAAGCTCAATGTGGTCGCGGTTGGGGAGGGGGCGTGCTGTAGCGGTGGCTAGGGCTCGTTGGAGTTGCGGGCGGCGTCGGGTTCGCGCTGACGGAGACGTTGCCGATGTTCTGGATCGCCCTAGCACAAACCCAGAGCATCAGTAGCTGCACAAGGACATGGCAAACCTAATCGTATGCAAGAGAGGTCAAGGGGCGCTCGATAATTACCGTGATTGCTCGACGGAGTTGAGCGGCGGCTCGGTCGTTTGCGGGGTGGACGGGGACGGTGACCTGGGTCACGAGCAGGCAAACTAGAGGCATTAGAAGGTGCACAAGGACACGAGGGTCACGCCCGTTTGAACCAGAAGCAAAGGGGAGGTCGGATCTCACCAGAATTAGTCGCCGGAGTCGTTCGGTGCTGCGGCGGTGCATGCAAGAATTCGCGGAGCCTGGCGGCGCTACTGGCTGGCTGTGTTTGGGGAAATGGTCGCGAGGATGAGGGGGTTGAGTAGCCGGAGTAGGGGCCACAATCATGCGGCGTATCAATGGGAATTAAGGAATTTACGCAGCAGTCACTACAGGGAAGAAACAACGACGAGCTGGTCACGGGCGCGAGATTTGGGGGCGATGATGACGGGGCGTGTGGGGCCAATGCGTCAGTGAGGTAGAGGGAGTGCCCGCGGGTGAGAAAACAGAGAGGGGAGGGGGTTTCCTGGGTGGGCTTGCTGGGCTGGTTGTTGGGCCGCGAGTGGGTTGGGCTAGTTTAGTTAGCTAGGTTTATTTTTTCTCCCTTTCTTTTTCTGTTTTGATTTTTGGTTTGAATTTGAATGACTATTTCAAATCTGTTTCAATTTGAATTTCCTCCAGACTTTTGTACTGTGTTTTGTTGTGTCCAAGGATGTGTAAAACATCTATTTGCACTCAAAAACCAAATTTGTTTGAAAACAAAAAATAAAACCATGCCCTTATTAATATAATGATAATAGGCATATAAATGGTTTTATGAATCTTGTTTTTGAAATTTTTGTGTGAGCTTTGCATTCACTCCCAAAACATTACTGATCAAACCCAAACATTTCCATAATTTGGAAAGTAAAAACAAAAGCCTTGCCTTACATGCATAAAGTTAATAAGCAAAATATGGTTTCTTATTTTGGAAATTCATTTGAAAAGTCCAAATGCTTATGAATGTATGAATGATATGCAAGCTTTATAAATTATGATTTTTGGGATTTTACAAATCTAACCCCCTTAAGGTGAATCTCGCCCTCTAGATTCGGATTGGCTAGCAAATAGGTGAGGGTGGTCTTTCTGAAGATCATCTTCTCTTTCCCAAGTTGCTTCCTCTTTGGAATGGTGGGTCCACTGAACTTGGCAGAATTTGATAGTCTTTGTCCAAGTAACTCTTTATGCAGTCTCAAGAATCTTGATAGGCTTCTCTTCATAAGTGAGATCACTTTCCAACTAGACCTGTTCCAAAGGTATAGTATCCTTCAAAGAAGTTTCTTCCATCCCTGGATGGCATTTCTTCAACTGACTCACGTGAAACACATTGTGAACGGCCGACAGTGACTCATGCAATTCAATTTCATATGCCACTTCTCCTTTGCGACTCAGAATCTTGAATGGTCCAACATACCTTGGTGCCAATTTTCCTTTGACTCCAAACCTCTTCACTCCACAAAGTGGTGAAACTTTAAGATAAGCTCTATCACCCACATCATAGGTGACTTCTCTACGCTTTGGATCTGCGTAACTCTTTTGTCGGGACTGTGCTATCTTCAATCTGTCTTTTACCAACTTGACTTTCTCTTCAGCTTCTTTGATTAGTTCTGGCCCGAGCAAATTTCTTTCTCCAACACCACTCCATAGAAATGGTGTAGTAAACTTTCTTCCATAGAGGAATTCAAACGGTGCCATCTCAATACTAGCTTGATAGCTGTTATTATAAGAGAATTCTGCGTAAGGCAGACTTTCATCCCAACTAACACCATAATCTAGGGCACATGCCCTCAACATATCCTCTAAAATCTGATTGGTCCTTTCTGTCTGTCCATCAGTCTGGGGATGAAAAGCAGTGCTGAATTCTAGTATTGTTCCCAATGACTCATGCAGTTGCCTCCAAAAATGTGAAGTAAAATGAGTTCCCCTATCAGATACAATACTCTTGGGTACTCCATGCAGACATCCTATTCATATAAATCTTGGCTAACTTAGCACTTGTATAGGTTGTCTTTACGGGTATGAAATGAGCCACTTTAGTTAGGCGATCTACCACGACCCAAATAGAATCATATCCTGATCTAGTCCTTGGCGGTCAGGATGAAATTCATACCAATATTATCCCACTTCCAATCGAGAATAGGTAGTGCTTATGTGATCCTGCTGGTTTCTGATGTTCCGCTTTCACTCTACTACATACATCACATAAAGCAATATGTTCGGCGATGTCCTTCTTGAGATTATTCCACCAAAAAAATCCCTTCACATCCATGTACATTTTGGTGTTACCCGAATGAATGGAATATGGTTAGTTGTGTGCTTCCTGTAAAATCAGTTTCCGAAGCTCCGGATCTTGTGGAATGCAGATATGTTTTCCATACCATAAAGTACCATGTTCGTCTTCATGGAATCCTTTAGCTTTCCCCTTGCTAATTTTTTCTTTAATCTCTTCAATTTCCTTGTCCAACTTTTGGGATTCCTTGATCATGTCCAACAATGTGGGTTGAACATCCAATGACATGAGATGTCCTTCAGGCACTATCTCCAATATGAGATCTTTGAATTGGGCACACAGATCATCTGGCAATTCTTCCTTAGTAAGGCCATTCACATAAACCTTACGGCTTAATGCATCCGCTACAACATTTGCTTTACCGGGGTGGTATTGCAAACTTAATTCATAGTCCTTGATGAGTTCTAGCCATCTTCTTTGCATCATGCTGATTTCTTTCTGAGTGAATATATACTTCAAGTGTTTGTGATCTGTGAACACTTTGCAACGCTTTCCCAAAAGATAATGTGTCCATGTTTTGAGTGCATGGACAACAGAGGCTAACTCTAAATCACGAGTAGGATAATTCACTTCATGAGTTTTGAGTTGTCTCGAGGCATAGGCCCCAACTTTACCTTCTTGCATCAAAATTGCACCTAATCCTTGGTGAGATGCATCACAATATACTTGGAAATCCTTCTCCAAATCTGGCAGACATAAGACTGGTGCTATCACTAGTCTCTTCTTCAATTCTTGGAAACTGAGTTCACATCCTTCAGTCCAATCAAATTTCTTGTCTTTCTTAAGTAACTCCGTCATTGGTTTATCTACCTTTGAGAAATTCTCAATGAATCTTCTATAGTATCCTGCCAAGCCAAGGAAACTACGCACTTCTTTCACTGACTTAGGAGATTCCCACTCGGTTACAGCTGACACTTTTGCGGGATCAACTGCTACACCATCTCCTGACACAATATGTCCGAGAAATCCGACTTCATTCAGCCAGAATTCACACTTGCTGAATTTGGCATATAGCTTATGCTCCCTAAGCTTCTCAAGTATCAATCGCAAATGCTCTTCGTTGCTCTTGGAGTAGATCAAAATGTCATTGATGAATATGACAACAAATTTATCAAGAAATTCCATGAACACTTTGTTCATCATATTCATGAAGTAGGCTCGTGCATTTGTTAAACCAAATGGCATCACGGTGTACTCATACAATCCATACCTAGTGGTGAAAGCAGTCTTAGGTATGTCTTGTTCCCTTATATTTAGCTGAAAGGAGCCTGATCGAAGATCAATCTTTGAGAACACGCGGGCTCCTTATAACTGATCAAACAAATCATTGATTCTTGGCAAAGGATATTTGTTCTTGATAGTTACCTCATTAATTGAACGATAATCTATGAATAACCTTTGAATTCTATCTTTCTTTTCCACAAACAAGACTGGTGCTCCCCAGGACGAAGAACTTGGTTGAATAAATCCTTTCTGCAACTGTTCTCCAAGCTGTTTCTTGAGTTCCTTCAACTCATCAACTGACATCTTGTAAGGTCTCTTTTCTATTGGTCCTGATCCTGGCACCAAGTCAATCAGAAACTCAACATCTCTATCTGGTGGCATTCTAGGTAATTCCTCCGGAAACACATCCAGGTACTCTCTCACAATTAGCACATTGTCTATGCTAACCCCCTTAAGAGAATTTAGCTTACTCCCCTTTGATTCAAAGTTAGACTTGAATCTAATCCGTTTCTTATCCGGGGTTGTGAGTGTGACAGTACGATTGGCACAATCTAGTATTCCCTCATACTTGGTCATCCAATCCGTTCCCAAAATTACATCCAATCCTTGGGAATCTAGGATTATCAAACTAACGGGAAACTTATACCTCCCAAATTATATCACTAGATCATGACATCCAGAGTTCACTATCATTTCTCCACCAGGAGAACTTAGTTTTATAGGACACCCAATAGTTTCAATTGGAAGTCCATTTCTATCAACAAATGCTCTTGATATGAATGAATGTGATGTGCCAGTATAAAAAAGAACAAGTACTGGAACAGAATTGAGTTTGAACTTACCAGCCACAGCATCAGATTCTTCATAGATTTCTTCCACATTGATGTGGTTCACTTGTCCCTTTTGGAAAGGGTTGGGCTTGGTGGTTCCTTCAACCTTCTTTTCTGGGCACTTATTTGCATAGTGCCCTATCTTCGTACACTTGAAACATTCAACCTGACTGATATCTCTCTTTGCGGGCTAACTTCCACTTCCACTTCCACTGTGGTAGTTCTTGTGTCCACTCTTGTGGTTCTTATACTTTTCATTATCATGACTACGGTGGTGCTGGTTGTCATGGGGACGGTTGTGGTTGTGGTCGTTGTTGTACTTCCCATGTTTGTGGGATCCAGAACTCCCACTATCATCATGATGGCAACGCTTGTGAGACGATCCCGAGTTGTGCTTAACAAAGCTTTGCTTCCTCTTTCTGCTCTCAACCTGTTTCATCTTGTTTTCCAAGATGGTAGCCTTGTCACAAAGTGATTGATAGGTTGGAACATAGGCAACAGACAGCTGCAGGTGCAACTCATCATTAAGTCCTTCGAAGAATTTCTCCTTCCTCTTTGCATCGGTATCAACTTCATTCGGTGCATAGCACGCCAGATTGTTGAATTCCTCAATGTACTCACCCACACTGCGGTGACGCTGCTTCAGATTGTGGAACTCCTTCTTCTTCAAATTCATTACTCCGGATGAGATGTGAGCTGTACGGAATCCATCCTCAAAGATAGCCCAAGTCACATCCTGAAGGGGAGTGGTGATCTGAAAGTTATCCTACCATGTTGTTGCTGGCCCTTCAAGCAGATGTGCTGCGAATCTGACCTTTTCCTCGTCAGTGCAGCCAACAACCACTAAGTCCTTGTTTACTGAATGTAACCAGTCATTGGCTATCATTGGATCAGTGGTTCCCGAGAACTTTGCAGGCCTCAGTATCAGAAATCTGGTGAGCATGTCAAATCCCCGAGGATTATTCTGATTATTGTTGTTGTTGTTGTTATTATTATTGTTGTTATTCTGATTCTGGTTCTGCATGAACCGCGTCATCATTTGCATTAGTTGAGCTTGTGCTGTCATCAACTGCTGCATCTCGGGAGTGACGTTGTTGTTGTTTTGGTTGGGGTTGGCACGTCGGGGAGGCATATGTGGTTTTAATAAGGATAAGAATGAGATACCCATAGATGCTTAACATGCACAATACATCACATAGAAACAATCACAATAACCAAGCTCAAAATAACATAAGGTTTGAACGATATAACAACAGGTTTTGAAAAATGCAAACACACCATAGCAAGACATCCACATGTTGGATGGTCATTGCGACTCAATAATCATATTATGGTAGATGAAAGATAGTCGAGTAGTCTACACTACTCCTCTGCATCGACCTCCTCATCAACAAGGGTAAGACCTGCATTCTCCATGGCTGTCTTGTACTCATCAACACTAGTGGTCAAGGCCTCAATCTTGGCCCTAAGAGCCCTCTTCTGTGAGCGAAGCATCTCGATCACTCCCTGCTGGTGCTCAAGCTCGAAGTCCTTGGCCTCTAACTCTTCCTTCATCTCCCTGATCTTCTTGTTCCTGTCTTGGACTCTTTTCTCCTGGCTCTTGAACTTCTTGTCCTGTCTTTCAAATTTGGCCTCCATCTCTTTGATGATCTCGTCTTGCTCCGCGAAGAGCTTGTCCTTCTCCCGCAGCTAAACATATAGCTCGTCATTGCTAAGCATGACGTTGGTCCTATCCGTGTCAAGGTATCTAATAAGACCCTCTAGGTCCTGAAGGTACAGACGAATCGGCTCCATCGTCTCTCTAGTAGCATCATCGTACTCTATAGCCTCACCCTCCTCGTCGCGTCTCCCGAAGGGGTGAAAGTAGATACATCTAAGCTCAGTGGAGTGCCTCCCTACCAGGCGTCCAAGTAACTCCTACATGACTACATCTAAGCCTCTCTCTTTGTCATCATGCATCAGCTTGAAAGTGATAGCCTCCGTGGGTGGCTCTGTCTGGCGTCCCGGCTGTGTGACTCTGAAGCCCCAAAGGTCCTTCCTCTCAAACTTGGTGAGCTGAAGTGTCGTGATGCTAGGAAGTGGAAGGTTGAGAACACTAGTGAGCTCAATGAGACGAGTACCAAAACGAGTTCCCTTGAACTCCTCGGCAGTTTTGATAACAACATTAGGCATCTATTTTATAAGATAGAGAGGAGTTAGAATCAATATAAGTAGAGAAAAGTTCACAAGACAAAAATAACACAAGCACATTTTTTTAACAACCAAACACACAAATCATGGCATACACCAATCCATTACAAACACCAAGGTTCAACATAACTTAGACAAATTTTGAAGTAAAATAAACGATAAGTGTGGTGGTACAACTAACGGAGTACATTACAATCCCCACTCACTTGCCAAGTTAGCTATCAGGGCATCCCTAGAGGCAATATGTCAATCTTGATCACATGATTCCATTGCTAAGTCTATGATGTCTTCTCTTAAACGTTGGTTAGCAGCCTCTAAGTCCTGGGTACGCTTCTTCTCTTCTCTATGGTCATTTTGAGTGTTGAGCATTCTACACTTGAGTCTGTCACCAAGATCCTTAATGGCATTCCAAACTGCATTCCTTGCAGAGTCAAAGAATGACTTGTGCATTTCTGAGTTGGTGATCATGCAGAATCCCGAATCCTTGTGGTTGTCTTCCTTGTTTTTGTACAAGTGAAGTTTCACCCACTAATACTCTTCTCCTTCATTCATCACAGGGAATCCCTTGTACACAGCTGCACCATGTATCCCCATGGTAACCATAAGGTTCTTGAGTGCCTTAGGAAATTCAGTCTCACACTCCAAGATCATGGTCATGAGTGGTCCCTTCCTCACGGCTTCGTTGATGGATTTCATCTACAAATTGAGATGAGAAAGAAGATTAGAAAAGTTTACGAGAAGAAAAAGACAAGTGTGGAAATTTTTCAAAGTGTTGAAATTTTTCCTTAGTGGTTTCTTAGTCTAATCCAATCCTAGGGTCATAATCCTACAGGCAACACAGTGCTCTGATACCATCTGTAAGACCCCACCTATATAAAGGTAAAGGTCCCTGTGATTGCAATGCTAGTCCCTGGATCAAATGCTAGCATCCACAGTTTACGATGAAGTACACAGAAACAAAGGTCATTATTACATCGTCATTCCAGAGATAACATAGTCTTTTACAACTCCATAGCCATAGGCTAGTACAAGAGTTTAACTTAACAACATAAACAAAAGTCTTCATCTTCATGTGCCACAGGCAAACATGTTGAGTGTAGACTCACAACCCTAACCCTCATCAGAGTAACCTGCAACATCACAAGTTACAACCACAGTGGGTCAATACATTAGAATAGTATTGGCAAGTGATACCTTAGTAGAATAATATTTTCTAGCTTCTACATGAATTTGGCTAAGTGTAGCTTAGGATTGCTTTGCTCAAAATAGGTTTTACCTATCAGTTGAAAACACTAAGTTTTTGTTTGACAAAAACTCCCAAGGAACCACCAATAGACATTGGTGAACCTTTACCCTTGTTCAACCACAAGTTTTTAACTTAGAAATTGGGATGAGGAGATTCTTGATAGCTTCCATGTCTTGATGCTCAAATTGTCCATTATCGGGGATACAACTAAGTACTTAGATTCTTCCTTCTCGAGAGGTGGTGCACTTTCTCCACAAGACTCGACATGCATTGAGACAAGACCTTTCAAAAGCCTTCCCTTAGACCAAAATGGACGCGTTCCCAAACCTGTCACCCCCTACCACCAACTATCCATTGGCTAAGTTATTGCAACCTATATGATCCAGGCAGAGCCCATATTTCCAAGTGGCTGCACTAGAAGCTTCTTAACATATGGCATCTCAAATCCCTTTGTTTCTGGGTGGCATTCCACAAGTGAGATACACAGGGTAGTCCATTGAAAAATGGGCCCTGGTAACCACTCAACAAAAATCCAACCATGCAATTACCATTCCACCCAGGTGTTTCATTCACTTAGTTGTTTTATTAAGCAAAAACATAAGTCAAAGACTTAGCAACATTTTTCCATAGCATGTATACAATCCACCCTTGTTTGCTACTAGCTAGGCTAAGCATGGTAATATAGCAAGTATCTTAACTTAGAGAAAAATCTAACAAGTCTACAACTACTAGGATTTCCCAAGCATAGCATATAGATACTTAGCAAAAACATCATGCAAGCCCTATACAAAATATCACTAATGCATAGTCATAGTATTGGGACAAAAATATGAAGCACCACTTGCCTTGGTAGTTGGGGGAGTAGCAACAATTCTCACAATCACAATCACCACTAGCACCAAAATCTACACATAAAATGATAGCACCAAATTCATATTTCAAATAATCAAGCAAAAATATATGAATGCATGCAAATGTCATGTGATGATTTTCTAAATTAATCAAGACAAGTATAACAGTATTGAAACACAAAACTAAACAATTATACACTAGATAAACTTAATTTGGCTTTTAAAACATTTCCCAAATAATTTTTATATACAAAATAAGCCTACAAATGTCTCTGCACAAAATCCTATTTTAACAGAGGAAAAATATAAAACCAAGCCTACAGATGTATAGGATTTAATTTTTTGAATCCATTGATATATTATTTGTACTTTTTGGACAAACAGAACAAAAGTTATGAATTTTACAAGTTTAAATAACTAATATATTCAAAATCAGATTTTAAAACAAAACTCCAGACACATGGACGCATCTGATTGGCCCGTACCGGTTCTGTTGGATCGATCATCCAGAGCCGTTGGATTGAAGTGACAACACACGGGCCAGATCTAACCATACCCCTTCGTTAAGTGATCTAATCTAACGTGTTGGATCTACATCTAACGGGACGGCTTGGCCAAGAACTGGCGGCGCGCATGGCTTCAGCGGCGCCGACACTACTGGAAGCGACGGTCTGGCGAATTCAGAGGGGGCTAGGGGTTGTGGTTGGCCTTACCAGCGTCGCACGGTTGCGAGGAAGCTCAACGTGGTCGCGATTGGGGAGGGGGCGTGTTGTAGCGGTGGCTAGGGCTCGTCGGAGTTGCGGGCGGCGTCGGGTTCGCGCGGACGGAGACGTTGCCGACGTTCTGGATCGCCCTAGAACAAACCCAGCGCATCAGTAGCTGCACAAGGACATGGCGAACCTAATCGTATGCAAGAGAGGTCAAGGGGCGCTCGATAATTACCGTGATTGCTCGACGGAGTTGAGTGACGGCTCGGTCGTTTGCGGGGTGGACGAGGACGGCGTCCTGGGTCACGAGCAGGCAAACTAGAGGCATCAGGAGGTGCGCAAGGACACGAGGGTAACGCCTGTTTGAACCAGAAGCAAAGGGGAGGTCGGAGCTCACCAAAATCGATGCCGAGTCGTTTGGTGCTTTGCGGTGCAAGCAAATTCAGAACTGGCGATGCGACTGGCTGGCTGTGTTGGGGGAAATGGTCACAAGGAGGAGGGGGTTAAGTATCCGGAGCAGGGGCGGCAATCACGCGACGTATCAATGGGAATTAAGGAATTTACGCAGTCCATCATGGGAAAGCAATGGTAGCTGGTCGGGCGTGAGATTTGGGGGCGATGATGATGGGGCGTGTGGAGCCAATGCGTCAGTGAGGGAGAGGGAGTGCACACGGGTGAGAAAACAGAGAGGGGAGGGGGTTTTCCCGGGTGGGCTTGCTGGGCTGGTTGTTGGGCCACGGGTGGGTTGGGCTAGTTTAGTTAGCTAGGTTTATTTTTTTCTCCTTTTCTCCTTTTCTTTTTCTGTTTTGATTTTCTGTTTTAAATTTGAATGACTATTTCAAATCTGTTTCAATTTGAATTTCCTCCAGACTTTTGTACTGTGTTTTCTTGTGTCCAAGGATGTGTAAAACATCTATTTGCACTCAAAAACCAAATTTGTTTGAAAACAAAAAAAATAAAAAAATGCCCTTATTAATGTAATGATAATAGGCATATAAATGGTTTTATGAATCTTGTTTTTGAAATTTTTGTGTGAGCTTTGCATTCACTCCCAAAACATTACTGATCAAACCCAAACATTTCCATAATTTGGAAAGTAAAAACAAAAGCCTTGCCTTACTTGCATAAAGTTAATAAGCAAAATATGGTTTCTTATTTTGGAAATTCATTTGAAAAGGCCAAATGCTTATGAATGTATGAATGATATGCAAGCTTTATAAATTATGATTTTTGGGATGTTACATTTCTCTCATGATTCCTCGCCGAGTTTTGATCTGGGTTTGACGAAACCCTTGGGCGGCATGGCGGGCGGGCGGGGGCTCGTCGAAGTGGCGGGAGTGGGGGGAATAGGGAAGAAAGGCGGGAAGGGAGCAAGAAAAGGGCCGGATTTCGGCCTTCTGTCACCAACAAAGCTGGACCACGCCCGTTTTCGCTTTGTCCGGTGTTCCCAGGGCGTTCCCGGGATGATGGGAATGGCCTGGGAAGTTCGGACCAAAGTTTCCCCAAATCCGGATGAAATCGGGGTCCTGGGAATGCAACTGGGCCGATTTTAGGCGTCCGGACCTAAATTTCGCCCTGGGATCGGCGTCCGGGGAAGACAAGTGGATATTCTCTAAGGACTATACTAGAGCCTTGCTCGTCATGAACTCCATTCTACAGCTGGGTTATCCTTCTACCTTCCTGGCTTCCCCGCGATAGGTAGGAGTAAATCATATGATAGAATTGTGCTTTTTCTATGCGATTGTTTTGTAATACTTTTTTGAGCAACTAGCAATAGCTCTGCCTTTTCTATTAGAAGAAGAGAATTGGCCGATTTGGAAACGAAACTGGCCGAAACCCGATACAGACATATATACTCACAGGTCCAATTAAAAGGGGAACCAGACCAAAAAAAAACCAAAACGTCATAGTTTTTAAGAGAAAACCGGCAGAAAACCACACGAGGCCGCACTACCTAGCTCGACTAGGTCTGGAGCACTGCCGAACGACACCAACACAACGATAATAGCAGGCTTGATGGCGCCCAATTTGTCCCGGATGCTTCGTTGAAACCCAAGAGCAAGGTATGAAGCGACACAACAAGTTTCCCTCAGTAAGAAACTGAGGTTATCGAACCAGTAGGAGGAAGAAAACGTCACACAGGTGTTGCAAGCAACGCGGAGACCTGCACAACACAAACTCAAGACTTTGCCCCAACGAATCAGTGAGGTTGTCAAGCTCACCGGTTTGCTATAACAAAAGATTAAACGTATGGTGTGGAAGATAATGGTTTGCAGCAAGTAAACAGGTAATACTGGAAGATGTATTAATGGTAAAGATTGAACCGGGGTCCATAGTTCACTAGAGGTGCTCTCCTTAGATAAACAACATGGCATGAAGGGTAAACAAATTACAACGGGGCAACTGACAGGAACTGAGCAAGGCATAACAATGCAATTACTAGTCAGAAAGATCCTACGAGGCTGATTGTGCAATACAACAATATACTTAGACCGCCATCCAACTGCATCTATGACTAGAAGTCCACCTTCAGGTTATCATTCGAACCCCTTCCAGTATTAAGTTGCAAGCAACAAACAACTGCTTTAAGCAAAGTGTGTAAGGTAAACAGTCCACATGTTCCACGAACAAGAGACCATTGTTTTCTCCCTAGTAGCAACAACACATCAACATCCGACGAGATTATTGTCACTTCCCTTGGAAACTAGAGGCATGAAACCACTATCGAGCATAAATACCCCCTCTTGGAGTCACTAGCAACTACTTGGCCAAGATAGCTACTAACAACGGAGAGCATGCAAGATCACAAACAACACAAACATGATAGAATCATAAAGATAAAACCATTAATCAAACCAACATAATAATATCAATATCCATCGGATCCCCGCAAACACAACATGCATGATTACAAATAGATTAGATCTTGATCATGAACGGAGCTCACAAGATCTATACATGAAAGCACAAAGGAGGAGATACAACCATCTAGCTACTACATGGACCCATAGTCCAAGGTGGAACTACTCACGCATCATACCGGAGAAAAGGTCTCCGGGATGATCTCCCTCGGCGGTGCCGGAAGAGCTTCAGATCCCCCGATCTAGGGACGATGGTGGTGGCGGCTACAGACGGTTTCGCGGATTTCTGATCGGGTACTCAGGGTTTCTGCATCAGGGGCTTCTTATAGGCGAAGGGTGAGACGGAGGTGGCCAGGCCACCAAACCCTATCCAGCGCAGCCCACTGTCCCAGCGCTACCGGGTGGGTCTGCCCCTGGCCGGCCCTCTCTCCTCCGACTTCTTGTTCCCCACGGGAAGTAATTGACTTTGTCCTTTGTCCCATCCAATTCCGAGAATATTTTTTTACTAACTTTTCTGAAACCAAAAACAGCAGAAAACGGGCATCTGGCACTGTTGCAACTTGTTATTAGGTTAGTACCAGAAAACATGTAAAAGGAACCTCAAAGTGTGGACAAGTAAAGCAAATTAGATACAAAACAAGCATGGAGCATAAAAAATTATAGATATGTTTCCAACGTATCAACATCCCCAAGCTTAACTCCTGCTCGTCCTCGAGTAGGTAAGTGATAAAAAGAATAATTTTTGAGGTGACATGCACCCTCACAATAAAGATCCAACCATTTGCAAGCATTGAAAACTAGGATCAAAGAACTCTAAACATGTGCATGAAAGATGGAGTTCTAAAAATAGGACATAGTAATTATGCATGCAACATGGCAAGCTACAAACAAAGATCATGAATAACATGCATTGAAAAACATTTGTTTGTTTCACATGCAGAAAACATAGCATAGTGTCAATCATCTTGTCCCTCATAAAGTAGCAAATAGATGCATAGGACACCTTCAAAGTTCACAAGGGTGACTAGAAACAAGTAGCACAAGAACAAGTAATAACACAATATGCATCAATTAATAATCTTTGGAACACTGCACACAAAATGACAACTATGCTCTCTTAATGGTGCCTAAAGGTAGAAGGTGGAGACTCAATAATGGTGGAAGAAAGGCCTTTTTGTAAAGGAAGCAGGGATTACAAGTTTCAAAAAGAGCTTCCAAAAATTATGGTACTAGTTAGCTTTCAGCCCCCATTGCCCCTATCATAAGCATCTTGAAGTGGTTAAGGTTGAAGTGGCAAAGCTGGAGTATATGTTTGACGAAGTATAAGTTGGCAATCTCATGCCCCTTGAATACGAGGGACACACATCATGCACACTCAACTTTGGGTCCAGGTAAGTTCTTGTCACTGTAAGTATTTGCATATCACAGAGAACCGCCAATGGGGTACCCCTTACACATGGTACAGGAGCTTTCCCATAACCAAAATGACAAGGCAAGCAGACAATGAGCATCTCAGCAATCTTTTTATTTACCATATGCATAGCTTTTTATTGAGGATTCTTCATAGATAGCTCATTATGGTGATGCTGCAAGTTTCCACCATGATTAGGCATGGCTTAGGATAGCGGCCTAGGCGTTTCTCTAACACAGGATACAAACTCCATGGACTTACAAGTCCCCTCTTTATTTCACACCGGTGACATCCATAGACAAAATAACATGATATCAACAGAGTACAACAAGGTACAAGTGCAATGTTGAAAACGTTCCCCGTGACAGCACGGTTCTGCTAATTCTAACTTATAAGTGCAAGCATATACAACAAAGTTGTCACAATGGTTCAAGTTTATTAGGGGCAAAGAATAAAGTGTGTCATCAAGTTTGTGAGGGCTTTAATCACTAAGTTTTCACATAACAAAATAGTTTTTAATTGGAACATAGTTGAAAACAAGAATATACTTGGAATGGTGTAACACACCATGCATAGGAATTTATAGTGGACACTTTGGAATAACTTGGTTTCTTGGGAGTTGGAAGCATGAGTAGAACTTACTCATACAAGCGGAGGCTAGCAAAAGACTAGGAGCAACCAACTAAGAGAGCAATAATGGCCATAATCATGCAATGCAACAAAGCATACTAATCAAGCAAAGAGTGGTACTAAAAGTCAAGGACTAAATGATCATAGAGGCTAATGGTTACTTATCATAGTCATACCATGGTGTGAGCATGTGCCAAGTCAACCCAAGCAAAACATCAAAGGAGAATACCACTATACTATGCTTTTGCATGCTAAAACAACGCATAATTTCTTCAAGGCACACTAAGCAATCCCAATTGTTTGGAACAATACATGCTACAATAATAATCACTAAAGCATAATGCTAAAACAACACCTAGCATGTCATACTAAAGTCTAAGTCACAGTTAATGCAAGCTCCTCTTGCACTTCAAGCAAGAACTTACTACTCCTTTCCAAACACCAAGCAAACTTATTTGCAAAATAACACAGGGAGAACGGGGGTCCAAACTACTTTATTCAAGCAAACTAAACAACCTAAGCAAATCAAACGAAAACTAAGACGCTCCAAGAACAACACAACTGTGCATAAAACAATAAAAACGAAGTGTCTAGATAGACCTGAGCTTTTTATTGATGAAGAAGGGGATGCCTTGGGCATCCCCAAGCTTTGAAGCTTGTACCTCTTGGATATTACTTGGAGTGACACCATGGTGGCATCCGCAAGCTTGCGATTTTGTCAATTTTTCATCTCATTGCATCATTCTCTCTCCACACCTGAAATTTTTCCTTCATACAAAACTTCAGACAATCTTCATTAGCAACATTAGCTTATTCAAAAGATATTAGACCACTAGAAAAGCTTTGGAACATCTAGGCTTTTCACTAAAAACACAAGCTACTGTAGTAACTCCTTCAAAAAGCTCAATTTACCTGAAGAGAACTCAAAAAGGAATCAATAAGAAGCAAACACAAATAATGGCAGAAATCTGTCAAAACAGACCAGCAGGTAGAAATGATTTTTTTCGAACATCTTCTGTTGCTCAACTAAAAAGGTGTTGAACTAACGAAAGTTATCTAACATACTGGGGGATTTATTCATAAATTTTGAGCTCAATAAAAGTTACAGAGCCTGCTCACAAATGTTTTTGATGGAGGACAGAAATCTGTTTCGGGACAGCAACTCCCCAAATCCTACTTCCCTCTTATTAGAGGTCATTATTGGCACAAAAAGCAAACAAAAAGGATAAGGAGAGGTCATTAAAAAATTAATAACTTCCAATACTCAAGGAAACTCTTGGGTTATCTCCTAACAAGTACTTTTCTTTAACGCCTTTAAGTTAGGCTTGATAGCTTGAGAAGATGCTCACATAAGAATTATGAATTGAAGTCAAAGAGAGCATCAAGAAGCAAATTCAAAACACATTTAAGTCTAACCCACTTCCTATGCATATGAATCTTGTACACAAATAAATTCACAAAGAACAAAGTTACAAGCATAGGAAGATAAAACAAGAATAACTTCAAAACTTTCAGCACATAGAGAGGTGTTTTAGTACCATGAAAAATTCTACAACCATACTTTCCTCTCTCATAATAATTTTCAGTAGCATCATGAATAAACTCAACAATATAATAATTTTCAGTAGCATCATGATCTACAAACACATAATCTCTATCAAGCTCAAAAATAGTGGGATTAAAACCTTCACAGGTTTTACCCAAAGTAGATATTTCAAAAGGATCCACAGGAACATAACGTTCATCCTCCTTTGGTAAGCATGGGGGACAATCAAATAATATAAGAGGTAAAGAGTTACTCTCATTAGAAGGTAGACATGGGTAGATCCATTCTTCCTCCTTTTTTTCATCACTCTCCTCCTCTTTTTCATCTAATGAGCTTCCAGTTTCAACAATTTCTTCTTCCATAGGCTCCTACAAGGCATTAGTCTCTTCCAATTGTGGAAAACAATTATTAAAATATTCAAGAATATAGCCATTTGCTTCCTTGTAATTGTCAAAGAAAAATTTAAGTATCTCATAAACCTCATGTTCATAAGGTGCATCATCAGTATTTTCAAGAAAACTGGCAAGTTCAAAATGCACAATTGAAGGCAATAAATTCTTCAATTTGTTCCACATCATAAAAGTCAAAATTTCCTTTAACATAACAAGATATAGTAACATTATCATTATACTCACATTGAAAGGGTAGGTGTTTATACCTCCTGCACCAACAAGATTTATCAAAGCAATAAGTAACATTATAAGTAGAGCACACGTCTCTAGAAATAGTATTCAACTTATCAATTTGCTCCCATAAGTGTTTCCCTTTTTGTGACAAACGGTGTTCCTTATAATAATACTTTTGTTCTTCCGTGAACCCACCTTGCCAATAAGAACTAGTTTCAAAGAAACCATCCATTGATAGAAAGCATGACCAACCAAGTGTAGGGGTTCATAGCATGGAAAACAAAAAAATTCTATCGCATGCACACAAACAAGACAAGATCTATCTACTAGATCAGTAACGAGTCGATTAGAGTACTCATCCTCAAGATTCCAAAGCGGTTAACGAGAGCAGATTCTCGTGGGTGATGTAGTTGACACTTGCGATCTCAAGATCGCGAGACGATCCTTCCACGTGTTCGTGGCGCTCGATGCGGTCACACATTCGGTACTCGATGAAGACGTTCATCTCCCTTTTTCTAGCAGGCAGCAGAGGTTTTAGTTCTCCCCTCGCAATTCCGGTAGCACGACGGCGTGGTGTTGGAAGTAGAGGGAAGATCCAAAATGGACGCGTTTCCTTAGACCAAAATGGACGCGTGGTCTCGAGAGGTGGTGCACTTTCCCCACAAGACTCGACATGCATCAAGACAAGATCTTTTAGAAGCCTTCCCTTAGACCAAAATGGACGCGTTCCCAAACCTATCATTCCCTACCACCAACTGCCCATTTGGCTAAGTTATTGCAACCTATATGATCCAAGCAGAGCCCATAATGCCAAGTGGCTGCACTTGAATCTTATCAACATTTGACATCTCAAATCTCGTTGTTCCTGGGTGGCATTCCACAAGTGTGATACACAAGGTTCATCAGTCCCCTGCTCTTGTGTAACCACTCAATATAGATCCATTGATGCATGCATGGGTGTAATATTCTTGAAATTCAAACTTGGGAATTATTTCCTTTCAACTTATTAAATTCATAAGTTTTTATCCATGGTTCCAAATTGAATAGAATTAATTTCTGTGGTTTTGTAATATTCTTATTTATCATTTTTGATTGTCTATAAATGTTTGTTGACAATTTTTTATATGGATCAAATCCATAGTCTTTGAGAGATCTTGAATATGATTTTCTTTCATTAGGGTTTTAGAGTTTTGGTTTATTTTCCTAAGTTTGAATTTCAAGATACATTCATTGATGAATGCATTTCACTTGATTTGAAATTTATTGGATTCTATTTCTTCAAAGTTTGTTCCAGATGGGTTTTTGATGTTTAAATTTAGAAACAAAAGTTTCTTTTCACCCTAAATTTCAACAATTATTTATTTTTCACATTACATAATTTGGACAATTTTGGGATGTGACAGACTACGACCCCTAAAAGGAATATCCTCCCGAGATTCGGGAAGGCTAGAGGTTACAAGTTGGCTTCAAGACAACTAGGGTACTACCACCCTTAAAAGATTTTTAACTAGATTACATCTTGGCTTACTTGGTGTCTTGATGTAACTTCTCTGGACAGTTGTTTGCATAGTGTCCCTTATTTTCACACTTGAAACTGGTGACAAAGTTGAGATCTTTCACAGGCTTGCTTGTCTTGTTCTTCTTATTTTTTGGACAATGTGATGCATAATGGCCTAGCTCTTTGTATTTGTGGCACATCACTTGGCTAATGTCTTCTTTTATCTTTGGTATCACTACCTCTTGTTTGTTTCCTTAGCCCTTCTTCTTTTCTGGGAATTCATTAGCATAGTGTCCCATCTCTTTGCAATTGTAACATTGCACCTGGCTAAAGTCTTGCTTGCTGGGGTTGGGGCATTTCTTCTTGTTCTTGGATTTCTCCAATGCTAGGAGTTCTCTTAGTTCATGCTCTTCATACTTCACCTCAAAGGTGGGAAAACTTCCTCGGTTATTTGAACGGTTCCTAGGATAACGTCCATGTTTCTGCTTTTGTCCACCATAGTGAGTTACAATGTATGGAGGTGCATACTGAGGTTTGACTTTGTCTTCATCATTCTTGGTGGAAGTTGTTCCTTCATGGAGGTTTCCAAACACTTGATGCATTCCATCTTGTTTTATCTATTGAACTATAGGATAGATGAGGCAATGTATAGGCACATGATCATTTCCTTCACATAGGAAACATGAAACTTGAGATGTGGGGCATTGTCTAGTTGGATGTTTCTTTTCACAATTAGGGCATTGGTCCTTATGTTCTTTATAAGTGTGTCCTATGTCTCCACAGATTTTGCAAGCTTGAGTTCCTTCTATAATATAATCCTTGATATCATTGTTGTCACAATATCCTTGGGAAAGGTTGCTTCTCATGTTGATCATCTGATTGGTCATCCTTTGCAACAATTGGTATTCCAAGAACTTTAGCATGGTTGGGTCTAACTCAATGTTGTTGGCTAAAATCTGGGTTGTAACTTGATTCAACTGGGCTTGGGTTGCTAGTAGTTGTTATCTCATGTGCATATCTTGGTTGTTGTTACCATCCTTGATGTTGGAGTCTCTTGGAGAAGTCATCTGTTTGAGTTGGATTGGGATTAGATTAGGCAAAATATTTCTAGAGGAATAATTCTACTCACACACAACAATTCATACAAGCAATGTGCAAGCAATCACAATCATGCATTCCACTCAAACAACAAGATTCAAGAATATTTTTAGGCAACAAAATATTTTTGATCTACAAGTTCAAAATGCACCCTTGAAGGCAATATTTTTTAGGTGCATCATCAGTATTTTTAAGAAAACTGGCAAGTTCAAAATGCACCCTTGAAGGCAATAAATTCTTCAATTTGTTCCACATCATAAAAGTCAAAATTTCCTTTAACATAACAAGATATAGTAACATTATCATTATACTCACATTGAAAGGGTAGGTGTTTATACCTCCTGCACCAACAAGATTTATCAAAGCAATAAGTAACATTATAAGTAGAGCACACGTCTCTAGAAATAGTATTCAACTTATCAATTTGCTCCCATAAGTGTTTCCCTTTTTGTAACAAACGGTGTTCCTTATAATAATACTTTTGTTCTTCCGTGAACCCACCTTGCCAATAAGAACTAGTTTCAAAGAAACCATCCATTGATAGAAAGCATGACCAACCAAGTGTAGGGGTTCATAGCATGGAAAACAAAAAAATTCTATCGCATGCACACAAACAAGACAAGATCTATCTAATAGACTGTAGCAACGAGTCGATTAGAGTACTCATCCTCGAAGATTCTAAAGCGGTTAACGAGAGCAGATTCTCGTGGGTGATGTAGTTGTACACTTGCCGATCTCAAGATCGCGTAGACGATCCTTCCTGCCAGTGTTCCTAATAGCCTGCAATCGGTCACACATTCGGTACTCGATGAAGACGTTCATCTCCCTTTTTCTAGCAGGCAGCAGAGGTTTTAGTTCTCCCCTCGCAATTACGGTAGCACGACGGCTTGGTGTCGGAAGTCTCAGTGCACTTAATCTAGCTAACAACAACTTTGTGAGTTATTGTACCTAATAAGGACATGGTTTCAATTTTACTTGTGCATTTATAATTTACTAATGTGTTTTAATTATTTCATCATTGCAGGTCATACCATCAAGCTTTGCACTTGGTTACAACATCCCAAAGAATGGCATAGCTTTGTTTCATGGTTATGGCATGGACGACACGGTTATTGGCCAGTACACTATCTTGCGTGGCAGATTGAATCAAATATTGTTCTCCAATGATTGGAACCTCTTCTGTAACATGAACCAACTTCAAGGTGGTTCACTAGTTTCTGTGAGGGTGAAAATGAGGGAACACTGCATTGGCTTGTTCGTGACGAAAATTCGTTGAACCCTCCAAGGAAGACCTTGAAATCGTTATTTTGTTTAGCTAGATCTAACATAGTTCCTATGTTAGATATGTTGTGAACAACTATGTTTGCAGTATTCGGTGTTGCGGATAACTATGTTTGTAATATATTTACCTCCCTTGCCTTTTGGTCCTGAATATAATTCGCAAGTTTCAGGATTAACAAAATTTGGAGTGTCCGAATATATCCGGAGTTCCGACTACACGAAATTCATGCAAAATAGTTTAAATTGGTGAAAAATAGTTTAAATTGATGATAAATTCATATTTGCGTAACCAAATGATCTCACAACCTGATTAAACATTGGAATTAGTCGATTTCTAGACACTTTCACCTTATTACTATGCAGCTAGCACATGAACACTAGGAGATGTCATACTTTTAAGAATAAGATCCAACGTTTGTATTACACCATTATTTTCTTTAATGCATATGAACCTAATTCAGTCTTAGGACTTAATTTAACACTAGTACACATGACCACCTATGTTTGCCTTTTCGTGCTCAATAATTCTCAAATATTAGGATTACAAAAATCCGGAGGGTCTGAATACATGCGGAGAACTCGAATAATTTGTTACAATAGAGAAGGTTATTCTTATGGGTCGCCTCCTATAGAATCCACCCTTCCATTCAATATCGAGAAAAATCCCCCACAGGCCGGCTTCCTCTCTTCCAGACGCCCGCATTGACGATGCCGACACCCCCCACCCCCTCCCCCGCGATAAGATATATGGCAACATGCCATATTTGCAACTCACTATAAGGAAAGAATCTTGTCAACTGGCTTACTATTCAGTGTTCATCTCGTACCTAGTTATTTCGAGAAATCAGTGGTATATTCTCCAACACTCGTACAATTTAAATTCATCTCATACTTTTTAGCATATTAAAATGGTTAATTTAAAGTGTGATTTTGGTGTACATACTGTCCCATTCAATGCAAGGGCACATTACAATAAGATCACATGAGATACGGTGCAATTCCGAGCTTGTAGGAGGACATACACGGTTGAAGTGCGAAAAGGGCCATCTAGGACTCGATTGGGAGGTGAAGGTTGGCGTTGCTTCATTGCTGATAACCATCTCACCGAAGATGGTCAGTTGGTGTGCTTTTCCTTTCTAGGAGATAGACCAATGATAACTATCATCTATCTAAACAATGTTGGCGAAGAGGAAGAAGAGTAAGAAGATGAGGAACCGCCTATAGACCAGTTATCACCAATTATCTCCTAGAGATGCAAACTTACCGACGGTGAGAAAGATCACCTCCAACAAATCATCCCTCCAAGTAATTCCATCATTGGGATGCCATTTGTCACCCGCTTGGCAAAGACAAATGTCGACAGGCGCATTATGGTAAGTATATCATGTCAACGAAGCTATACATATCGATCTACTTGTGATAATGGCGCGTGTAACATCGAGTCATCTTACCTTTGCATCGTAGAAATTACCTAAGGACATGGTTTATCATCTTCATATCCCTGAAGATGGCTTGGTTGGAGTACGCGTTGGAGCACGAGGTGGCATCAACACCGTCGAGTACAAGATAGATTTTGACGGCCGCATCTCCTTCACCACTGACGGGTGAACTAGCTTCCTCCAAACCGAGCATCGTCTCCATATTGGACAAGCCATACTCATCACTGCGAGGTTGACCATCACGCGCAGGGACCTGCATATGATGTTCGTCATCGACATCATCAATGATTTGGCATACCTACCAGACTCGGGCTCGTAGGAGTGATACTCGGAGGAGTACGTCGTGTGACCTTAATAATATTGTTTGCTAGATTATTGTCTAAACCACAACTTTGTCAATAGCTAGCTAGTTTCATCTATATGTTTTGGACAGAATTCATCTTAATTATCCATTTAATGTCGTATGATAAGTGCTCTAGGCCGCCGGTCTCATCTTCCAAATATTTCGATCTTAATGGGCATCTTATCTCCCTTAATTACTTCCTTTGTGTGAAATTTGAATTAGTCCTTTTAAAATTCGAGACGGTTGTAATTTCTAGCCGCCCGAGGGAAGTACTTGGCGGTAAAATATGAAATTCGGATGTTGTTAGAGACGTTTCAATTCGCAGCCGTCTGAGGTTAGTACTTGGCGGTAAGATCAAAATATTTTGACAAATATTTAAGATCGTGCCATATTTTTTATTCCCATCGAGGTTAGTACTTGACCCCCACTATCCACTACCGCCGCTACCGGCGCCCTCCACCACTTCCGCCTGTTCCTGCGGGTGAGCTCTCTCTCGCCCGAGGACCCTTCACGTCAGGTGTATGCGTGAAAACCAAACCCCCAAAACCCTAATGTAGAGCTTGATTTAGGAATTTTGGCATGGAATTTTCCATTTTCTTGTCAATTTAGGGTTCAGGGTTCCCGTCTGCAGAGACACGACAAGCCGGCTGGAGAGCCTCCCAAAGATCTCCCACCTCTTTCCCCCTTGTATACATCTCAAAATCTGCAATTT
The DNA here is from genome assembly GCA_030063025.1 of Avena longiglumis. Lineage (NCBI taxonomy): Eukaryota > Viridiplantae > Streptophyta > Magnoliopsida > Poales > Poaceae > Avena > Avena longiglumis. The sequence goes on from CP125976.1 coordinate 13,323,386, forward strand.
TTTATCGATTCCTCACTGTTCGTTCAATATGGATTTAATTGTCACTTCATTAGTCTGCTTGCATCTTGTTTATTCGATGAATATCAAATTCTTTGGATGTGTATGCTTTTTATTAATGTACGATAACAAGAACTGTGTTTCTATTTTCAGTCTATTTAACAAATGGAAACCTGCAATGATCTTGCAATAGTGCTCTGTACCGATGACAGTGTTCCCTTTCGCTCTGGCGGTTTTGAATTCCAGTCATCAGAAGAGCCCACTAAGAGTCTTGATCTTAGAGGTATCAAAGAGCATCAAAATTCCAGTAATCCGTTTTAAATTTGTATGTGTTTATACCGTAGACACATGAATATTCCACCATATTGAACTTTATATGTGTTATTGCATCAGGACCTCAACACAAGGGGAACGCTTATTTTGATAAGCAGAGCCTTTTCAGAAACGACATGTATCTGAAAGAAGATCATGTAGACTTCCTTTCAGACTGGTGTGAACCCGAATTTCCACCAAAAATCAAGTACTACATCTATAGGTTGCCCTATTCATCCATTGTGCAAAAGAAGTGCAAGCTGGTAAGATGATATATTCTTGAACACGTGATCAACAATGCTACCCTGTGAATACTTCTTGTAATGAAATGCTAATTCTTCAACTATTTGTATTTGCGCAGATTTTTGGAGCTGAGTTCACAGGAAAATATCAAAAAAATCGCCTTGTTGAACCAATTGGTGTCCATGTTTGGCAAATAAAGAACAAGAAGCCAAAGATGGTTACAATGAAGATGAGAGCTGGTGGGTCAAATGCAATCTTGACGACTGGATGGGAGAAGGTTGTGAGAAGTTTTAACTTAAAGCAAGATAGCATTGTCTTGTTTAGCTTCAATGAAATAGATAATGGAGATGTATGTATTCTGCTTCAGAAACTTCTACCGGGTGGCCCATTACTACTCGAGTACTAATTATACTTATTCGATGTATGGACTCCACATTGTATGCACTATCATAATATAATGGCTAAATATGTATGGATTTCGCCAACTATTGGGTTAATGTTAATTGTTAATATAATTGTCTTATTTTGACTGGCTACTATAAATTCTTGAGTAAATCTGTCTATCTGGCCGCTGAATCATGATTATGTGTCATGTCATCTATGATCGAGTTTGAATTAGCATGCTATTAATTAAAATGGTCTACGCACACTAGAGACGGTCACTTTAAAAAGCAGCTTCGAGGTACACTAGTTCTGGAGACGGTCTTTGTTAGGATCTCACTCACGTCGTCTTACTATTCGAGACGGTCCATAGTATATGTCGTCTAAGGTTGAAAAGTTCTTGCAAGCGGTCAAAAATATTGTCTGTCTCAACCTCGTAGATGTTAGAGGCGTTTTTCTTTTTGCACCGTCTGAGGTCGCGTATCTTAGAGCCGCAAAAAAAACCCGGCTCATATGGTGTACTCTTAAAAGCTATGCGCTTGAGCCGAAACGAAAAACCGTCTGAGGCCTATAAAAATTGATATCTCTAAGTAGCGAGTTTGTGCCAGTGACATCACTCATGATCTCTAGATCTCGTGTTTTTTAAGGCTAAGTAGATTAGAAATATTCTACTTGTTATTTACATATAGTATATTAGATCTTGCGGGGTTTTATCTTACTATTTCGTAGAAATTTTTTGTTTCACATGCAACCGAACTCATCACCCAATAGGTTCCAACCGAATCCTGATTGGGGCCGTAAAGTCTGTTGCCACGCTGTAACGAGCCAATCGCTGATGCCACCAGCCCCAGCATCGTGCTACCGTTGCCGCCGCCATCCCTAGAAGCTACATGCGCCGTCACGAGCAGGTCGGCCTGCCGATGGCCTAGATGGGCCTAGCGGGGCCCCAAATCTGGGCTGGCCGGCCGCCGCCCAGCTGTTCCCCGAGACGCCGCGCAGAAGACAGCGTCGTATCTTTTCGCCTAAACTTGCGCGGGGCCGCGGGCCATAAGGCCAACTTGGAATTTCCTCCGGCCTCTGATGTTAGGTCAAGTGGAGAGAGAAAAGGTTTTATAGTTGGCGTATTCGAGTAATTTCCGCCTTCTCTTGGCTTCCGATGCCTTGTTCGCAAGTTCTCAACTTTGCGCAAATGCAGCGCAGCCCTACTTCTGGATCGAAGATCCGGAACTCTGGAGTCTCCTTCTTAGCGTTTACGGTCCGAGATCCTCATTTCATCTCTTTTGTATACTCGATAGCGACAACAACTGATTTGTTGCTGTGAAATTTGGCATAGCGTTCTATGTTATCTTCTAATTTGAAGGCTGCCGAGCCCTTTCGGTTAGTACCTAATGTCTCTACAGAAAATTTAATAGGCACCCTAACATTTGTGTAGATCTTTGAGCAGGCTGTTCAAATTTGATAAATGACAGTTCCGTCAAGACCAAAAGACAAGCATTTATCAACAAGATGACGATATGCCCCCAATCTGCATTCAGTGTTGCCTCTTAAGGTTAATTTTCTGATAAAAACCTATCTATGTCACACTTTAAGAAATGCACAAAAACCATTTGTCAATTACATATGCTTGCCATTTCCAGCCCTGTAGAATGTAGGTCTGAAGCACAGGGCAAAAAAATGCCACTCGTAGAATTACCTGGTTCTCACCTTCTGTAGAAACCAGGGAAGCTAATGTCATGATAATGTTACATTCAATTAGAAGATAAATCAGTATGATGCATTTCACTAGTGTATTAGTTAATAATGTAGTTTCAAAATTTAACAGCAGAAGAAGTAACAGTTGACCCACTAGATGAATTCACGAGAAGCATAAACTTGGAGAATTGTCAGAGAAAGTTCACTTGGTAGCACATCGGCACTGGTAAGTCTCAAATGCTGCAACTTTTTGAATATTGAGTGTAAAAACAAGAGCATTTCGTGACAATAGAATGAAATTTTCAAGTAGGAAATTATGAGATCTATCTTGTCATCTTGAGGACACCAGGCCATTACAGTTGTACTTCTTTTACCTTTAGATCTACTTGTGTAAGTGCCAGGCGACATAGATCTTATGTAAGAAATTATAGTTTTGTCTGTTATACAACTATAAATCTGATCAAGATACAACTTTATAAAATGGGAGTAAGCTGCCAAAATTCTGGCGTACCCCCTTGCCACATTGGACTTACAGGAGGGCCAGCCTTCTCAGGATCTCTTGCTGCCCGTAAATCTGGTGAGATGAGGAACTATTGCTCCTAAATCAGGTAATTTGTGACATAAGGTTTTAATCTAATAAAAACTGGAATTTATTCTAAAATGGATCTACCAAATAGGTGGTGCAGATTCTTTTACTTCTGATCTGTGTTTGAATTCCAATAAATCTCAAAGTGTGCTTACTTCCAAAGGCCAAAAAAAAAAGAGATTCTTATAATTTATTTTCTTACCAAAATGATTGGCATAATTTGATTTTAACACAATTTAGTTTGATCCGGTAGGCTACTGTGAAGTTCCTTGGTTATCGACGTATGCAAGCTCATAAAAGATTGCAAACAATATAAATCTAAGTTGATGTGTGCTCTTACCTGTAAACTAGGTCTTTATGTGGCACTTATCCTTTCTAGATAAAATTAATATTGCCTTATGTTATTCAATTCCAATTCCTTTGATGCCAAAGGAACAAAAGGTACCATGTCCAAACCCTAATTATAGGTCTATAGCCTAGATTTGAATACAATTAAGTAGAATGGCACCATCTACTATGCAAATTACTTGTGTGTTTGATGTAGCCGCAACTCAATATTATATATTTTCTGTTTGTGGAACAATAATTTGCATATTATTTTTATGTGGTCTGGGTCGCATTTATTTATTCTTATCAAATCAGTTAAATGTTATATGCATTCTCTTACTGCATGATGCTACCGTATTTAAATAATGCCATTTGTAAACTGATAGACGTGCTTGTAGGCAAGGATGTCTCATCTCCATAAGGGTACAAGTAAAGCTGTAGATATGCATGCATTGGTGAGCTCCATGACTCAGGAGCTTGATTATTACTGGTCACTGGGTGAAGTCCCTGACAGCGGAAAACCATCGTGTGTAATCTACAAAATTCAGCAGAACATTCGCATGGTCGACAAGCTTTCATATGAACCTTGCATGCTATCAATTGGCCCTTACCACCATGGAGCTCCAGCCCTACATGCCATGCAGAAAGAAAAATGGAGCTATCTGGATTATGTTCTTAATATGAATTCTGATAAATCCTTGCTGGATTACCTAAATGCACTTCAAGACCTAGCAGTACTTGCAAGAAACTGCTATTCAGAGGAGATCAAAATGGATGGAGAGGAGTTCTTGCAAATGCTTTTACTCGATGGATGCTTTGTTTTAGTATCTCTTGGTGGAACCAAAGGCATTTTACTGGACACAGTACAGGTGTATGGGGACAGCATGAGTATTGGGGGAACACCCGTGGAAAATCAAGAACAAAGCGTACATCGTAGTGAAGATGTTGATGGCACCAACAACATAATGAGCCAACCAGTGAGCCAAGAAGGTAGCCAAGATTGCAAAATGGAAGAAGTACAACGTGCCCAATATGACGACGAAATTGGACAATGGTTTTTTAAGTTTGTACACCATGATTTATTCTTGCTGGAAAACCAAATACCTTTCTTCATTGTGGAAAAGATATTCACGTTAGTTGCTGGTGACAATGTCTGTAGTGAATCACCATTTACTCATGAAATAGCAAAGTTTGTGGAAAGTTCTTTGCGCTGGTTTCCAAAATCGATTGAAGAGTCCGAAAGGCCAATAGACTTCCACCATTTGCTCCATTTGTGCCATATGTACTTTAGGCCAAGCCAGAAAGCAGAACAAGAGAATAACAACCCAGCGGGGCCACAATATTTAAACAGATTCCTAAGCTTCAGACGTAAATACTTGAAAATTGGACACGATATTGAAGAGTCTGAGCAAAGCTCAATGTTTGATCCTGAGAATCCATACTTAAATAGCCAGCAGTTGAATCGCTGGCGCCGAGTTACACAATACCTCGAAGCTGGAGTCAGGTTTAAGAAACGGAAGCATGACAAACTGCACCCTCATTCACTTTTGGACATAAAGTTTTGCAATGGTACAGTGGCAATTCCATTTATTGTTATTGATGAACACACTGGAACTCTTTTCAGGAACCTTATTGCATTTGAACAAACTTGCCCTCAGTTTGGAGATGACTTCACAGCATATATTGTTTTCTTATCCCAGCTCATAAGCATGCCTGAAGATGTCACACTACTTGCTCGGAGAGAGATCATTGTGCATCATCTCGACAGTGACTAAACGGTGTCAGATCTGTTCACCATGCTCACTAAGGATGTGGTATTTGATTTTAATGGTCAGTATTATCTGAAATCTTTATGCCAGATGATGGAAGATTACTACCAGAGTCGTCTGAATAGGTGGTTGGCATGGCTTTGGCTAAATCACTTCAGAAATCCATGGTTGGTTTTAGCTGCATTTGCCACAGCTGTTGTTCTCGTCTGTACAATAGTGCAGACCGTCTATGGAATATTGGCCTACATTCACCCACCAGGATCCAACACGTAAGATACGGTCAACGTGACCAGGTGGTATTTTGCTCTGGATGCCAGCTTCGGTATGGTTTCCATATTCCTGTTCTCATGACCACAGTTGAGGCAGAAGAGGGCTTTGCCTCTTTTTCAAAAAAAAAAAAGAGAGAGTTTGAGACAGAAGAAGAACATCAGAGCGCTGTGTTAATTTTGATGACACCCCGGAGTTTCTGCAGACTTGAGCCAACACGACCTATCTTTTACCAGATGATGCTCATCTGTTTGTACAGTATGTGAACAATAAATCCACATTCATCATTTTGTACATCCCGAATGAGTTGTTTTCTCAAGGTTTCAAGCTTGAAATCATTTTATAATCATAAATGCTTAAGGCCATGTATTTTTGGTTTAACTTATGCTTGCACATGAGACACTACAAAGCGGAAACTTAGCAACTGACAAAACGACTGTTGGTCTGAAATCTGAAGATTGTCATAGCGTAGACAGTGTTAGAGTATGTGCTAGTGAAAAATTTGATGCTTGCCAAGTAAAGTTTGAATCAGAATTGCCGCTATTGGTATCATACAACCTGGCCAGCTTGGGCGTGAATGCTTGATCGTGCGCTCCAGGAGTTGATTATAAGTATTGATGCAAATGCTGATACATAACCCTGTTTCTAATATTTTGAGTTTGGAACTTCTGTGGTGTGTATTAGCTTCCACTAAGAGCATCTCTAGCAGACATCTTAAAACAACGGTCTTTAAAATGCAGATAAAGGCCGCAGTAAACCGGTCAGGCAGCGAGACTGTAATAAAATCTGTAAAGTCGTTTTTTTCAAAGTTTTCAACAAACACAATATCCAATAGTTTTGACAAGCACATCGCACTAGACCTGCTAAAATGATCCACAACACGCTCAGGGATGGAAGATCAAGCATCATTGTCCTCGCCAAGCACGGCAAAGACATCACCACCGCCACCACCACTAGCCAGAGCACCGCCACCACCTTGCGCTTGCCTTCTTTGTTGCAAGATCTCCATCCTTGCCAAATCCCACCAATCTCTTGTATAGGCGTCAATGGTAGTTGGATCCATCATTATTGTCTTATTCTCCTCGGCGATGAGCTTCGTCATGGCCTTCTTCTCCTCGGCACGAAATCTTATCTCGTCCAAAGTGTCCTTGCGCATCTCATCTTGTCGGATTGCTTGACACTTTGTTTGCTTCTCTTGATTCCTTTTCTCGGCCATGAGTATCTTTGCTTCCAGTGTCTTGTTCACTAACATCTCATTTGATTTCACCATGTCATCAGTTTTGTTCCTCAAGCTTGATGCCTCGGCTTGCTTCCTTAGCTTCTCCGTTGTCTTCTTATTTTCATCGGATTTTCCTTTCTTCCTCCATAGGGGACATCACTATCATCATCCAGTTGGATCAATGCCTTTTTCTCGCTATACTCAAGTAATGCCCAACAATGCTGTAGCATAAATGACTTGCCCTTGGAAGAGGGTATTTGCTTGTACCTTTCCATTGCAATTTTATCCTACATACAACATAATACACAAGTATTTTAGATGCAACACTATCATAAGTATTTCAACTGAATGGAACAATGCACGAGAAACTCACATATTCATCAATGGTGACATCACTTGGAGATGTATTCCTCGGTCGCTCCAAACAACCACTCCAACGGCTACAAGACACTTTGATCACATCCCAACGACCTTGGATTGATCTATAGGTCTGTGACGGTGTGGAAGCAAGGCGATGCAGGAATTGATAAATTTTGTCCTTAATTCTTTGCCATTACCTCTTCCCGTTTTGATGGTTGCTAGACATGGCATCAAGTGACACACTCTCTCATGCCTTCACTAAGCAATCATTTTCCATATCTGAGTAGTTCATAGTTCTCTTGCGTTAGGTAGGTTGCGAGGAATCGAACACACCCTTCTCTATCTCCCTTGCCATGACCCTCATCCACGCCGACTTTGACCGAGCGGCGCTTGATCAAGGTCAACCACACCCTCGTTCAACAAATTCACAAAAAAGGTAGAGACCTCATAGAAATTGGAACCACAAGATGGAAAGTCTGAATTACCTATGCGCAATCCTCGAAAATGAAACCATTCGGAGAGGGATCAATAAAACATACCTCGCGAAGGTTTCGACAAACACTTTGCGGGCGCTAGTGTCGTTGGGGGGCTAAGCAGGCATCACAGCCATATATATGAGGGACCACCTCTTTGAGGCCGCTGCTTCTGGCACCACCGGCTGCCTCAACTTGCCGCTCCCCGCGACCTCCTTCTTTATCGACAGTATGGGAGCTGCTGTGGTGACCCAGCATACCACTTCATGATATAGTACACTATAGTCGTTGACATAACACCAATGAAACACCGTTCACTAGTATTACATCCCTCAGAGTGGTACAACAGAAACACAGCAGGTCCAAGACATGACTATAGGTTACAACTCAACTCTTTACACAAGATTCAGAGAACACTCTAGGTTAAAGAGAGAGAAAGAAACTTCTCATAAATAAGAATCAGAAATAAATAACTCAAAAACTATCATACTATTAAGACTAGTATCTTAACTAATGATATGGCATTGCTGCTATCGCAATACACTACAGAAATAGGTTCTATGGCTAGAGATTATATTCCTATTTAATCAATAACTTCGTTTTCACTTGAGTTGGTGTATATGTTGACCTTCTTGACTTTATTGAAGAGCTTTAACTTTTGCTGATAATTCCTGGAGCATAACTTGATGTAGACGTCGTCTTAATGGCTTCAGAATCTAGCAAGGGTTAAGAAGATACGTTGAGTACGAGCATACTCAGCAAGTTCACTAGAAAAGGACTGTTTGATGCACTATATCTACAGTCATAGACCATAGGTCGTAGGCAATGCAAGTTTTCGTAAACATTTTTTCAAAGGTTGCTTTTATTCTGAAAAGCTATGTCCGTCAGCCTTCACGGGTTTACCAGAACTTTCATGGAGTTCCTTTTCCGCCGTGTTTGTAGCTCCTTCCCGGAACAGGGAGTAACAAGTTACAGTTCTTACACTCTACAGAGGTGCGTTACTTTACCCATGAGAGACCTTAGCCTTGTTGCACAACCAAGTCATGAACTTGTCCATACTTCCTTGGTGTGGGGCCCAGTCTAAGATCCAAGCCAATCACTGCCCCCTTCGCGACTTCGCATGCCTCCTTGGTGTACACCATGCCCACACATTGAATTACGGCAATGGTTTGTATAGACCGTTAGATGCCAGAACTATCGTGGAACGTTGAGGGCTCCCACCCATATGCTGCATATCCTCTACGAATTACCAATTAATATGCACGCTACGAGGATAACGTCCACGACCTGCACATTCGGCTACATGCGAGAGGAAGAAGATACAGCTGACTTCTCCGTCCCATTCCAAATCTCATGGTTAACGCGTTATATACGGCGCAAGAATCACTGGCGACATTGGTTGTTAAGTCCTAGATAATATGTTCCTTTACCACCGGAACTTTTATAGTAGGTTATTACCTCATGGTAAATAACCTATAATCATATTATTATGAAAATAGTGTTTTCTGACCTTTTTAAAATGCAGGTGATGAAAACACTGGATTTGCAAAATACTTTACAGAAAATAATCAAAGGGCATGAGCAAGTGTGAACTTGCCTTTTGTGACTGCAATATTATGCACTCACGGTCTTCGAGACAATATAAAAGATCCAATATCTGAAATCAACATCATTGGTCCGGTAAGGACTAATGTTTAAAGAAGCAAGATGCTATTATGCATAAGTAATGTAATGCAATTGATAAACTCGAATCCCATGGATAACGTTGTTCTAGGGTTTGGATATTGGAAATGGTTCCTGTTAGAATGTGTTGTCCTTTTAGATAAGTTTCATAATTGTGCTTCTTATTAAGGCTTGTGATTGTGTGTGAAACAACATGTAATTATAATATCATAAAACAATGAGATACACACAAATGTGAAATGCTACTCAAGATTGCTTATACTATAATTGTTTATCTTCAAATTTTTACTTTAAAAGTAATGTCACTTATAAAGATCTTAAGTGTTATCAATCCTAAGTATACAAGTAAAGTATAACGTAATGTGATTATGATTAATTTTTATATGTTGACTCAAATGGCAAAACGAATAACTTTTGAAGAAAGGATTTCTTTATTAAGGTTAAAACAATTTTGATAGTTTTTAGAATATAGTTGATAGAATGTGATTGATGTTGTTTATGCTTGATTGAATAGTCTGGACTTGAGATGCTTTATAACTTAATTATAACAGACCAAAGTTAACTATAAAACACATAACAAAGTCTTTATCATAGTATTTGAAGTATTGTAGACCAAAGTTAACTTTAAAGACATAGATGGTTTTTAAGGTATATTGCTTATGTTATTTGTACCTTGTTTACTTTATAATGTTTCCTTAAAGTTACTTAAGAATGGTTATACTTTTATTTGTTGTAGTGGTTTCTTGGTTTTATAATGGAATAGAATCAATTATCTTTTTGTGAATGAATGGTTATAATTTGTAATCAAGGAAATAACATTATTTAACTACTTATGATTCACTATAGTGTTTTGATTTGTTTATAAACTTGTGGTTGAAGTAATGGAAAATATTTTAGTTAGTCACAAATTATTCTTGAAGATTTTATATTGGATAAGAATCTTTTTAGAAAATAATCTACACTTATGGTTGAATAATAATTCAATAAGATTATATTTAAAATGTGTTGAACTAAATTGACTTCATATTATTGAAGGGTTTCGTGGCATAGTAAATCAAAAATTTCTACGGATGCAAACAGAGGGAAGCCAAGATCTAATCTAGGAGATGCAAACAACGAGAGATATTGGATTAGATCTTCATACCCTTGAAGATTCTCACAGTGAACGCTCATTTAACGTGGGTGATGTAGTCGTACTCGCTTCTCCTCCTCGCGATCCGATCCGATCTAGCACCGCAAGTGGCGATGCCTCCGTGAGATGCACACGTGCGGCACCTCAACGTCTCCTCCTTCCTTGGTCCAGCAAGTATGGTGGAGAGACGGATTGGATCTACAACGCGATGACGCGGTGCAATTGGTGGAGAGTTTCTGCAGCAGGGCTTCGCCTACGCGTAGTCGGGAGAGAGAGATCTATAGGGCAGGAGGTAGGCGGATAGGGTTTAAGGAGGGGTAGAGGAGGGCTGCGCCCCTGACCTCTATATATAGGGGGCTGGCCGGCCCCCTTGGACCCTCCTCCAAACCCTAGGGCGGCGGCCCCAAGGGTTGGAGTGGGGGGCAAGTTTTCCCCCTCCTTCTAGAAGGTTTCCCTAGGGTTTCCCTAGGGTTTTGGCCGGCTGGGCCTATGGGGCCTTGTTCCCCTGGCCCAATGCGGCCAGGGCACTCCCTCGTAGGCCCACGCCCCTCCCGACAAGTGGGGCCACGTTGGTCCCACTCCGGAAGGTTCTAGAAGCTTCCGGTACAATACATTAACCTAACAATTCCGACTCCAAAACTGCCGCCTTATATGAATCTTATTCTCCGGACCATTCCTAACCTCTCGTGATGTCCTGGATCCCATCCGAGACTCAACAAAAACTCATAAACCAATTATCCAATCTATCCTAGCGCCGAGACACGTTAAGTGTGACCCTTCGGGTTCGAGAATATGGACATGATCTTCTATCAATAATCAACTGGGTGCGAAACCCATATTGACTCCCACACATTCATCGATGATCATATCGGATGAACCACGATGCCGAGATTCAATCAATCGATATATATTCCCTTCGTCTCGCGATATTTTACTTGCCCGAGATTCGATCGTCTTGCATCATACCTAGTTCAATCTCGTTCACAGCAAGTACTTTACTCGTTCCGTAATCCGATATCACTTTGTAATTAACTCCTTAACCACATGCTTGCAAGCGGTGTTGATACCGATTACCGAGTGGGCCCGAAGTATATCTCTCCGACTTGGGAGGGACAAATCCCATCTCGATACATACAACCCAACAGATACTTTCCGATCACCCGAGAGACACCTTTATGATCACCCTCTCATAGGATGACGTTTGATGACCTCAAAGCTTTCTTCCGATACCAGGGAGTTGTATTATCTCATGGTCTAAGGAATATAATATTTGACATAAGAAAAGCTTCGCAAAGACGAACATGATGACACGATCTAATTGCTTCGCTTAGTTTGGGTCTGTCCATCATATCATTCTCCCAGTGATATGATCTCATTATTAATTGACAACTCATGTCCATGGTTAGGAAACCTTAACCATCATTAATCAATGAGCTAGTCCATAGAGGCGTACTAGGGACACGGTGTTGTTCACAAACATTATCATGAACAAGAATTCTAATAATAACATCTTTATTATTGCCTCTAGGGCATAATTCCAACAGTCTCCCACTTGCACTAGAGTCAATAATCTAGTTTACATTTGGCAACAATCTCACACCCATGGCACTGAGGTGCTGATCATGTTTTACACGTGGAAGAGGTTTAGTCAATGGATGTGCGACATTCAGATCTGTATGTACTTTACTAATCTTCATATCTCCATCTGCTATATAATCTCGGATTATATGAAACTTGCGGTTGATATGCTTGGTCTTTGGATGATATCTTGGTTCCTTAGCGAGTGCTATGGCGCCAGTGTTGTCACACAATATCTCCAGTGGTTCCAATGCACTTGGAACCACGCCAAGCTCAGTGATGAAGTTTCTGATACAAACTCCTTCACTTGACGCTTCTGCAGCAGCCATGTATTCCGCTTCTACTGTAGATCCCGCGATCACGCTTTGCTTGCAGCTTCTCCAGCTCACGGCTCCTCCATTCAAAATATACACGTATCCTGTCTGAGATTTAGAATCATCCTTGTCGGTGTCGAAACTAGCGTCGACGTAACCTTTTTGACGAAATGTTCATCACCCCCATAAACTAAGAACATTTCTTTAGTTCTATTTAGGTACTTTAGGATGTTCTTCACGGCTGTCGATGTTCCACTCTGGATCACTTTGATACCTTTCGTCAAACTAAGAGCATTGGACACATCCGGTCTAGTACACAAGATGGCATACATGATAGAACCTATGGCCGAGGCATAAGGCACTTTGCTCATAGCTTCCTATCATTCATCAGAATGGACACCGAGCCTTGCTCAATATCTTACCGACAACATAGGCACGAACCTTTCTTTGCCTTATCCATTACGAACCTTTTCGAACTTTGTCTAGGTATGTACTCGGCTTAAAGCTATCAGCGTCTTTGTCTATCTCTATAGATTTTGATGCCCAATATATAAGAAGCTTCACCTAGGTCTTTCATTGAAAACACTTGTTCAAATAACTCTTCACATCGTTAAGCATGTTGATGTCATTTCCAATAATCAACATGTCATCCACATATAGTACCGTAAACGTCACCGAGATCCCACTCACTTTCTTGTAGATGCAAGCTCAGAGCAATTTGGAACAAATCCAAAGCTCTTGATCACTTGATCAAAACGAAGGTTCCAACTCCGAGATGCTTGCTTGATGCATAAATGGAACGCAAGTTTGCATACTTTATCGCATCCTTAGGATTGACAAAACCTTCGGGTTGCATCATATACAACTCTTCATCAATGTTGCCATTGAGGAAAGCGATCTTGACATCCATCTGCCATATTTCATAATCATGAAACGCAGCAATTGCTAATAAAATCCGAATGGACTTAAACATCGCTACGGGAGAGAAAGTCTCATCGTAGTCAACACCTTGAACTTGTCGAAAACCTTTCGCGACAAGCCGTGCTTTATAGACGGTAACATTACCATCCGCGTCCGTTTTCTTCTTGAAGATCCATTTGCACTCAACGGCCTTTCGGTCGCTAGGAGGGTCCACCAAAGTCCATACTTGGTTTTCGCTCATGGATCCCAATTTGGATTTCATGGCTTCTAGCCATTTCTCAGAGTCTGGGCTCATCATCGCTTCCTCATAGTTCGTAGGTTCACTGTCTTCTACTAACAAGACAGTCAAGACAGGGTTGCCGTACCACTCAGGAGGGGCACGCGACCTTGTCGACCTGCGATGTTTAGTAGCAGCATCGTCCGAAGCTTCATGATCCTTGTCATTAGCTTCCTCTATTGTTGGTGCAGGCGGCACTGGAACAATTTCAGGTGCTGCGCTACTCTCCAATTCAAGAGAAGGTTCAATAACCTCGTCTAGCTCTACTTTCCTCCCACTCACTTCTTTCGAGAGAAACTCCTTCTCAAGAAAGGAACCGTTCTTTGAGACAAACACTTTGCCTTCGATTCTGTGATAGAAGGTATACCCAATAGTTTCCTTAGGGTATCCTATGAAGACGCATTTCTCCGCTTTGGGTTCGAGCTTGTCCGGCATCAACTTCTTGACGTAAGCTTCGCATCCCCAAACTTTAAGAAACGACAACTTAGGTTTAGCACCAAACCATAGTTCATACGGTGTCGTCTCAACGGATTTAGATAGTGCCCTATTTAAAGTGAATGCAGCGGTTTCTAATGCATAACCCCAAAATGATAACGGCAAATCAGTAAGAGACATCATCGATCGGACCATATCTAATAGGGTTCGGTTCCGGCGTCGCACACACCATTCTTGTTGTGGTGTTCCGGTGGCGTGAGTTGCGAAACAATTCCGCTTGCTTTAAGATGCGTGAGAAAATCATAACTCAAATATTCGCCCCCACGATCGGATCGGAGAAACTTAATCTTTACATTACGATGGTTCTCCACTTCATTCAAATTCTTTGAACTTTTCAAACGTTTCAGATTTATGTTTCATTAAATAGATATATCCATATCTACTTAAGTCATCAGTAAAAGTGAGAAAATAGCGATATCCACCGCGTCAAACACTCATCGGTCCGCATACATCGGTATGTATGATTTCCAACAAGTCCGTTGCTCGCTCCATCATACCGAGAACGGGTTTTGATCATCTTGCCCATGAGGCATGGTTCGCATGTGTCAAATGATTCAAAATCAAGAGAATCCAAAAGTCCATCGAATGGAGTTTCTTCATGCGCTTTACACCAATATGACCTAGACGATTAGCCACAAATAAGTAGTATTATCACTATCTACTTTGCATCTCTTAGCCTCAATGTTATGGATGTGTGTTTCATCCCTTTCGAGATTTAGAAGAAATAAACCATTCACAATAGGTGCATGACCATAAAAGATGTTACTCATATAAATAGAACAACCATTATTCTCCGATTTAAATGAATAACCGTCTTGCAATAAACAAGATCCAGAAATAATGTTCATGCTCAACGCAGGCACATAATAACACTTATTAAGGTTTAAAACAAATCCCGAAGGTAAAACTAAGGAGAGCGTGCCGACGGCCATCACATCAACTCTTGATCCGTTGCCAACGCGCATCGTCACCTCATACCTCGCAAGCCTCCGTCTATTCCGTAGCTCCTGCTTCGAGTTACAAATATTAGCAACTGAACCAGTATCAAATACCCAGGCACTACAACGAGGGCTAGTAAGGAAAACATCAATAACATGTATATCAAATATACCTTTGATGGTGCCAGCCTTCTTGTCCGCTAAGTACTTCGGACGATTGCACTTCCAAAGGACCCTTGTCCTTGCAATAGAAGCACTCGGTCCGCTTAGGACTAGACTTGAGCTTCTCGCCAGGGCAAGCGCTTGCCGCCCTTCTTGAAGGGCTTCTTTGCTCCCTTACCTTTCTTAAAGGAGGGCTTGTTGACCATCAACACATGATTATCCTTTTTGATGTCCACTTCCGCGGCCTTCAGTTTAGCGAAGAGCTCGGTGATCGTATCAGTGGAACCAATCTGATTGTGAGTCACTACAAAACTTGTGTAGCTGGGAGGGAGTGATTGCAGAACCCTGTCAATCTTGAGCTCCTCTGGAATCATGCATTCCAGTTACTCAAGGCGTTGAGTATAGCTCGTCATCTTAACGGCATGCTCACTAACGGAACTCCCTTCCTCCATCTTGCAGTTAAAGAACTTCTCAGAGATCGCATATCTCTCAAAACGGGCCTGAGTCTGAAACATGGTTTTCAGCTCTTCGAGAATCTCAAAGGGCCCGGGATAGTCTTCAAAACGATTTTGAAGTTCCGGTTCCATAGGAAACAACATGGTGCTCTTAATCACACCATAATCATCTTTCTTGATCGATAGACAGCTTTCTCATCGGTAAGCCTTGATTCTGAGGGTCACCTAACGCTTTCCCAAGGACATAGTCCTTTTGACCGCCAAAGAGAATGATTCTTAGATTGCGAAACCAATTGGTGAAGTTAGACCCATTGTTTCTAAGCTTTTCCTTCTCAGCAAAAACGTTGAAGTTGAAGTTGGACTTAGCCATGTGATCTACAGTATTGGCAAGTACAAATTAGACTATGTTCATGATAACAAGTTCAACTTTTAATCAAATTACTAGATGAACTCCCACTAAATTCAACATACCTCAAGTTGTTTAGTGAACATGATCCAAATTCACCACACCTAATCCGATCATCACGAGAAGAGATGTGGTTTCAATGGTGGACAACGAAGTGTCGATCATATCATTCATATGACTCATGCTTAACCTTTCGGTTCTTGTGTTCCGAGGCCATGTCTGTACATGCTAGGCTCGTCAAGTTAGACCCAAGTATTTCCGCGTGTGCAAAACTGGCTTGCACCCGTTGTATGTGAGCGTAGAGTCTATAGCACCCGATCATCACGTGATGCTTGGACACGACGAACTTTCGCAACGGTGCATACTCGGGGAGAACACAGTTTTTATCTTGATCTTTAAGTGAGGAATCATCTTATAATGCTACCGTCGCGATCTAAGCATGATAAGATACATAAAAGGATAAACATCACATGCATATAACTTTAATGTGACATGGTATAGACAATCTTCACGCAATGATCTCCATCTTGTGCGTTCCGGCATGATCTCCATCACTCCACCATGATTGCCTCCACCACGAATAGCAACTACAACTATTGCTAACTACTTAGCGATAAAGTGAAACTATTACATGGCGTATAAGAAGTTGACACACAGGTCATACACAATTATAAAGACAACCATATGGCTCCTGCCGGTTGTGTACTCATCGACATGCAAGTCGTGAAACATTACAAAACATGATCATCGCATACATTATACACATCACATCTTGGGCCATACCATATCACGAAAACACTCCTGCAAAAACAAGTTAGACGCCTCTACTTTGTTGTTGCATGTTTTACGTGGCTTATGGGAGTAGATGCTAAACGATTCTTACATACGGAAAGCCAGCGGTGATATTATGGTTGCCAAACTCGGTGTTAATCCCATGACAACTATAGTGAGAGAAACGACATCCACCGGCGCATGTGTGGAACAAGCCACACGTCAAGTGCGGGCGGTCTCATGACGGCGTCGCGTAAGGTTGGCTGGACCGCTTCAATCTCACTATCGCGTCATAAGAAGAACACAAACAAGAGTCTTGCAACAGAAAACATCAACGCCGCAACAACCATGTTGCGTTCTACTCGTGAAACACATCTACGCATAGATCTAGCTCGATACCTTTGAAGGGTTTAGCGACATAGTAAATCAAAATTTTCTACGGATGCGAGCAGAGGAAGCCAAGATCTAATTTAGGAGATTCAAACAACAAGAGAGATTGGATTAGATCTTCATACCCTTGAAGATTACATACAGTGAACGTTAAATGCGAGCGTGGGTGATGTAGTCGTACTCGCTTCTCCTCCTCGCGATCCGATTCGATCTAGCACCGCAAGTGGCGATGCCTCCGTGAGATGCACACGTGCGGCACCTCGACGTCTCCTCCTTCCTTGGTCCAGCAAGTATGGTGGAGAGACGGATTGGATCTACAACGCGACGGCACGGTGCAATTGGTGGAGAGTTTCTGCAGCAGGGCTCCGCCTACGCGCAGTCGGGAGAGAGAGATATCTATAGGGCAGCAGGTAGGCGGCTAGGGTTTAAGGAGGGGTAGAGGAGTGTTGCGCCCCTGACCTCTATATATAGGGGGCTGGCCGGCCCCCTTGTCCCCTCCTCCAAGCCCTAGGGCGGCGGCCCCAAGGGTTGGAGTGGGGGGCAAGTTTTCCCCCTCCTTCTAGAAGGTTTCCCTAGGGTTTCCCTAGGGTTTTGGCCGGCTGGGCCTATGGGGCCTTGTTCCCCTGGACCAATGCGGCCAGGGCACTCCCTCGTAGTCCCACGCCCCCTCCCGACAAGTGGGGCCACGTTGGTCCCACTCCGGAAGGTTCTAGAAGCTTCCGGTACAATACCGATTAACCCGGAACAATTCCGAACTCCAAAAACTGCACTGCCTTATATGAATCTTATTCTCCGGACCATTCCGGAACCTCTCGTGATGTCCCGGATCCCATCCGAGACTCCAAACAAAAACTCATAAACCAATTATCCAATCTATCCTAGCGTCGAGACACGTTAAGTGTGTGACCCTTCGGGTTCGAGAATATGCGGACATGATCTTCTATCAATAATCAACAGGGTGCGAAACCCATATTGACTCCACACATTCATCGATGATCATATCGGATGAACCACGATGCCAGATTCAATCAATCCCATATATATATTCCCTTCGTCTCGCGATATTTTACTTGCCCGAGATTCGATCGTCGATGCCGTCATACCTAGTTCAATCTCGTTCACAAATACTTTACTCGTTCAGAATCCGATATCACTTTGTGATTAACTCCTTAACCACATGCTTGCAAGCGGTGTTGATATTGATTACAGTGGGCCCAAGTATATCTCTCCGACTTGGGAGGGACAAATCCCATCTCGATACATACAACCCAACGGATACTTTCCGATCACACGAGACACCTTTATGATCACCCTCTCATAGGATGACATTTGATGACCTCAAAGCTTTCTTCCGATACCAGGGAGTTGTATTATCTCATGGTCTAAGGAATACAATATTTGACATAAGAAAAGCTTCGCAAAGATGAACATGATGACACGATCTAATTGCTTCGCTTAGTTTGGAGTGCATCACCATATCATTCTCCCAATGATATGATCTCACTATTAATTGACAACTCATGTCCATGGTTAGGAAACCTTAACCATCATTAATCAGTGAGCTAGTCCATAGAGGCGTACTAGGGACACGGTGTTGTTCACAAACCACAAAAGTATTAAAGTTTCCGCTTAATACAATTCTAGCATGGAATATAAACATTATCATGAACAAGAATTATAATAATAACATCTTTATTATTGCCTCTAGGGCATAATTCCAACAATTATCAATGTTGAAGACTAATACTATTTATTAGACTTTAATTGGTTAATTTTAGAATATTAGCAATTTTTATTTATCCTTTTATGAATTATCAATTAAGGAAATTAAATTTAAATTCAAGGTATTACGGTATTAAGTTTGTATTTACTTCCAAGGTAGAATGTTATATTTTTAACATGTATGTATTATTTTTTTGATCATTTTGGTATATTATATGTATTTTTATGAATTTTAAATAATAAGATATGATTGTTATAATTTTATTTATTTTATAAACATTTAATAAACAATAGATATTGTTTTAAATGAAATAATAATATATGATTATAGTTTTAAATTATAGTTCTTATTTTTCTAAGATTTTTGGTATTCTATTTATATTTTTTAACATTTACCAATAGTAAAATATGAATTATCAAAGTTTTATTACTTATAAAATATGTATTAAATAATAAATATTTAAATAACTAACATAACAATGTTTGATAATAAAGTTGAACTATAGATTTTATTTTTCTATAAAATTTTCATATATTATACATATTTTTCTGAATTAGAAAACAAAAGTTATTGATTTTATAAGATTGAATCATTTTATTTAATTTTTGGAATTAATTTGTGTTTGAATGTATACTGTTTTATTTATTTTCTAATCAGGAAATACTTTTTTTACCGAGCTAAATATACCCTAGTCACTGACTAGTGGGCCAATGGCCACATCATATACCCAGTTAGTAAATACAATTGTTAGTAAACCTATTTCTACTCTTAGTCCATGACAGATGGGACCAGACCAGTCAAATGGCTGATCGGGTCAACCTCGAAGTCATGATGACGTTCACACGGACTCCACCGCCGGGAAATGGTCACCGGCGGCGATCTATGGTGCCCCAACACCTGATGTTGAGTGTGCTGGAAAGAGAGCGACGAGGCGAATCGATCAAGCCTACTAACACTAGCTATTAGTCACCGGAACAGTGGCTATGACGAGCATCTGCGGCGGCGCTCTCCGGCGACACGACGAACTCAAGCTATAAGCGATGCTAGGAAGCGTAGTTAGGGTGGTTCGATGTGGAAACTCACCCTCGACGTGATGAAGTGATCGATGATGTAAATGGTGACCGGAGGCGAGTACACGATCGTCGATTCCGACCGGCAACAGCGGAAAAATTGATGAAATTCACTCGCCTCCGAACTCCACTTGATTCCATACTGCTCTCAGATGATCAAAACGCGATGGCGATTCTCCTCGACCCCTCCACGCATGTTGAGGTAGACCACAACGACGGCTAGCCGAAGCTCTCCGGCGGCGGCATTGGTTCATTAGGGGAAGACAGAGAGGGTTTGAGGTGAATTTGAAGAGAGGGGCAGATAGCTAGGATTCGGGCGATCCTTATCCAACCTTTTATACGCTAAGGCTAGCTCGGACACGACGACGACGAACGAGATGCGGCGACGATGCGATGCTTGATTCGGGCACGAATCTTAATGTGACAAGTGGAGGCGGACTCCAAGTAAGTTGGGCGAGGCTAAGGAGCAGTTCTCGTGTCCGAGACGGTCCACAATGACGGCGGCGACGTGGCTCGCCGGCGGCGTGTCAACCATGCGAGGAAGGCGAAGACGATGGCTCTCCCCTCATGTGGGTCCCGCTTGCTAGTGAGACAGCGAAGGGGTATCCCGGTTGGGCAGCTATTGGGTTGGTGTTGGGCTGCGACTAGTTGCACCTGGCAGTAAATAAGGAAGGGGAGCACTAGGCTGAGGCCTGGTTTCGTTTTTCTTTTCACTACACATTTTCTATTTTATGTTTTGTTTTTAGATTTTTAATTACATATTTGTTTGAAAATTTTCCTTATAGAATTTATTTCTTAGATAGTTGCAGCAATGCTAAAATGTATTTAGAATCATTTTGTGAGCTTTTACTAAATAATTTATTTTCTTTATATATTTCCTTTATAATATTTTGTAAGGGCCTTTGTTATTAATTTACTTTATATAATAAACCATGGATTTATTATATTATATTTCTTTATTTAATGATAGAATTTAATTCTAGTTAACTTATAGTTTGGAGGGAAATATATGTATGGTGATCCTTTTCTTATTATATGATACATAAAGTTTTAGGGAATTAATATGATTAATATTATTCTCATTAGTTTTAGGAATAGCAATGTATATATTTTATTATAACTAACATAAGAGTTAGGGTTTGAAATGTAAGTGCTTACTCTAAGGTTTAGGGTTCTTAATATATTTATATTCTTTTGTTGATGTGAATAAAGATTAATGGCTAAGACAAATTGTCTTTATGATTGTGATCTTTAATGATATAACCCTTTAAAATAGAAAGTTATTATCTTGAATGTCTGATGGGAAAGAATTGATAAATATAACTCTTAAGCACATATGGTTATGATAATTGGAAATGATAAAGATATGCTGAAGTGATTTGCTATAGGAAAATATTCGTATGAACCATTGTGAATTTAAGATGATAGATCAATCAGATGAAATGGATACTATGTTTGGTTAAAGATTTAGGGTTTAGTATTTACCAAGAATTCCTATCTTCCATAATTTACAATCCTGAACTTCTAATTAAGGAATTCCTTTCCTAGATATATTACTCCTTCGTATCCATCATCATGTGCTAACATGATGAGCTTTACTTTAGAAGAATATTCTTATCCACCTTTTATTCTTCTAAATCCATTTATAAATCCAATGAGCTTGACACTGAAGCTTTCATTATCCTCTCATATCCATACCTTGGTTATATCAACTACTCTACTGATGATAATCTCCAATCAAACAAGTAGTTACCTCTACTCCATTCATACACTTCCTTAATCACCCACCACTAATATTACTCCAGTAGATGTATATATCAAACTACTCTCCTCAAAAGTTTACTATCCTTTAAGAGAAATAACACTACTTCAATAACTCCATGCTACTCTGGCTTTAGCTTAGTCATACTATTTTATATCTACTTTACTCCAATATTTTATACTCAACTTCACATTATATCATGGTGACTTGTCATGGCTAACCTAGAATAACATAACTATACTAGGGTTCAATCATGTTCTATCCACCAATTTCACTTTTACATGATATAAGCATTCAATCTTGGTGACTAAAGCATGATCATTATAATCCTTTGATCCTTTATGGTTTAGGTTTCAAGTTGGCTAATCAAGGATTTCATCCATACAACATTACAGTTGTATTATAATTATCTTCTAATTATCTCTATTGGACTAAGAGATATTATTCATTGACTATACCTACTTGATCCAATAGGATTGCTCCTTGGTAACTATCTTCAATATTCATCCTTGGAATCCTCTTTGTTACCATATGAATATATATTCCAATTAACTCTTCTATCATTACAGGAGTGAGTTAACTCCATCAATTATCACAATGATCTTATTCTCTTCCAACACTCCCATCCTATAGATGATATCTAAAACTAGCATTACCACCTACCTCTTCTTACTTCTTTCTCTTAAGGATAGAAGTGAATGATATGATAAGGACAAGATTTGATATGTCAAGAATTGATAGGTTAAGAATTGGTGAATCAATAGTTGATTACTCAACATTGATGAACAACAGATATTAGAATAAGATTCAATAGAGATGATAAGCATTGATATGACTTGGTTTCTTTCCTACTCAAACTCACTAAAGAGTTAAGGTTAGGTATTACCATGATACTCATGGTATAAGTAGATGAGATTAAGATAGAATCAAGATTTAGTTGTTACATTCCTATTACTTAAGTTATGTTTATAACTTGGTATTCATGAGTTGTGTAATGAATACTAGGATATGATTACTTAAGGATCAAATATAAATCATTAAGTAATGTATTAGGGTTTAACTTTTAGTACATTTGATCTACCCTTAGATCAAATATCCCTTGCCCAAAATAAGGTTTTAGCAAAGGTCATATTGAAACTTATCGCAGTCAACTTGATGATCTACTTCAATTCCATCAAGTTGAGAGAAGCTTCAATCACTTTGACAAGTTTTATTCAAAAGAGCAAAAATTATTCGGATTTTCTATGCATGAATGCAATGCACACATCTTGGTTCAGCTTATTTCTAAGATCTAATGTTGGGATGTTACAGACTCTCCCCCTTAAAATAAACTTCGTCCTCAAAGTTCGTAAACTCTCACGTTTCGAAATGAGGAATTGACGTGTGTTGATTACGGCATTTCTCAACTCCATGGTAACCTTAATGGGAATAACTGTAGTACCCATATCCAGATCCTTTTCCTTGAATTCTCATCATTCTTGGCAATCTTCAAGTTGTTGTCTCCAATACTCCAAAGTTCCTTTTACTTTACTCCCTAAGGGATATGTCCTTATTATAAACTCCTTAATTTGGGGTCTCTTATTTAGTTCATTATTCTAATTAAGTATCCTAATCCAAATCCTTAACTTAATCATTAATCTTCTTTGTTATACTCTATAAGGTCTAGGAAGTCTCACTAAATTTGGATTTAAAATTTTATTAGTCAATAGTGGTGGCCAAAAGGCTAATCTTTGATCTATCATTGCATGAGTTGTACTGGTAGTCCTTCTAAAGATTGGTGTTGAACACATTTAGTCCATACCCATCGGAATTTCTTATTCTCTACACATGCCCAATTGGATGTGCTATATTTCCTCTTAAGGATCACTTAAGAGTTGTTTCTTCTAGAATTAGTATGTTAGGATTAATCTTTTATCACCTTCAAGATTTTACCTTATTAAGCTTTAGATAATCTTTTATTATTACCTTAAGTACTTCTTCAATTACTATTTAATAATTGCCTTAAGGTTTGAGTACTATGATGACCCACAAGTGTAGGGATCGCAATAGTATTCGCGGGTAGTATTACCCAATTTATTGATTCGACACAAGGGGAGACAAAGAATATTTGCAAGCCTTAACAACTGAGTTTTCAGTTAAGCTGCACCTGGAAATAGTTCTTGCTCGCAGAAGTTTATCAATAGCAACAGTTTGTAGTAGCAACAACAAAGCAACAACAGCAGTAACAGCAACAGTGAACAGTAGCAATAGTAATAGTAACGGTAACAGTAGGATTCGAGTGCGGTAGGCATATGGATGGATGGACGAGCGTTGCATGGACGAGTCTAAACATGTAACTTCAAAGAACTAGGGCATTGCAGATAAATAATAAGCATCCAAGTACTAAACAATCCTAGGCATGTGCTCCAAATATAGTCATACGTGCTCGCAATGAGAACTTGCACAACATCTTACATCCGCCCGTGGCGTGGGCCTCTAGGGAACTACTCGCAATTAAGGTGCTCCTTTGAATAGAGCACCGGAGCAAAGCATTAACACTCCGTGAACACATGTGATCCTCACATCACAGCCATCCCCTCCGGTTGTCCCAATTTCTGTCACTTTGGGGCCTTTGGATCCGGACAATGATATGTGTACACAACTTGTAGATAAGATCATAAACAATACTATCATAATGATTCAATAATAAGTTCAGATCTGAGATCATGGCACTCGGGCTCTAGTGACAAGCATTAAGCACAACAAGTTGCAACAAAGTCAAATAGCACTAATAGAGATACTAGGCACTATGCCCCTAACAGATCTTATTCGATTACATGATAGAACTCATACAATCCCTACCATCCCCAAGCCTACAGCGGGGGATTACTCACTCATGGATGAGGGAAACATCGGTGGTTGATGGAGATGCGTTGGTGATGACGGTGGCGATGATCCTCTCCAAATTTCCCGTCCCGGCAGGGTGCCAGAACGGAGTTTCTGGATCTGAATCTTGGTTTTTCGTGGCGGCGGCGAAGCGGAACTCTTTCTGGAAAACTATCGAACCCCCCTGTTTTTAGGTCAGAAGGCAACTTATAGATGCGGAGGGAGGACGAGAAGCTGCCTGGGCTGTCCAAACCTCCCCCAGGTGCGGGGTTAGTGGGCCCACGCTTGGGGTGGGTCTGGGTCCCCCAGGCCTCCCCTCTGTCTCCCCTTCCGGCTCCATGGATCTTCTGGTGAGAAATAGTTTTGGCATATTTTCCGGGATTTTTCCTGATAGTTCATTTTATGCACAAAAACAAGACACCAAGGTAATTCTGCTGAAAACAACGTCAGTCCGTGTTAGTTGTATCCAAATCACACAAGTATAGAGGAAAAAACAATAGCAAAGTGTTCGAGAAAGTAGATACGTTTTGGACGTATCAACTCCCCCAAGCTTAGCTTATTGCTTGTCCTCAAGCAATTCAGTTGAAAAATGAGTGCGGTAAAAGAACTTTCACAAACACTTTGCTTCATATGATGTAAATATTCTCAACACAGGAGTAGATGCTTAGACAATTCATAATAAAGAGTATGCAACTAAGTCTACTCAATAGTCATTGCAAGCTGTGAAGAGAAACCAACTCAATAATAATAAGTAGCATGAAACATAAACATAAGCAACATTGTAATGCTCATAATAAGGTATGATAGAGTGGTATCTCGCTTGCCTTTGTTTGAAGAGCACAATATAAATGCTGAGGCACCTCTGAATTTCACATGAAGACTAGAGATAAAGATATCAGAGATACAAGCATCAAAGTCATGACATAATTAACAAGTTTTGGAACAAACACAAGAATGACAACTATGCTCTCAAGAAGGTGCTCATAGAATAAGTGGTGACTCAACAAAATTGTGAAAACGGTTTTTGTGAAGTTTTGAAAGGCTTCCCAATGTTGAAAGGAAGGTACTCATTAGCTTTGAGCTCTCATTGCCCCTATCATAGGCATCTTCATGTGGTTAAGGTGAAAGTGAGGTCCACTCTGAATCATATGCTTGACATACCATAGACTGGAAATCCCAAGTCCCTTGAGTACGAGGGTCGCTCCGCATGCTACTAAACTTTGGTCACCTGAAAGTTCTTGTCATTGTAAATACATGCATATCATCGAGAACCGCCAACGGGGTACCCCTTGCACATGGTACAAGAGCTTTCCTATAACCAAAATGACAAGGCAAGCAGACAGTGAGCATCTCAGCAATCATTTTATTTACCATATGCATAGATTTTTATTGAGGAAGCTTCATAGATGCTCATTATAGTGATGCTACAAGTTTCCACCATGATTAGGCATGGCATAGGCTAGCGGGCTAGGCATTTCTATAACACAATGTATACACTCCATGAACTAACAACTTCCCCTTTTATTTCACATCATCGACATCCATAAACAAAAGAGCAAAGTATCAACTGGATAAGATATCCAAAAAAAGTGTTGAAAGCGTTCCCTGTGACAGCACGGTTCTGCTGACTCCCATTATATAATAAGCAAGCATATAACTTTCATGGACTAGTCACAATGGTTCAGAATTATTAAGCGCAAAGAATAAAGTGTGGCATCAAGTTCGTGAGAGCTTTACTAACTAACTTTCTCAAAACAGACAAACATTTTATTTTGAAAGAAAACAAGGCATATAGAATATGCACTAAAATATCAAATTATGGTATATTGGTTTTGGGGAGTTGGAAGCACAGGTAGATCACATACTCAGTGCAAGTGAAGGCTAGCAATAGAGAGGGAGCGACAAACGAGAGAGCAATAGCTGTCATAATCATGCTTGCAACAAAACAGGACTAACTATGGCATGAAACTGATACAAGAACTCTGAGGAAAAATAAATCATCAAGGATTACTAACTATTGATTAGTCATATGCATGTGTGAGCATGTGGCAAGTCGATTCACATGAACAGTCAGAGGAGGATACCACAATATCATACCAAAGTATGAATAAAAAATGCAAGCAAACATTCATATGACATGCTACAAACTATTAGCAAGCTGGAGCTAATCATAGACAAGCAAGAACTACTAAGCATCCATAATGACATACACTTTACACAAACAGGCTAAGCATGCTCACAATGATGAGTATATGTACAAAAATGAACCAAATAGTGTTCGTTACCAGCCTCTTACCACACCTCGAGTTGTCTTAATCTTCAATTATTGCCCTTCACTTGTGTGACTTGAATAATTAACATGAAAACCAATATCCACTGAGGATGGATGAACCCTGCGAAGAACTCACAAAACCAAAGAAGAAGAACAAATATTTTTGGTGTTTTCGATTTTTTTAGAAACAAGCAAACAAAGAAAAAACAAACAAAAACAAAGCAAACCAAACAAAGCAATATCTTTTTGGATTTTTCTTTTAAGGCAAACCAAAGCAAAGAAACAAACCAAGAGAAACAATGAAAATATTTTTGGTATTTTTGGGTTTTTATAAAGAAGCAACAAAAACCAAAAAGAAAGCGAAAACAATGGATATACAAAGAACCGACCGAACATGATATATATATATATATATATGAGTGTGATGTCAGTATACCTCCCCCAATCTTAGGCTTTTGTCCTAAGTGGGGATCAATAGCGCGGATAATAACTCCATGTTGGTGGGTCATCATAGGAATGATCATAGTCAGGCACCTGTGAAGAAGAAGAAGACGCGCCCTAATCAAATGAGGGTTGTTGGTATGAAGACTCTCCCAAGTTGGAGCGCTGAACAGAATTGTCTTCGGCATCCTCTTTAACATTCTCCTCTTGCTGGGTGAGTTCCCCCACATAAGTGTCAAATTCCTCCTCCGTAAGTGACCATCCTTGCGTGTTATCAAAGTTAAACAAAGCAGGAGCATGCAAATAAACTATTTTCTCACTCCTACCTTTTCTCCGACCTTGCTGGACAAAAGATAGTTCATATGGCAAACTTCTCGCATTAGCCCCCAAAGAAAACAAAATCATGCTGAATCATGGACTCAATATCAAGCCTCTCTATGGAAAACTGAAAAACTGAAGAATGAGGCTCTAAACCATGGAAAGCTAGCAACCTAGAAGCAATGAGACCTCCACAAATTCCACCCTTCTCACGATTGGTGGTGAGACGGTGAGCTATCAAAGCACCCAAACTATAGGAACTATTCCTACCCAGAGAAGTTGCAATAAAAGCTAGATCAAAAGAAGACAACTTTCTAGTAGTCTTTCTAGCAAGAACACACTTGGTAATGAAATAGACAAAGTATCTAATAGCCGGGAGCTGGATGTTCCGAATTTTACCACTTTCCTTTGAGAAGTCAAAACCTTGGCAAATCTTAGCATACAAATCAACAAGTGACTTGTTCCTCTCCTTGATCTTCTCACAAGATCCCCATTGAGGTACTCTAATTGCTGCACAGAAATCAGCAAAAGGCAGGCTGACAGGCATATTATATATTTTGTAATGGACCATGGGATTATAGGTAAACCAAGTGAAACGGAAGTCCTGCATAAAAGCCATGTTAGCTTAACATATTGGATTGGTTCACCTTCAACAAAGTGCTCCAACCCTGCATTTGTAACCAAAGTTTGAAAATCTTGGAGAATCCCCACAGCTCTCATAAATTCATGGCATGGGTATATGGAGGGAAAAACTGCCTCCTCACGATGAACCTTCATTGGCTCATGCACCATCAAGTCATATTGATTCAGTGAATAAGCACTCATCTTCTTCGCTGAAATTTTTAGACAACCATCAAACCAAGTGATTTCTAAGTTGATAAATGATGAGCAACTACTATAGGAACTTGCTAGAGGACTACACATGCATCAAAACAAAGTTTCTAAGCATAGAACAAGCATGCAATATCAAACAACCTGTCACCTACAGTAGCAAAATACTCAAGATACAATCTACCAATCACAAATCTAATTGGACAAGTGGAGGAGGCACATACCAAGGAGCAATCCCTCCAAAAATCAGCACTTGAGATGGGATGAACAAGGAGATCAAAAATCGCGTGAAAGAACATCAAGAACTCGAGCTTGAGCAAGTTTTCCGGTGTTTTTTGGGAGAGAGAAATAAGGTGGCTTTGAGGAGGCAGCCTGGAGGGGCCCAAGTGGGTCACACCCCCCCTAGGTGCCACCAGTGGTGGGCCCGCGCCTACCACAGGTGTGGGGCCTAGGGGTGGCCCCCTGGGTCACCTCTGGTACCTCTCTGCCCCTTTTTTCGAGGAAAAAGTTATTTTGAATTTTATGGGATTTCTCGGGAAACTTTATTTTTGACCAATTTTTAGGGTATGAAAATTGATTTTCTCGTAGAAACAATTTTTTCAGAAGAAGCAAAAGCAAACCAAAAGCCAAACTACAGGATCTCTAAGAAACTCAAACAAGCAAACAACTAACAAAACTAAAACTAAAGCTAAAACAAAACTAAAGCTAAAGCAAACAACTAACAAAACCAGTGGTGGGCCCGCGCCTACCACAGGTGTGGTGGCATGGGGTGGCCCCCTGG
This sequence comes from Avena longiglumis, assembly GCA_030063025.1. Classification (NCBI taxonomy): domain Eukaryota; kingdom Viridiplantae; phylum Streptophyta; class Magnoliopsida; order Poales; family Poaceae; genus Avena; species Avena longiglumis. The sequence continues at coordinate 13,352,597 of CP125976.1, forward strand.
GTCACCTCCGACACCTCTCTGTCCCTTTTTTCGAGAAAAAATTTATTTTGAATTTTCTGGGATTTTTCGAGAAACTTTATTTTTGGCCATTTTTAGGGTATGAAAATTGATTTTATCACAGAAACAGTTTTTTTAGAAGAAGCAAAAGCAAACCAAAATCCAAACTATAACAGCTCTAAGAAAATCAAACAAGCAAACAACTAGCAAAACTAAAGCTAAAGCAAAGATTAGGAAGGAGAAAGTAAAAAGAAAGCAAGTATAACCACAGTGGAAACATTATTTTGTTCATTAAAATCCTTTTGTTAACAAGGTTGATCAAGTATTATTACCAAAACAATCTTATATGAAGCAAAACTTTGCATTCCACAAGGTGATTATGTTACCTCATACTTGATAGCAATGGTCCCAATCATAATGGTTTCAAAATTTTCTTGTGGAATGGGACAATATATTTCTCCAACCTTGATGCTCTCAATGTTTTCAATGAATTCAGGCAATAGCTCTTAACAACCTTCTTGGGGAAATAGACAGTGTGCTCTTTGTCATTAATATTGAATGTTACTTTTCCTTGATTGCAATTTATAATAGCACATGCAGTATTAAGAAAAGGCCTCCCAAGAATAATTGACATATTATCATCTTCAGACATTTCAAGCACAAGAAAATCAGTTAAGACCATGCAATTATGAGCAACTTGAACAGGAACATCCTCACATATACCAACAGGAACAGTAGTTGACTTATCAACCATTTGTAAAGATATATCAGTTGGCATCAACTTTTCTAGATGGAGTCTCTTATAGAGAGAAAAAGGCATAACACTAACTCCGGCTCCCAAATCACATAAAGTAGTTCTAACATAATTATTCTTAATGAAGCAAGGAATAGTTGGTATACCTGGATCACCAAGTTTCTTTGGAACCTTAACATTGAAGGAGTAATTAGCAAGGAAAGTAGAAATCTCCTCATTAGGAATCTTCCTTTTATTAGAGACAATATCCTTCATATACTTTGAATAAGGAGGCAATTTAATAGCATCAGTCAAAGGAATTTGCAAGAATAAAGGTTTCATCCACTCAAAAAAACTTGTTGTAGTGTTCTTCCTCCTTTGAGTTGTGTTTCTTACCTAGAAAAGGCATAGGTTTCTGCACCCAAGGTTCCCTCTCTTTACCATGTTTATTAGCAATAAAATCTTCCTTTGTGTACCTAGTGTTCTTAGTGTGTGTTTTAGGTTCTTCCTCAAATTCCTCCTTATCAGGAGACTCGTTATTATTACCACTTTCAGTTTCAACATCAGAGACATATATACTATTATGATTTATAGCAGGTTCAAGTGGTTCCTCAACTTTCTTATGTTTCTTTTTCTTCCTCTTACGACGACTACCACTATCCTCACCTTGTTGGGAATCCTGCTCTATTCTTTTAGGGTGTCCTTCAGGATATAAAGGATCTTGAGTAGATGCACCACTCCTAGTTTTAATTCCATAAGCATGTTTATTTCCTGAAGCATTAACTAGCATATCCTTTTGTACTTTACCAAGTTGATCAAGTTGGGTTTTGTAACATCCCAGCATTTAGGACTAAACGAAGGGTAAATTTAGGATTTTGTGCATCTGCATGCATGCATCTGAAAATCCGGTAAAATTTTCGCCAAATTAAAAGACTAGTGTGATCAGAATTCTCACTCCGATGAATTAGGTTTAGTGTCATCAGTGGGGGAGTGAGATGAATTTTGACATGACCTCTATTGTTTTCTGGACTTATGAGGGAAGAAATTCGACTTACAAATAATTATTCACAATAATATAATACAAAAGAAATATAAATATTATTCTGTTCTTTATATAATAAACATAAGATACTTCTTATTCTTTTTCTATATTCAGTAACAATTAATCAAATAAAAGAAAAGAAGGAAATTACAATAATAATATTATTACATTGTTTCTTTACAAATATTCAAATGGAAATATAATAATACAATAAAGAAATAAGTAAAAAGAAAGAAGTTACAATATTTGGATGTTGCAGCAATATTTATGGTATACAGAATATCACTCTGTTTTTTACAAGTGTTTGAAAGAAAAGCAAATTACAAAAGAATAAAGCAAATCCTAATCTAAATCTTGATCTCCATCTTCGTAGTGTTTTTGTTCCTGCCAAAGAAAAACACAAACAAAGAAAAAGAGATAAAAACAAAAAAGGAGTTAGTTTTAATAATATTGCTCTGAGTAGTAACAGTGTGATGCATTGTTTTGTCACATCATTGAGCATATTAAAATGGGGAAAGTTTCACCAAATGAAATAATATATGTTCTTATTTCAAATCTGTCTCAGCACAACATCATTGACATAGGCAAGTAGGGGCAAATTTCACCAATTTAGTAAAAGGTAAAAGTCAAAGAGTAGAACCATCAGCAACTATCAAGATATTTTAAACTTGATCTGATCCATCCGGGTGATGCAAGCTCACACACACATGCATGTTTATGTGTTGTCAACACAGGAGGCACTATGAGAGAGAGATAAGTACACAGCCTTAGCAGGGGAAGTACTCTGCTGAAATTACTTCACCATAGCAAGAAACAGCCAACACAACCAACACAAATCAACCACACAGGCCATCCTTACATTTCTAGAAGTTCAGCACCAAAACTCCATAGTGCACTACCACCATATCACTAGCACCCTGGTTGCTAGAGAAATCCATCCAAGGACACCAGGAGGAGGTCATGAGCATAAGGAGAACACCAATTGAGCAGCAAAAGGGAGAAGGCCGGGAGTGCAAGGAGGAGCAGGACAAGCACTAGATTTTGCAACAAAGTAGAATCATCACAACATCCACAACCAAGTCATCCATCTCCACTACAAGCATCAGGTTGGCTACTAGAACCACACTAATACCTGTTCTTGCCAAATTAAGACAAGCATCAATTGTGGAAGAGAGAGAGAGAGAGAGAGCTCTTAGTTTAGTGTAGAAGTACTACACTAGTTCATCCCAGAGCTGCTAAAGGCCAGCAAAGTATCTGTTCTTATCTTAGAATGATTTGGCCTCAGTCTTTGCATCACAGGCCAAGCCAACAAATCCAGTAGTTAAATCTGAGATATTTACCACTATGCACACTCCTAAGGGAGGCACCATAGTGGCAAATTTAACTGTTTTGGACAACCAAACTAAGCAGCTAATCATATAAATAATTTATGCTACTATGCATCCTCCAAGTAGGTATCACAGTAGTCAGATCTCTATAGAAACATTAAATCCAAACCAAACCAATCATTTTTCTATCCTACAGTTGCTAGAAATCATTTAAATTCTCACTTTCATATTGACAGAATAAATAGTCATTCACTTATATACAAGCCATCAATTGGACTACAACTTATAGCCAGAAAAGAGTCCAGGTAGTAGTTCACCGCTGCAATTTACAGTACCTAGGCCATCACTGTGCACACTCCAGGAATGGAGGCACCGCAGCAGTAGCTCAGATAGTAGATGCCACTGATAGTAAGGAATCCATTTTGGCAATACATTCATTTAACTAAATCCATCTCATCTGATCATGCTAGATATGATCAGGCTATTGTGTACACTCCAAAGAGACATCACAATAGCAAGACCAATTTAACAGTAGCCACTATGGAAAAATTCCATTAGGAAAAAGTGTAATGATTTTCCTAGTACATTCCAGGAATCATATTTTTCTATACTACTTGATTGACAGCTAATGGATAGTTCCAAATCTCATCATTCAGCAAAAAGGGAAACAAACCATAGTAATTGTTCTTATTGTCATTTGAACCTTAGTCAAGGCATGAATCGTTAGCAGTCAACATTAGATTCCTTGCAAAGAAATCAACCCTCATGTATAGCTACTGTGTTGTTCACCACTGTGCTCAATCCAAAGGGAAGCACCACAGTGGCAAACATCATAGTAACAACCACCAGATAATTGATTAACTAGTTAACCATTTATTAAAAATTCTTCAAATATAATATATCATTTTCCTATCTTAGAAACCAGGAATCCATTTCACCATCATTTCACTGTCAATAATGACAGGAAGTAAGATCTTTCTCAAATTCCCAATCTGCAGCAAGGCTGCAACCATCATTTTACAATCCACCAGCACTTAGACAGGTGGATTAGGATTTAACCATATACTGTATACAAACCACCTTGGCAAGCAAATCCAAATGGAACAGAAATCATTTTCCTAGTCACCAATCTAGGAATCATTTCATTTCAAAAATCATTCTACCCAGTTTATAATCCACAGAAAATAGCCACAAAATATCAGGATATAATTAGGTAACCATTACCCTACTAGTGCATGTCATCTCAAAACAACATTGAGATTTACAGTATTGCCTAAATTCAAATCAGCAAAACTAGAGTGTCAATAGAGTCACACATGTCAGTCATGATTAAGTCCTCCTAATTGAGTTAGCACACTTAGCAACATTCCAGCCAACATAAATTGGCACCACTGCTACTACTTAGGTACACCATCATAACCAAGAGATCACCATAATCTTGCAACCAGCATAGCAAAACATCAGCCTGAAAGTCGGTTACAGAAAGAACTCACCGTCCCATACAGATTGGGCGCAGCAAAGAATGAACTCCGGGTTTGCGCCTGCAGCACCATCCCGCCGGCGCCAGGGTTGAGGTCGCCATGTGGGAGTAGCAGGGGCAGGCCTCGATTTGGAGGCGCGCGTCGGTAGCGGCCAGGACCAAGGGAAAGCCGGGTCACCCCGTCCTCAGCGCCGGTGACCAAGCCGAGCCGGGCTAGGGTTAGCCATGGCCCGCATTTAGAGGGCGAGAGCCAGTGGTGAGGATAGAGCAGAGAAGGGTGGCGAGCCACCAACACGGCAGCGACGAGGGTGGGCCGAGCACGTCGGCAGCGATCGGCATGAGGAAGAAGGGTTTTGAGAGAGAGAGAGAGAGAGAGAGAGAGAGAGAGAGAGAGAGAGATAGGAGAGCGTGTGGGTAGGGTTGACCGACTCGGTCGGTTGGGCCCTGTGATTTAGCTCAACCAGATGGACTGGGCTAGGTTTTGGGCTAGATGGGCCCAAGAGCTAGGCCCAATTTATACAATAACAAAAATGGAAATTATTAAAATACCTCTACACATTTTAAGCTCTAGAAAAATGTAGAAAAATCCTAAAAATATATTTAATACATCCAAGTGTTTATTAAAATAATATCTACCTTAAATATCTAAATGAAATTTAATAAATTTAGGAAAATTCATAAAAATAAATAAAAGTCACTTTTATAAATGAAAATAAATCTCGTATCTCATAAAAATACTAACTTAAAATTTTACTAATAAAATTTAAAACAAATATTTAAAGACATTAAAAATATATATAATAATAATAAAGATAATGTTTATAAATAAATAAAATTAATTTTTAAGAATTTAAGCAAGTATATTTATTAGAAAGGTACTAAGTATATTATTATAAAAATATTTTAAAGTTCTTATATCATATAACTTGAATTATCTAAGTTATTAAAATAATATAATTGTTTTGTTAATTCTTTAATATTATTTCCTAAGTAAGAAACGATCTTATTCAAAACATAATCTTTTGACTCTAAGTAGTCTAAACCATGATTATAATTTAATATAAAATCTAAGTGTAAACAATTAACTTAATAATATTCTTTTAAAATCCTTAACTAACTATAAGTCAAGGATTTGCAAAGTTATTCTTTACAAATCATTAAAAATTCATAAATAATCATATTTATCAAACTTGAAGTTCACTAAATAAATTATAATAAAATCCATCTATTTTTATTTATAAAGAAAAATCTCAAAGTATGGTCTATAAATATTACACGTGCTAAATTTAAATCTTTAAAAAACAAAGTTCCCTAACCATAAGATTTCATCTTTAATTATACTTATGAAAAACTTTAATTAATAATGCTACAAATGCTATATCTCAAGTCCAATTACATTTTTATAGTTTACTTTGGTTTAAGATATCCTCAGCTAGATATATAATAACTCAAATCAATTAAACCTTATTACAACACCATAGCTTTAATCCTATTAATCTTCAAAGTTGAATAACTTAACATAAATAATATTTTCTTCAAATATTATTCTTTTTTCCACTTCAAAAGAAACACTATACCATTCGTTTAAAGCCATGACAACTTAAAACATAAATTTTGTAATAATTACCTAATACCATGAACCCATGAATTATATTATAATTGTACTTTACTCTTCATATTTTATATGTTTATCTTCCTTATGAAGTAAACTTAAACTAAAGCAAATCTTAAATAAATCATAAATATATCTCACTGGCAATGATTGAAGAATTACTTGGGATTTTGCATTATGCATATCATTTAAATTACTTATGCATAACAACATATTGCTTCTTTAAACATTGTCCTTACCGGGCAATGATGATATTTTTATAGAACCCGAGGTCCAGGGTCAAGTTGAGACATTCGACTACAATACTTCGCTATATCAAGGCAAGTTGACACCTGCTCATGTCATTTGATTATTTGTCGGGGGGTTGACCTCGGGTAGGTCAAAGACAGGGAAAGACAGAGGTACAAATCCCCGTCTGGTTTACGAGTTACGGTCTAGGTTGGCCGAATCATGAATAAGTCGGCCGAGGTACGAAGGCAAGAAGCCCGTATATGTATATTAAGGCGTAACCCGGCCGAGTTACTGCGAGGGTCGGACGAGTTAGCCCGAGTAATCTCGATGCAGGTGAAGGACAAGCCGAGCTACGCGAGGTAAGGTAAGGCCGAATGATACGAAGCTTGAAGGAGAAGGAGAAACCCAAGGTCAAACTCTAGCTGCAGGCTAGAAGGAATCTGAGCCAAGCACAAGAGACAAAGATGCGAGCATCGAGGAGGAAGAAGGAGGTCACGGAGGTGGCAGTCCTGGCCCGAGGCACCTGAGGAGGGTCCTCTGGAGCCTTCTTTGTTGTTAGAAGGCGACAGGAAATGAGGGCCGAACTACTATCTTGGGACAAGCATATTCCTCGAATATGCTTGCCCCGTCAGCCCTAAAGGCACCCAAGGCTCTCCTTTATAAGGGGAGGCTTGGACCCTGAGGAGGGGATCGACTCATTTTGGTATCGTTAGGCTGGTGAGATTCATCTTTTCTCCCTGTATACAACTCGAGGAGCACTTGTAGCCCAAGAGAAGAGAAATAAAGATCTTTGCCCTAACCTCTAGAGTGTAGAATCAGTTGCATCTTCCCTCCCCAGATCCCACTAGCATCCATTGGCCCCATACTTTAGCCTACCCATGGCATCTGCCGTGAGACCACCACGACAGTTGGCGCCCACCATGGGGCCAGCAGCGGTGCTAGCTAGAGTTATGATCCGGACGGGAAACTTGATCAACACAGGCGAAGCGTTGTTTACGCTTGGTCCGAGATTTGATCTCTGCGACTATGTCGTGACAATGCGAGGAGCTTCGGGAAACTCCCCCAGCATGGTGTCTTCATCGGCTGGCGAGCACAAGGTTTACGTCGGCGTCGACATCACCGGCGTTTATCCCCACAAAGTTGTTGTTGCAGGAGAGCCACCTCTTAACACAGCAATCCGTCCATCCAAAGTACATCCCGCAGGCAACGTCGAGGTGATGGTCGCCGCAGAGGCAAAGCCGGAGCAGCGATGGCAGGTCAGCGGAGAACCCGCCCATGGCCACACAAGCGATCGCGCCACAATCCATCGAGGTAATCCCGCGGTGACCAACCACCGAGCTACATGACGTCACCCCAAAGGCACCAAGTAAGAGGGCCACCTGGAAAGGCAGAAGAACATTCTTGACGACCATAGAAAACTTGACTACACCAGGCCGATACTTGATCCGCAAATGCTCAGCAGAGTTAGAAGAAACCAGGCAAAAGGTCTTGGTAGAGGCCAAAAAGTATCGACCTGCGGAGTCCTTGAACAGGACCACGAGAGAATATGCCAAAGCTAATAAGCGATATCGCACCCGGCGGGTGGACAAATTAAGATTAAGAGGAAGAACCTCATGGATGACATTAACAAGAGCATGAAGCTCACAGGCGTAATCGGTGATTTGGGTTTAGAGCTGATGCCGGCGAAGAACCTAAGAGCGGCAAATGCCGCGGCATTGGAGTTAGAGGGGTTGACCGGGAAGCCGGCGAAACAACAAGAAAGAGTGAATGAGCTGTGCGCATCGCGAACCAGCAAAATGAAATACTCGAACAAACCCGGCAAGGCCGGGGCCTGGATAGTTCACTCGGCGAGCGGCCTGCCTTATCCGCCATAGACATCTTCACCGGAAACAACGCACGAAGGGACAAAGCGGTAACCTCGGGAAGAGGAACAAGCAAATTGTTCCATATGATCCGCAATGGCTGGAAAGGCAAATGAACAGAGGCAATGCAAGCCGAGGTAACAGTGGGGAGAGAAACCACGGCCGTGTGGAAAAAAGGCAGCGGGCGAGGCAATGGAGACCTCGGCGAAGAGATCCCGCGAGAGGTAATCATGAGAACGACCCTGCCGAAGTAAGGAGAGAGCTAGCTCAACCCACGGCCAAGGCATGAGCCTCGGCGGGAAGAGAAGCGAGACCAGCTCGCCATAATCAAGTGAATGAGAGGTACAACGATGGTTATTACGAGGTGGAATGCGATCCATGGTGGAAATAACCACTATGGGATGCGGAATGATCTGTCTGATTTGCCATCGAATGATGCAAGAGTAAAGTTGGACAAAGCTATACGGTCGAGTTGTTGGAAGAACAAGGTCCACCAGGACCGACTTGTTTTGGACCACGGATCATGGGCGAGCCACCGTGCCAAACTTTCACTAGCGAGAGGCACAAAACGTACAATGGGAGTACCAAGCCACAAGACTGGTTGATTGAATATGCCCTTCTTTGTGAAGATAGCGGGTGGGAACTTAAGATGGGCGGCGATGGTATGTCCCAAATGTTGGAAGGACCGGCTAGGGTATGGCTGAATAATCTACCAAGGCGAGATCAACTGTTGGTTAGATTTTGAAGAAATGTTAAATCGACAACTTTACGGCACATACAAGAGGCCAAACAGTCATAATTAGCCATGTGCAGCGAGGCCGAATGAGACAGATAGAGTTTTAACTCGATGGTGCAACAGAAACTCATGTGAAGGGGTAATAGAATCAAGCAATAGCTTGGTTCGCATAAAAGGTGCCGTTATGCCGGTGTTGTGGCAACGCCGCAAAGGGATATGCCGACTACACCTGGCGTAAACTATCGAATAGCGAACTCCTATGCATTATGCGACCCAACGCAACCGGAATTAATGTCGGCAGATCATCGTGAGCAACAGGACCATTATGCAAGAGAAGTGGCCGGGTCATCCAGGCGTGATTTCAGAGGAAGAAGAAGAGAGGAGAGGCCGGATTATAGATATAATTCGGCCCAAGTGGCGGCGGTAGCACAAGATCAGCCGAGTCATGGAGCTACTCAACGGCAGAAGAATGGACCTCAGCAGTGGACACCAAAGAATGAAGGAAAAAGGCAGTGGACCACAGAGCAAAAGAAGCAGTGGCAGGAGAGGACGAAATACACGTTCGAATCCATGTTAGATCAGTCGTGCAAATTTCACACATCAAACCCATCCAGACCACCGCCAATGTGCATGGATGAAAAATGCAATGGGGAACCCCGCAGGAGTTCAGGCGCCCCATCAAGTACATCAGCAGCATCAACCGCAATTAACTGGAGCAAATACCACGATCGATGCTACCGCCTCCTCCCAGGTATGATAACTCGGATCGGAGGATGCGATACATCAAGTAAAGAACCAGTCCAGGATGGAAGGATGAATCCGGCAAATCTTTGGGCGTAATGATTACTGAAGAACATCACCGGTCTTATTGCGTGTTCACTACGAACGACAAGACAAGCGAGTGTCTTGGCCCGGCATATGGAAGTAAATGCGATTATGCGGTAGTACCAAGATATGTGCCATGGTGCGATCAGAGGTGACACGGGCATAAAGGACCACCCAGAATAATGCCGAGTCCAGGATCATATGCACTCGTGTTGGATCCGACATTCGTTGGACCAAGCATCAATGTGAAATTTTCAAAAGTACTCATTGACAATGGAAGCAGTATCAACATCATGTACAAAGATACCATGCATAAACTCGGAATATCGCAGAACATGCTGCAATCCACGAGAACCACTTTCCATGGGATAGTGCCGGGGCTTTCATGCGAGCCCATCGGTAAAGTCCGAGTGGACGTATTATTCGGTACAAGAGATAACTGCAGAGCAGAAAATTTAGAATTTGAAGTGGTGGATCTGGAAAGTTGTTATCATGCTCTACTCGGACGGCCCGCACTGGCCAAATTCATGAGCAGCTGTCATATAAGTTATCTGAAGATGAAGTTACGGACCACAAGGGGTGATAATTCTGGGAGATTACAAGAAGTCAATGGAGTGTGCTTGACCGAGTCAAATTTGGCTGAGTCATTGGTTATAGCAAGAGAAAAAAGAAGGATTCAAGAAGTAGCAGCCCTCGCTCAGTCGGCACAGCTGAACATGCCGGCGCTGGCCAACCCACATGGCAGTGTCTCTTTTCAGCCGACTAAAGAGACGAAGAAATTTCAGATTGATGAGCAGTTCCCAGAGCGTACTGTTACTATTGGTGCAGGCCTGGATGCTAAATAGGAAAGCGAGCTCACCAACTTCCTCCGTGAGAATCGGGACATATTTGCATGGTCAACTCAAGATCTGCAAGGTGTTAGGGAGTTGGTGAGCACTCTTTGAGAACGTGGGCCGGGAGCAAGGCGGTGAAGCAACCTCTCCGCCCGCCCGAAGATAGGAGAAAAGTAATAGGAGATGAAATAGCTCGTCTCCTCGCGGCGGGTTCATCATGGAGGTGCTATACCGGATTGGTTATCGAATCCGGTGCTAGTAGAAAAGAAGAAAGATGATCCCAATGTAGCCATTGTATGGCGAATGTGTATCGATTACACCAACTGAACAAGGCGTGTCCAAAAGATCCTTTTCCATTGCCTAGAATAGGCCAAGTCATTGACTCGACCGCTGGTTGTGAGCTATTATCGTTTGTGACGCGTATTCGGTTTCCACGGATCGTTAAATCCGGCCGATCAAATAAAGACTGCATTTATTACCCGTCAGGGCTTATTGTTATCGCACAATGCCATTTGGCTGCAAAATGCAGGAAGCGACATATCGAAGATGCATGCAAAAATGCCTGCATGATCGAGATAGGAAAAAATGTACAAGTATATGTAGATGCGTGGTCATCAAAACTAAGGAAAGCAAAACATTACTAGAAGATATCGGCGGACTTTTGCGAACACGAGAAGGTTCCCAATGAAGCTTAATCGAGAGAAGTGCACATTTGGCGTGCAGCGGAAAATTACTCGGTTTCCTTGTGTCTAGCCGGTATCGAGGCTAATCCAACAAAGATAAAAGCGAGAAAGAATGGAATTGCCTAAATGTCTGAATGATGTACCAAAATTCACGGGCTCTGCCTCGCTTAGTAGATTTGTATGTCGGCTAGGAGAAAACCTTCGCTCTATCGGTGATGAAAAATCGGATAAATTCATTTGGACTCCACAAGACCTCGCATTTCGTGAGTTGAAAAAGATGTTGGTTCTGGCACCCATTTTGGCTTCTCCATTATCAAAAGAGCCTATGTTACTCTATGTAGCGGCTACCAACAGAGTAGTGATCTTGTAGTCGTGGTGGAGCGACTTGAAGATGGTAAGTCGATTCGAGGCGGTGTATTATCTAAGTGAGGTGTTATCCACTTCAAAGCGAATTACCCGCATTATCGAAGATGGCTTATGGAGTATATATGTCGGCAAAAAGCTTGAACATTACTTGAAGAGCATCCCATCAAAGTAATCATGAGGCACCCATAGCGACATATTGACCAACAAAGACGCAAGTGGCGAATAGCAAAATGGGCGATCGAGTTATCACCATACGCTCCACAATTTGATAGAAGAGATGCAATCAAATCTCGGTCGTGCCGTCTTTCTAAATGGGCCGAGGTGCGATATGAGCCACCATTGCGGATCCAAATTCTTGGACTATGCATTTTGATGGTTCCAAACTAAGGAATGGTTTGGGGCGGGAATAGTGTTAACCTCGCCTAAAAAGACCAATTGAAATATGTATTACAAATACATTTTGTGCGCCCAACAATGTAGCGAATATGAAGCTAGTCCATGGATTGAAAGTAGAAAAAGAAATTGGCATACGCCGAATCTTATGCTATGGTGACTTGGATCTAGTAGTGCAGCAAGTATCAGGCAGCTGGGACGCATTAGATGCTTATATGGCTTTATACAGATTTCATGTGCAAAAGATTAGTGGATACTTTGAAGGATGTAAATTTCACCACATACCTCGGGCAGAAAATGATGCATGACACATTGTCAAAATTAGGATCAACCGGCAATCAATTCCTCTAGGTATTGCCTCGAGCACCTCGAAACCATCAATAATCCCATCACGAATCCAATCTATCTTTATCCCAAATTCTGCAGAACATCACACGCCAATGGAGGTAGATCCATGATAACTCGGAACCCCAAAGGAGGACAGCCGAGGTAAGCGCAATCATTGGAAAGGCGAAATATATGTCGGCGGAGAACATGGAGATGAGCGGTGAGATCACATCAGAAAAAGTAACACCGTTATGGGTGCAACCCATATTTTCTTACCTAAAAGACGCGATGTTGCCGAGTAATGAGGTATTAGCTAGACAAACCGTAAGGAGAGCAAAAGCTTATACAATCATAAACAATGAGTTGTATAAAGGCGTCACAAGCGTGTTGCGAAGTGTGTAAGTTCGGCAGAAGGTCAGGAGATCCTTCTAGACATACACCAAGGAGAATGTGGGCACCATGCCTCATCTCGTGCCTTAGTAGCCAAGGCATTCAGGCATGGATTTTATTGGTCGACGGCATTGAAAGAAGCAAAAGAATTAGTTAAGAAATGCAACGGATGTCGAGATCATAACCAAATACACATGCCATCGACCGAGTTAAAAACAATACCCATCACTTGGCCATTTTTTGTATGGGGTTTAGATATGGTGGGACCATTCAAGCCGGCACGAGGAGGAATGACCCACATATTGGTTATGGTGGACAAGTTCACAAAATGGATTGAGGTGAAACCAATAAAAAGTGCGATGGGTCCACAGCAGTGAAATTTCTCAAGGATATTATATTAAGATATGGGTATCGCATGTTATTACAGATAATGGCACAAACTTTGCGGAAGGAGCTTTACATGATTTTGCGAGAGAAGCACATAAGACTAGATATTGCCTCATGGCTCACCCAAAGATCCAATAGGCAAGTGGAAAGGTCTAATGGATTGGTGTTACAGGAATAAAACCATGACTCGTCGAACCATTGCAAAGGTCGGCGGGATGTTGGATTGAGGAACTCCCGGCCGTCTGTGGAGCCTCGTGTCTACTCAAATAGATCAGGTTATACACCATTCTTCTTGGTTTACGAAGGCGGAGGTACTTCCGGTGACATAATATATGACTCGCCAAGAGTTACTCAAGATACAACCTCGGAGATAAACGAGATAGCTCGGCAAGATCTTTGTAGACCTACTAGAAGAAGCGGAGAGTTGACATTGTCACGATCAGCTATTTATCAGAGAACTGCGGCGATATCACACAAGAAGGTGAATCCAAGAGTATTCAAAGAGGAGATTTAGTCCTCCGGTGGTACAACGTCTGGCGAGCATGCACAAGTTGTCACCTCCATGGGAGGACCATTCATTGTGAGCAAAGCGTTGCTGGCAACGCCTATTATCTAGTCGACGTTCAGTCTCACAGAAGAAACAGGCGGACAAAGCCGGCGAAAAGCAAGCGTCCATGGAATGTAGATTTACTTCGACCATTTTACTCATAACATTGTATCTCAAGGTCAAGATCCAATGATGTATTTAAACCTCGGCGCCCAGAGCAGTGACTCGGGGACTGCCATATGTTATCTCAATTTCATGTTATGTATTTGAACCTCGGCACGGCGATACTCGGGGACTGCCATATGTTATATCTATTTCGTATTATGTATTTAAACCTCGGCGCCCAGAGCAGTGACTCGGGGACTGCCATATGTTATCTCAATTTCATGTCATGTATTTGAACCTCGGCGCCAGGCGATGACTCGGGACAGCCATATGTTATCTCAATTTCATGTCATGTATTTGAACCTCGGCACTCAGGCGAGAACTCGGGACTGCCATATGTTATATCTATTTCGTGTTATGTATTTGAACCTCGGTACCCAGGCGATGACTGGGACTGCCATATATTATATCTATCTCGTGTTATGTATTTGAACCTCGGCGCCCAGCGGTGACTCGGGGACTGCCATATGTTATATCAATTTCATGTTATGTATTTGAACCTCGGCGCCCAGTGCTGACTCGGGGCGCCATATGTTATATCAATTTCATATTAAATATTTAAACCTCGGCATCCAAAGCGGCGACTGGGACTGCCATATCTTTGCCTCGATCTTATCTTTGGCGCACCCGTATTAGTCTTGCACTACTTCTGAAATTTGATTTACATATCGAGGTTTCGTACAATGAACAATAATTCAGCGATTGCCATATATTGTCACAACGAAGTAGTCAATCCCTGTTCAGAACAGATCAATATTATATGATATTCAGAGCTCACGCCTGGATAAAACCATAAAAAATAAAGGCAAGGATAAATCCTAAAAGGTCAGGAAATTGAGGGCCAGCAAAGCAAGAATTCGGGCGGACAACCACTTAACCAAATGGTAACAACTACAAGCGTATATGTCACAGCAGTACACAGCAAAAGAAGTTTGAATCATACAGAGAGTGGACAAATGCTTCGCCTACATCATACGCCCGGCATGCCAGGGATCAGAAATAACTTAGGCGGTGTTCGTTGGGGAGGCAGCAACTTGGTCAGGTGCGGGGCACTCCGACGTAGGAAGAACTTCGGCTGAGGTTACCTCGCCCTCCGCGGACCCAGGTGCAACTTCAGCGGAAGCCCGAGGTGGCTCAGGAGCATCAATTCGAGCGGTAGAATGCCCGGTACCTTTGGAGGAGGACCGCGCATCGCCGTTGCTGTCCGAGCTTGAGCTGGAGCTGTCAGATGTGGCCGAGTCATCCTCACCTTCCCCTTGTTCAGCCGAATTATTATCCTAGGCATCCTCAACTACAACCTCCTCATCCGGTGCGGAAAACTCGGCCCTTCATTTCAAGTGTACGCGTCGGCATACTCGACGAGTTGGAAGGCGCGAGCTTGCGAAGAGCAACAAAAGTGGGATCCTCAACCCAGCGGGAACGGTCAAATTTCTCGGGATGTCAAGAGAGATGTCTTCATACCATGACATGATAATGAGGGCCATATCGGCACCAAGACGCCCAATGATTCCCTCAAAGACTTAATTGCCTCTCGGATGCCATTAGTCTTTTCACGATAATTTGACCTCGTTGATATCAGGAGTCCCCGAAGTATTCGGCCAAAGTACATGGTAAGCTCGGATAGCGGCTTGCACCAAGTCCCGGCCCATAATATTCATCGGACCAACTGCGGCACCAACGGCAACCAAGTAATCCTCCATTGAATACTCTGAATCAGCGGTAACAGGTTCACCTCGGCGCACGCGAGCTGCAAGAACCGCTTTAGAACTCATAGGCTTGGCCTCGGGGAAATGATCTGCGCAAAGCATGAACGTGTCAGGTAGTAGCGGGAACAAAAAAGAACAATGTAATTCAGCGGTGTTAAGTAGCTTACGATGAATGTAACTCATCATTATCTGAAGGTATTTGGCCCAAGCGACCTTGCTCTTCTCAAAACGAGCAATTTCCTCGCTCAACCCCTGAGTCTTTAGTTCGGCAGCCTCGAGGAGTTCTTTGTTCTTCTACAGCTCCAAAACCAACCGATTCTTCTCCTCGGAAAATTCTTGGTCGACCTTTTCCAGTTCGGATTTCTGAGAGAGCTTGAGAGTATCCACCTCGGATCGCAGGCGAGTTATTTCATCATCTTTTTCTTGTAGTTGCGCCGAATGAATAGCGTTTTGTTCTAAAAAATGCAGCATCACGTCAGGCATGGGCATGCAATCTTGATGCGACGCTGCAAAGTTTTGCAACTCAGCTTTACCAGAGCCAAACGCAATAAGGAAACTTAGCATACATGTTAAAAGGGAAAGGGTGTAAAATAAAAAGGAAACTAACCTTCCAGGCTCTTAACTTTCTTCTCAAGGCGAATGTTGAGATTATTAATGTTACCTGTTTACCAAGAAAGTAAGCCGGCATCTCGCGGACAAATAAATAAGAACGTTGAAAGTAACGAAGAGGAACCATCGACGTACCAGCCTTCTTTACCACCGGAAGGATTTTCTCATACTTTTCTTCCAGCTTACGGTGCGAAAAAAGCAACCTCTGGAATTCGGCAGTCCTCCGATCATGTGCAACCTGAGCAATGGGGAAAAACGGTAAATGGATATTCAAAGCTAAATCAGATCCGAATCAAGCAGAACTTAATTCGGATCTAGGTGGCTGGATATTCAAAGCTAAAGCACATCTGAATCAAGCAGAACTTAATTTGGATCTAGGTGGCTGGATATTCAAAGCTAAAGCACATCCGAATCAAGCAGAACTTAATTCGGATCTAGGTGGCTGGATATTCAAAGCTAAAGCACATCCGAGTCAAGCAAAACTTAACTCGGATCTAGATGGCCGGATTCCCGAACCCTAGAAATAAAATTAAGTCAAAGATCATTAAACTTCCAAGTATATAACAAGTTATTTCCTTGCAAGTTTCGGGGACTAGAGCATATAGTAACATCTGAGCACTAATTTAAAACTCAGAGAAACAGTAATTACCTCATTCATCTTGTTAGTATCAACGATGAACTTGGCGAGATGGTCAAACGGCGGCCGATGTCGGAAAGCTGAAAGGGCTGGTTGATAGGATTACCCTCAAACCGATCGGTGGCGTTCAATTATTGGCATACTCCACCAACAGCACGAGGTTGTTCCCCATTTGTCCGGAGTTAAGACCTTACCGGACGGCGTTCGACCAATGACCCATGGCTCTTATGAAGAGCAAGGCTGGGTGCCGAGGCAACGGGGCTTTAGTAGGCGCACTCCCTTACGCAGCAACGTCGGCAATACTCGGAGAAGAGCCGACAAGACCTTCTGACGGAGGAAGTCTTGGCGGCACAGATTTCTCGCCTTAGAGGAGGCATCGGCAGAAGTGACACCTCGGAAGTGGGCAGGCGTCTTTAGGAGCAGCGGGGTTATGGTCGCAGAAGGCGAGATAACGACCTTTTCGGTAGGTGGAATGGTTAGAAAGCTAAGGGTAGATAGAAGCTCGATGCGCTGGGACCCATAGAAGGGGCGGGTTCGAAAAACCTCGGAGGGCGATTTGAATCCATGTCAATAGAAGGGTCTCGAACGCGTCGCGACGAAGAGGCGTATTCCGAAGGAGGAGAAGCGGGCGAGTAGGACTAGGAATCCTGGTATCATCAGCAGGCGGAGAGGCTGCCGAATCGGGCTATTCATGCTAGGACCGGGGTTTAACGAGCGAACCTTTGCAAAAATAAGAAAGAAAAATCGTCGATGAAAAGCGAAGAGAGAAACAAGAAATATAAGCAAAAGGAACTTACCGGCAACCCTGGCATAGTCTTGCGCTGGGAGGGTTGAGGATTTCTTCATTCGTTTCTTGGGAACCGCTTGAGGCACTAGCAGGAGCCCGCGTTTCCCAAGGTACGAGGTCGAGAAGCAATAGGCTCGGCGTCGTGAACTGACCGGCCGGATTAGGGGGAAAGTAGAAGCGAAATGCATAAGAAATAGGCATGGCGGCAACTACCTCAAGAATTTGGACCTCGTCCGAATCACCTTCCTCCTCGTCGCCAAGTCTTGCCACGAGCTCGAGCCGGGCAGGATCCGAATTAGGGACGAACTCCTCGAGTCCGCTCACCGAGATCCGGTGCTCGGTCCAGCGGGCCACAGGAAGCAGAACTTGGCGTCCTCATTTTTTACGCTCTGCGAACCTCTGCAAGGCGAGGAAAAGAGTTAGATGAACCCGTTCTAAAACAATGGAATAGCGAGCGTTATTGATTAAGCTCACCTCGGGAGGCGGATGATCGCGGGTGAACGGCTTCAATCCCCAAGCCCAATCCTCGGGCATCTCTCTTAAAGATAGCTCGGACGCTTATAGATAAGGTAGTTGTCCAGCTCCACGGTCGAGACTCGATTAGGGTCAAGGGACCACTCATGTAGCACTTGTGAGTCCGCTCGAATGGGCGATCCGGCTACTAATGAAAGTAGCCATCGGTCTTCGCCGCATAACCGGCGCGATCAACTCTTTAAGCGAATCTCAAAAGCCTCGGCCAAGGCATGAGTTTTCCTCGGATTGTAGAGCCAGTTCACTTTAGAAGCGGACCAATTGAGAATGCAGGGCGAATCTTGTCTGCTCCTCTGTTCTTGACATAAAAGAACGATTTGTGCCACTTCTTGCGACTCTAACCCGGTGACACGAGGAAATCGGACTTCCTCCGAGGTGTAATAGACGCTGCCCCATTGGGTGGCGACTTCGGAAGGTGCGAGATTTGTCGGGGACTACGTTGGATCGAATCTGGAAGAACTTGACCGGGCGTGCCTTGGACCGACGACAGTCAAGTATCCCTCCGATGCGGATATGAAAGCGAAGAAGCGATGGCGTTCGCGGAAGATGATGAGGTGAAGGCGAAGTAGTCGAAATTCTCTAGCGAAATCGCTAAGAGGGAGACCGAAGCCACGCGCGAAGTGCGACATAAAAACCACATACTCGCCCTCCCTAACATCCGGAGAGGACTCGCTGCCGGGTAAGCGGCAAGAGACCTCGGCGGGAATTCTTCGAGTTCGGATAAGCCACTCGATCTCACGGCGTGTAACAGAAGAGCCCTGCCACGAGCCTCGCTCGGGCCCAGAGCCAGCGTCGTCATCCTCTACCAGAGCGCCGCTAAACGAACTAGACATGAGTCTTGCCGGAAGATCGCCGGAAGAAAAGGCGGCGGAGGGAGTTTAGAGCTGCGAGGCCGTCGGACTTTGCGAGAACAATGGAAAAAACCGGAGGAACGCCCGCCGAGCACGAAATCGAACAGAGGAGTCTAAGGAAAATCCAGAACACGACCGGAGAGGACTCACCGGTGAGCCAGAAAGCCCAGCGAGCCTTGGCGAACAGTGGAGTCCTCGTCGACGGTAGCTCCGGTGAGCGCGCGGTGGCGGAACAGCGAGAGGACGCGCAAGCAGAAGGAAGGAGGAGGACGAAGACTAGCGAGAAGTGGAAAAGTAAAGTCCCAAACGTCGTCCCCCTCTTTATAATCGAACCACGAACAAGGTAGTGGGATCGTGGGTGTGATTGACCGTGTAGATCGTGGGTGCGCACGAGCGCCTGACGGTAAGTGGAGCCACCGGCCACACAGGAAGGAAGAACGTTACGATCCCCAGAGGCAGCGCGAGAGCGTCGCGGTGGCCCTTGAAGGTACAAAGTTAAGCGTAACTGTCGATGAAATCTTGTAGAGGGACCAAAAAACTAGAAGAACGATGATGGGAGTGACACGTAGGACAAGGTGTACGAGAGAAGGAACAAGGATACCTCGGACGAGGAAGAGATAACTCGGAAACAAAACTGAAGAATATGATGAAGCTGATACGACCCGGCCGAAGCTATCGACAGGGCCACACCAGCTTCGGGGACTAATGTCGGGGGGTTGACCTCGGGTAGGTCAAAGATGGGGAAAGACAGAGGTACAAATCCCCGTCTGGTTTCCGAGTTACGGTCTAGGTTGGCCGAATCATGAATAAGTCGGCCGAGGTATGAAGGCAAGAAGCCCGTATATGTATATTAAGGCGTAACCCGGCCGAGTTCTCGCGGTCGGCCGAGTTAGCCTGAGTAATCTCGATGCAGGTGAAGGACAAGCCGAGCTACGCGAGGTAAGGTAAGGCCGAATGATACGAAGCTTGCAGGAGAAGGAGAAACCCAAGGTCAAACTCTAGCTGCAGGCTAGAAGGAATCTGAGCGGAGCCAAGCACAAGAGACAAAGATGCAGGCGTCGGAGGCGAAGGAGGTCACGGAGGTGAAAGTCCCAAGCCGAGGCCTGTGGAGGGTCCTCTGGAGCCTTGCCATTGTTAGAAGGGTGACAGGGAAAGGAGGTCGCCGAACTACTATCTTGGGACAAGCATATTCCTCGAATATGCTTGCCCCGTCAGCCCTAAAGGCACCCAAGGCTCTCATTTATAAGGGGAGGCTTGGACCCTGAGGAGGGGATCGACTCATTTTGGTACCATTAGGCTGGTGAGATTCATCTTTTCTCCCTGTATACAGCTCGAGGAGCACTTGTAGCCCAAGAGAAGAGAAATAAAGATCTTTGCCCTAACCTCTAGAGTGTAGAATCAGTTGCATCTTCCCTCCCCAGATCCCACTAGCATCCATTGGCCCCATAATTTAGCCTACCCATGGCATCTGCCGTGAGACCACCACGACATTATTTTCTGTAAAGTAATTGCAAACTGTGTGTCATCACCTGCATTTCAAAAAGGTCGAAAACACTATTTTCATAATTAACTTGAAGTATCGGTTACTGATCTAGGGTGATCAGCTAACCTATTAAGACTGGCAGTTGGGATACCACTACACAGGAATATATCATCTAGGACTTAACAACCAATGTCGCCGATGATTCTTATTTGTATATTACGCGTTAACCATGAGATTTGGAATGGGACGGAGAATTCAGCTGGATCGGCTCCCTTTCGCATGCATTGGACACTGTTCTGGGCATTTGTGAGTTGCAGATCGTGGGTATAGCCGTTTTATACGGGGAAAGGTCTACCGTGGATCTGGGCTTACAAAAGACATATTACTAGTGTTAATGGTTGTTGTGTGTATCCAACTAAGGTATAGCCGTTTTATACGGGGAAAGGTCTACCTTGAGTTTGGGCATACAACAATTGTGGTGTATGTGGGGTCGCGGAGAAGGACAGTGATTGGCTTGGATCATCTACTGGGCCCCACACCAAAGGAAGTGTGGACGGGAAATATTCGCCCGGTTGTGCATCAAGGATTTGATCTCTCATGGGTAAAGTGACGCACCTCTGCAGAGTGTAAGAACTGTAACTTGTTACTCCCTATTCCGGGAAGGAGCTGCGAACGCTGCAGGAAAGGAACTCCATGAAAGTTCAGTAAACACGTGAAGGTAGCGGACATAGCTTTTCAGAATAAAAGCAACCTTTGAAGAAATGTTTATGAAAACCTGCATTTCCTACGACTTATGGTCCGTGGCTATAGCTATAGTGCATCAAACACTCCTTTTTAGTGAACTTGCTGAGTACGCTCGTACTCAACATATATTCTTAACCCTTGCTAGATTCCGAGACAATAGCGGTTAGGAAGAAGAAATACTATACCCAAATGAAGACCAAGAAGAATTCCGCTATGAAGAACCAGAAGTATCCGGAAGAGTCGAAGGGAAAAATTACAAAAACATCTATGGAATGGAGACCGACGTATCTGAAGTGTAGATGTAGCATATATAGATATCTAGTCCGGTAGTATAGATTCCTATCCTCTATCTATAACTAAATCTCGTATAAACCTTAGTTACTTTTTTATTCTGTTCTTCGAGATATTATAGTTTAGCCCGAGTCATCGGGATACCTCTATGGACCTAGGAGGATCTCAAAGTCGTCATGTAATTTTTGGTTGTAATAATGATAATGTATGTTGTGGACCCGCTTTGTTTCTGTTGTACCACTCTGAGGACGTAATATTTGTGGAATGGTACTCTGTGAGTGTTATGTCCACGACTATAGTATACTACAACATGCAGTGATATGCTGGGTCACCGCAGGTTTGAACCATTTGAAAGTGTTTACAAAGTGTTTTAATATCATTAGAAGTTCTTTCCACAATATCTTTCAACTCATGGATAGCTCTAGAGTTTTCCAATAAATGATTCTGAACTTGTTTATTAAAATTACCTTGTTTAACAATAAATGTGTCAAGTTCCTCTAAGCATTGATCAGGAGGATTACCATAAGGAATATCACCTTCATTAAATTGGAGAGAGTGTACCTCAATAGTAGATTAGTGGGGAATTGGCTTACATAATTCTTCTATAGGAGGTAGATTCTTCACATCTTCAGCTCTAATACCTTTCTCCTTTAGACACTTTTTAGCTTCATTCGGCACTTCATCATTTAATGCAATAACTCCCCTCTTTTTTGTTGTTGGTGGTGGACCTGGTTCGGGAACATCTGGTTTAGGAGTAATAGGCTCAGGTGTATTCAGCTTAGTTGAAGTCCAATCATCATAATTCTTGCTTATATGGTTCATTAATTCTTCAGCATCTGTAGGAGTCCTTTTCCTGAAAACACAATCAGCAAAGCTATCTAGGTAGGTCCTAGAATCATCAGTTAGTCCATTATAATAAATATCAAGCAACTCATTCTTAGGTAATGGACATCCAGGATATGCATGAATCAAGGAACAAAATCTCTTCCATGACTCAGGCAATTTCTCTTCTTCTTCCTGTTTAAAATCAAAAAATCTTTGAAATCAGCATGTCTAGCACTGGGAGGAAAATATTTATAGAAGAAATAAGCAATCAAGCAATTAGGGCTATCAATGGAACCAGGAGGTAATCTATTAAACCAATCCCTAGCTTCTCCTTTTAGTGAAAAAGGGAAGATCTTAGCAACAAAGTACTTGCGCATTTTAAAATCATCATAGAACAAAGCACTCATAGTAGAAAGCTCATTCATATGAGCCACAACACTCTCATTTTCAGTACCACAAAAAGGTTCTTTCTCAACAATATCTAAATAAGCTAGATCAAGAGAGAAATCATAATCTTTATCTTTAATATCTATGGGAGAGGTGGCAAACTTAGGATCATGGGACTTCTTGGGTATAATAGTATGTCTAGCAAGGAGTCTCTTAATAGCACTAGCACTATGTGTATTTCGGCACTCTTCAACAAATTCATCAGTGAGCTCTATGTAACCATCATTAGTATCAAAAATCTCACTAGACTCAGGTGAGTTAACAAGTGTAACTGTGTCTTCACTAGGAGTTTCGGTATTTCCTAGACTAGCCATGATAGCATCTAGAAAAGGACCTAGTGAACCACTCACATCAAGCACAGTAGAAGTAACATCATTGTTTTAGGGTAAAATAGTAGGGTAAAGCACCCCACTGCAATTTTTATAGATCATAGAGAGTTACAGAAAAAGTATTTACAAGTTCAGGCCACCTCAAAAGGGGGATAACATTCTAAGCAGCTATCTCCTATCTAAATTATTCCCAACAATCTTTGAGGCCCTCATAATTTTTTTTCTTAATTCTATACAGGACCCATCTTAATTCCTGGGCAACAATAGCCCTCCATTACTGAAGCGAAGCATGCTTGTTGTTGAAGATTTCATTGTTTCTACACATCCATATGCCCCAAGCTCCTAATATAACAATTTCCATTGCAAAAGGAACTTTAAGATCTTCTTTAATACTGGTTAAAGATTCAAAGAGATTTTGATCAGTCACTTGGACATGTGAGATTTCATTCCAGCAAGCTCTTGCAAAAGGACAGTCCCAAAATAAGTGTAATATGGTTTCTTCACTGATGCAGCCATGAAACACACATTCATAAGAAGCCAGAGTAAAACATTTCCTTTTCAGAAGGTTTCTTGTGTTTAGTCTATCAAGAAGCAAGAGCCAGAAGAAGAATTTGTGCTTTTGTTGACAAGAGGACTTCCACAACCAGGAGAAATGTGGTTGTACAGGTTGGTAACCAGATAAGGAATAATAAGCCTTTTGGACTGAAAAATTACTGCCCCAAATGTAGCTCCAGTTGTCAGCTTCCCCCTGTATGCCAATACCAAGGATTTGCTCAAGGTTTTGATATTCCTGGTAAGCTTGCTGTGACAGAGGTAGAAAAAAATGATCTTGAATGTTATCTGTCTGCAGAAACTCATTGACAGAGATGTGTGGGTTTTTTGCATAGGAAAGAAGATGAGGAAGCTTATGCTGCAGACATCCATCATTCCACATATCAGACCAGAGAAGGGTTGATTTCCATCGCCCACCGAGCACTTTGCAATTCCTTTAAATATGTCAACCAAATTTAGATGAGCTTTCCACCAAAAGGATCCCTCCAGACTTCTTCCAGGAAGTTAAACATTACAGTAATAAGTGTTCCAGATAAGGTGAACCCATGGGATATCCTTGTGATTGTAAAATTTATCCAAATTATTCAAAAGAAGTGCAGAGTTTTGAACATTAAGGTCAAGCACCCCCAATCCCCCATGATTCTTGGGTCGACAGACTTTCTTCCATGCTACAAGAGCTTGACCCTTAGCTTGAACATCAGAAGTTTTCTTTATCCACAGGCATTGCCTCATATACTTAATCAACTGATCTTTAATAGTGACAGGAAGATCAAAACAACTCATGTAATATATGGGAAGGGAGGATAAAACATATTTAACTAGTTGTAGTTTCCCCCCCATAATTAAGAAAATCAGCAATCCCACACAACCTTCTCTCAACTCTCTGAACAATAGGCAAGAAATGTTCCACTGCAGGCTTATTAATGCTTAAAGGCAGACCAAGATAGGTGAATGGCAATGAGCCAGGGAGGCAAGATAGAGTATTGGCAAAGTGCTCAAGCCTCACAGAGTCCATGTTAATTGGCATCATACTAGATTTAGCATAATTAACTTTGAGTCCAGTAGAGAGTGCAAAAGTATGAAGAAGAGCCTTGAGGTACAAGAGTTGTTCAGAGTCAGCCTTAAGGATTAATAAAGTGTCATCAGCATACTGCACCACAGGGAACTCAGGACGAAGAATGAGTATCAAAAGCGATTTGATTCAGTGATAGTAGCGATATGTAGGATGAGTATGTGGTGGTGTAACAAGCTTACTTATAATGGTGAATCAAGAGCAACCGAGGTGTTTAGGACTGTACCTCTTCTTGTAGTGGATGGTAAAATAGGGAACTTTCCATCACGAGACTTCCCCATGATGAAAGGAGTAGCAGTGAACAATAATAGATCCAAGTGAACTTACAAATAAAGCTATGTTCCCTGGCAACAGCGCCAGAAAATATTCTTGATGGCCCACAAGTGTAGGGGATCGCAACAGTCTTTGCGGGTAGTATTACCCAATTTATTAATTGAACACAAGGGGAGACAAAGAATACTTGCAAGCCTTAACAACCGAGTTGTCAGTTCAGCTGCACCTGTAAATATTTCTTGCTCACAGAAGTTTATCAGTAGCAATAGTTTGTAGTAGCAACAACAAAGAAACAACAATAGTAACAGCAACAATGAACAATAGTGTAGCATCCCAGTTGTCTAACCCCTGTAATGCTACATGTTATAATAATAAAAAGGGCCACTTCCAACATATAATTGTTGCATCATCATCATATCATGCTCATACCATCATACCACCTTGCATTTGAGCATCATATAAAACCCTTTCTTGTTTGGTTCTTATCTCATGTGCATGATTAATTGTAGTTGCCTCTTGTTATTGTATTTGGTTCTTAATATATTGTTAAATGCCCAAGTTGAGTTGAGGGCATCTCTCTTATTGACTCCACCACCTTTTTCTTTCACCACCTTTAATTCCACCATCCAATTAATATGAGCTTGGCATTTTAATTTGGGTTATCTCTAGCTCATGTTGTTGGTTGGAATCCACCCATAATCTGTGCTTGGCCTTGCCCACCTTTTGGGAATGCATGTGAATAATGCCATGTTAATATTATTGTTTTCACAAGGATAAATTGGCATTAATTATTTTGCATGGGCCATGCAAGTGCCACCTTTTCTAGTATTTGGTTTTTGCTTGCATTCTAAGTGGATCATCTTTTCCTTTGCTTAATCTTGTTTTGGGCTTGTAGTTTCTTCATCATATCCTCTACCTCTCTTCTCCCCTTTAGCTAAACCCCTACCCCATGCCCCATGCACACACATGTGCTCATGAGGCATGCACCAACCAAACCACCTCTTCTTTTGGATCTTGCTTGGTCAATATTTGGATCATGCATGAACTAAAGAAGAACACCAACATCACTTGCTCATCCCTCTCTCCCTCTCCCTCTTTTTCTTGCTTGATCTTGTTGAGGCTTGTTTGAAGCATGCTTGATCAACCTAAGTCCCACCTCCCTCTTTCTTACCTCTCTTAGCAAAAACCCTAAATCCTACCCTTGCCATCTATCCTTCCTAGCTAAACCAAAAACCCTAATCTACATCTCCCCTAAACTAAACCCTAAACTACACCTTTTCCCTAAACAAAACCTAGCTACCCTCCTCTTCCCTACTTCCTAGTTTGGCCACACCAAACCCTGCCCAGCTCGCCACCCCCTCTCCCTCTACCTGCTGGACCCACCTGGCCTACCCCACCTGGCTACCGTCCACCCCAAAACCCTAGCCGAGGCCCTCTCTTCTCCCTATCTTTCTCTCCCTGCCTAAGGGACCCTCTATCCTCACTGCCCACGAGTTCCCAGGCCACACCTGACCTCTCTCCTCCCCAGCTGCCCAACCCCCTGGCCCCCATGTCTTTGGGCACGTGAGGAGGTGCAAAAGTGGCCGAGCCGCCTCCCCACGCAAGCCTCGCCTCGTTCTTATCCTCCCTTCCCTCCTAGCCTCCCAGATCCACCCCAGGCCCGCCTGCCCCCCTCCTCGGCCTCCTTCTCCACCGCCCAGCTCCCTCTCGCCACGTCGGTCACCACCTGCCCGTCGATCTAGCGGTGGCGTGTTCTGCAGTGTCGAGGAAGCCACTGGAGCCTCTGCGGCCGCCCTGGACCCGAGGAGGAGGCGCCCCAGCAGCCACGCGTACGCCACGGAAACCCTAGCTTCCCGGCGTCGCCTCGCCGTTGATCTTTGCACCCGAGTCTCGCCAATCACCGGCAGACCTCGCGGTGAGCCTACCTACCCCCCAGACAACCTCGTCGTCGCCGTCTTGCCCTGTTCGAGCAGATCATTGCGTCGGCGGCGTGTTCGTTTCTGCTAGCTCCCAGTCGCGGCCACCATATCCAGCACGCGCCCTTCTCTCTGTCATCTAACCTAAGCCCGCCGCCATTAGCCTTAGCGCGCCCAGGCGCCGGTTCACTGCGCCATCATGCGCGGCAAGCCGCCTTCGGTTCAGTTCAGAGAAGATCCACAGTGTCGTTGTACACTTTGCCCACCCCCCCCCCCCCCTCTTTTTCTTTTGCCAACCCGCGGTCCCTAGGAGCCCACCTGTCTGTGTCGTGGTGCTTTTATAAAAAGGCTCCTGGAGTTTTCGTATATAAACCCGCGGTCCCTCTGTTTCCCAGACACTGGCGTGTGGGTCAGCGAACTCCTGGCCCCACCTGTCTGCGACCCAGGCTGGATTAGGATGGGTATAAAACGTCCCAGAGACTGTTTTAAAATTCAAATTCTGTTTAAATAATTTCAAAATTCAAATTCAATTCAGATTTCAATAATTTTTCCATAGTTTTTCCAAATCAAACAAATGATATATGTTTGGATATCAGAAAAATGAGAGGATTCCAAATATGCCATCCATATTGCCTTTTGCACAATTAAAATTCCAAGTTTATTTAAATTACACTAATTGCCACTAGAATTTAAATAATTCATAACTTTTGATTTATAATTCCAAATTTAGCAAATGATATGTCTAAAATGATCAGCTCGACGAGACCTTTCTGTTTATGCTATCCATGACTTCAATTGCAGCATGCATAATATAAAAATATAGGGTACAGCAAGTGTTATGACAACAAATGTGATTCCAAAACCCCATTAAAATATTGTTAGTTGTCTTCCACACCTCACCATGCCATGCTACCTTCTTGCCATGTAAATTGTGCATCATTCATCATGGCATGATTGTTTGCTTGACGCATCTTATTCATATGCTTGTGCTCTATATTCATGTTGGCCTTGTTTGTTTGGTTTTTCTCGGATAGACACTGAGCAGGGGTTATATCAAGAGAACCAGGAGCACTACCCAGATCCGTCCCTTGCTACAACTGAGTTAACAGGCAAGCACTTCCACATGCTTGCATACATACAGTACCTATTGCCTCTACCTTATTCTTGCATCATTGAGTCGCGATTGCATTAAATTGAATCCCAAGTATGCATAGCCTTTACTTTTAAACCCCACCAAGCTTGTTCCTCCATCCCATGAGCCACTACTATAGGAGTTGTTTGAGCCATGCGAGTCGTAGAACAACATGTGTAGGGTATGTGAGTCTGTTGAATAATGAGGTACCTAAACAACTTAACTTTGAGTAGTAGTGGGATAACTAAAGAAAGTGGCACGGTGAGCAACATCTGCTATTTGGTTTTCCTGCTCACTTGTGTCCGTAAGACCCCGAGTACTTGATTCCTGTTCCTTGATTTATCGCGCTATCCACATCCGGGAGGTATATGGGACCCCCCTGGGCCAGATCTTGATTCAGTCTTATTCCTTGGGGCCACAAACTAGTTTGAGGTTTTATTTACTATCCTGTACTTATGCCATGTTACTTTATGTATTATTTTGTGCGAGGAGCACTTTGTCTTTATTTAGGTAAGCGGGATTCACGTATCGACAGTCCCGATTGGGATCTGTCGCTTCTGACCATTGTCGCAAACCTTGAGTCCGTCTCGAAGCTTGCTTACCGTTCTTGGTGTACTCCAAGGTGGCCCCTGAAATATTCTGAATCCTGTGATTGTTCACCGTGAAAGCCTCGTTGGGTTTTGTTTTGGTTTTTCCGAGGTTGATCGAGTGTGTGTTGCTATTGGTGCACCCGGCGGGTAAAACTTTCGAAGCCGTGTCCATGGATATGGACGACTTGGAGCACGATTTCTTGATCATAGACAAGCATAACTAAAGTACCGCCTTAACTCGACTAAGTAACTTGACTAGTAAATAGTGCAACACTCATGGAATGGTAATAAAATTGCCAGCGGATGGGGGTTGTTCGTCCGCTTCCTTGTTGGTAAGCGAGGAGGAGGATGGATCGGATGAGATTACCATTATAAGCTGTTGTACTTAATTCACGGACATCCGTCTATCATTGGTTAGGCGGATGGTTAGCGTTATCTGTAGAAGCTAGGGTTTATCTTTATTTGCAATTCGTCACCCTGTGTTGTGTCCCCTTTAGAGGCATTAAGACTTGCTGAGTACCCTTAGGGTCTCACACAATAAATTATTGGTTCAGATGGACAGGTACCTCCGCAGGACGGATACTGGGTGGAAGAAGCCGAAGATGTGGGCAACGATCGTTCGGTGTAGAGATTCCAGGAACGGGGATCCGTGAGACCTGTAGTTGGGATGTGCTTATTTCTATGGCATCTTATGCCGATTTGCTTCTTATCCGTACTCGGATTTTGTTTGCCGCTTCCGCATGATACTCTGATGTGTGTTGTATGAGGAAGTATCCTAAAATATAGTTTTATCTAGGTCATTTGAATCTTGCCGTATGGCGTTGCTATATTTTCCTTTCTTTCTAGATGGTATGGCTCTGATGTACTCTTGTATGGTGGCTTGCGTACATACCCACTTGTGTACGTAGTTGATCCCTTCGCTTGGATTCACGCCGTCTGAGTCCCGTTGAGAGGGTAGTGGTTGGGACGTCTGAAAGGACTACCAGTGAGTGGCTTTTGGGGCCCCACCGTACTATTTCAACCACTACCACTCATCCAGGCTTGTATCTAGGAGCATAATTCACCGAGGTAGTTACAAATAGCAATAGTAATAGTAACGGTAACCGTAGGATTCGAGTGCGGTAGGCATAGGGATGGATGGACGGGCGTTGCATGGACGAGTCTAAACATATAACTTCAAAGAACTAGGGCATTGCAGATAAATAATAATAAGCATCCAAGTACTAAACAATCCTAGGCATGTGCTCCAAATATAGTCATACATGCTCGCAATGAGAACTTGCACAACATCTTCTGTCGAGCCAGCCCATGGCAGCGGGACCTCTAGGGAACTACTGGCAATTAAGGTGCTCCTTTTAATAGAGCACCAGAGCAAAGCATTAACACTCCATGAACACATGTGATACTCACACCACAACCATCCCCTCTGGTTGTCCCAATTTCTGTCACTTTAGGGCCTTTGGATCCGGACAATGATATGTGTACACAACTTGCAGATAAGATCATAAACAATACTATCATAATGATTCAATAATAAGTTCAGATCTGAGATCATGGCACTCGGGCCCTAGTGACAAGCATTAAGCACAACAAGTTGCAACAAAGTCAAATAGCACTAATAGAGATACTAGGCACTATGCCCCTAACAGATTTATTCGATTACATTATAGAACTCATCCAATCCCTACCATCCCCAAGCCTACAGCGGGGGATTACTCACTCATGGATGAGGGAAACATCAGTGGTTGACGGAGATGCGTTGGTGATGACGATGGCGATGATCCTCTCCAAATTCCCCGTCCCGGCAGGGTGCCAGAACGGAGTTTCTGGATCCGAATCTTGGTTTTTTATGGCGGCGGCAGAGCGGAACTCTTTCTGGAAAACTATCGAACCCCCCTGTTTTTAGGTCAGAAGGCAACTTATAGACGCGGAGGGAGGCCGAGAAGCTTCCTAGGGGTGGCCAAACCTCCCCCAGGCGCGGGGTCAATGGGCCCGCTCCTGAGGTGGGTCTGGGCCCCCCCAGTCCTCCCCTTTGTCTCCCCTTCCGGCTCCGTGGATCTTCTGGTGAGAAATAGTTTTTGGCATATTCTCCGGGATTTTTCCTGATAGTTCATTTTCTGCACAAAAACAAGACACCAAGGTAATTCTGCTGAAAACAGCGTCAGTCCGTGTTAGTTGTATCCAAATCACACAAGTATAGAGGAAAAACAATAGCAAAGTGTTAGAGAAAGTAGATACGTTTTGGACGTATCATACTACTATCTTTCATCCAGACTTACTTCTAAGAGTACTTTTATAATGATGGTATCTTTTACCCTTCTGAAAATAAGGCTTAATGTTGGCATAGATTAGTATTTCCTCTCCAACCTTTACTTGGAAAGTCAGATAACAATACTTCCACAAATTGTTTACTCTCCCCCTTAGGGTTTACTAATGGTCTCTAAACTGCCTTATAAAGTAACCATTGGCTTTATAACTAGAATGTAGGGCTTTGTCTAGCTTATTCTCTACCTAGTTATGGTCTCATGAAAAATTGTACGGTGTATCCACACAATTGTGGATCTCCAAAGTGAATCTTTTAGCATTATTTGTCTTACTTATTATTTGGATATTTTCGCTTTGATAGGTCAATTTTCGCGAAGAGTCTCGAAAGACGGTCACTTAAATTTTATACTCCTTTAGGTCTTACTTAGCTTAGGCCATGTCTTATGCTCTTTATGCAACCATTAAGATGATATGGTTCACTATGTCAATCAAATACCAGCTGCGGACAAATACCAGCTGCGAACCATCCTAGGGTGTATGTATAAACCCTACGGTTTCTGACGTACCACTGGCATTCTCTCTGAATTGTCAGAGCTTGAATACCATTTTGGTTCCAAAGCTTCTTATTTGTACTAATTCATGATGCTTTCATGAACTAAGTACTATTACTTCATTAATCCTCTTAGTAACATCACCTACTTTGAGTGAATCTTAAGTTCATCCCTTCTTGTTGCCCCATATATTTCCTACACTAATCTTCCTTCTAGGTGCTGGTTAGTAATGATTTGAACTTGATCCATCCATCAAATTGTTTTGGTACTCCTTATACTTTGCTTCATTCTTCATGTAGGTCTTCATCTTGATCTTTGGAACTCGTCACTCCCTCGCACGAATTCCCTTATTCTATCTAGGTCAATAACATCAAGTAATAACTGGATGTTGCAACATGCATTTGCACACCAAGTCAAACTTCATGTACAGATCTAGTCAATCCAGAAGATCCAAGAAAAACCAAGAAATTCAAACGTGGTACATATAACACACAATATTCTAAGCCCAAAATATAGTAGTTGAGTATAATATCTCTAAAATCCAGGCTTAGTTGTGTAGTATATGACACCTCCTCGTATAGGTTTACGTTGTGATACTTAGCACATAGGGGTCAAACTATTCTTATCTCAATATTTACCCAAATTTCTCAATTGCAACAAGATAAATTCTAAACAAAGTGGTCTCAATTTGGTTTTCACTAAACTTTTGTCTTACCTTTGGAATGATTAACTGTAACCAACCTTTTTATTAGTAAACTAACCTCACATGATCTCTCCAAATAACTAACTAGGTTTTATTACTATATTAAACAAAAGCTTATTTGAATTTTCTAGTACCTATGAATTCTATCATAGTTCTACCATGTTATTTCCTTACTCTACTTCAAGATAATTTACTAAGTTTTTGTCATATTTATACCTATATCATGGTTTCGGAGCTAATCTCACCATGATCTTATTATGTTTTACCTGTACATCATGATTTAAGAGTTAATCTAGCCATGATGACTTTGTTTTACATTACTCTATCATTAAATCCTATCATAATTCCACTTCATCACGTAGAATTCTCAAGTGAATCCCACATGATTACTACTCATTACATCAACATTTATCCTAATGATATTCATCATGCTGTCTTTGGTTATCAACTAACCATAAGATTCCACTGTCTTACTTATATTTGAGGGTTAGGCTACACCATTTAAACTACTTCAATGGATGTCTTGCACTTGATCCTAATCTGCTGCGGCCGATTGACTTTCCTAAAATATCTTGGTGGGTTATATCTCCTTTGGAATACACTAAATAGCACCTTACTGAGAAAATATAGACAACTATTTCTAAGAAAGATGATTTATACATCTCGTGACAAAGTTATCCTCAAGTGGATACTCGTCACCATTCATCAGAATATTTGGTTTAGATAAGATGGCTTTCTATAGTCACCATCTGTGGCATCCCGCAAAAAACCACTACTAGAAAATCGCGTTGAATTTGTGCATTGCATCGTCATCATCATCATTGTTTGCCAAAACTATGTTTGCAAAGCCCGTGTTGTTTTCTAAACGCCCCTCTTTATTCAAACCTCAAAACCGGATCCCCGGAATATTTAGGTTTGCCGAAACCGGTTTGCAAAAACTTTGTTTGAAATAAGTAAAATATTTAATTTATTTTAGCGGGCGATCGAGCAGCCGTTTTAGCGACGACCACCCGAAAAAACCAATCGGTCCACCCCACCAGCCCTCTAAATCCTAAAGCCACCTAAATCCTACCCACACCTAGCAGCCCACATCACCCCGCCCTATAGCAACGCGCCACCTCACCTTCCTCCCTCCCCTCACCCACTCACAACCCGCCACATCAACCATCCAACCAGCCTCCCCTTCCTCTCTCTCACCTCCTCTCAGCCCACCAACCCTCACTCTACACACACACGCACTAACGCAAAGACGCCTGCCCGCTGGCCCCCACTCTCCGTGCAGCCGGCCCTTGGGACCCACTGCCCCCACGCGAGCCAGCCTCCTCTCCCCCTGTCGTCTTCCTCCAAACGCCCACCACGCCACGCTCCTCCCTTCTCCTCAGCCGCCTCGCACCTCCTGTCGTCTGCGCTGCGACACGCCGCTCTCTCCTCTGCGTCTGCTGCCGGCAGCTTAACCGCTGCTTGAGCCCCGCCAACCTCGCCTTTGTCCCCGCTGTGCTCCTCCTTGACTGCAGACACCGCTTCATCACATGACGGCGCCGGGCCAAGCGTTGCTGCCACGCCTGCCACCTTCTGAGGCGCCGTTTCCCGAAGTTCCGCCGCGACCACTGCTTCAGACGCCTCCCGCCGACCGCATCTGTCCCGTGGCGCTCCGCCTTCCTCGCTCACGCAGCTTTCGCCTCCGGCGACGCCAGCAGCCGCCTCGCTCCTCGCCCGGCGCCGATCCGGTCGCCTCCGCATCCCCAGCGCTCGGCTGCCGTCTCCTCCTCGACACTGCTCGCTGAGCCTGAGCCAGACGCTGCGCCTGCTGAAGCTTCCGCCGGCCGCCGGCGAAGCCCGCGTCCGCTTCCCCGGTCGTCGCCCCTTCGGCGAGCCTCCTCCTCGTCGCCTCGGCTCATATGCTACCCAAAGACCGTGCCACCGGAACCAAGTGCATCGAGAGCATGAAGATAGAACCCGAACACCCTCTTCGCGGACGCCAAGTTTTCCATCGCGGGACCAAGGACGCTGACCGAACGCCAAGTTCTCCTCCCGAACCTCAAGACCGAACCCGCCCGACAAGTTCTTCCGCCGGATTCGAGGACACCGAGACGCTGGACCCTCAGGTTCTCCTTCACGGACGCCAAGAACCCCGTCGGACGCCAAGACCCTCGGAATCGCCAAGTTCTTCCTCTGGATCCCGAAGACCGGAACCGTGGAACCGACAAGAACGGCATTGACCCGGAAGAACCCGACGCGCCCCGACATGACCCCAAGTTCCGCACCCGGATGCGCCAAGACCTACCCCGATAACCGAGAACGGAACCGTCGAACCCTGGACCCTGAGACCGACCCTGGACCCTGTCGAACCCCGGAACCCTAACGAGATCGCCGAACCCTAAATGTGTGACCCTTTTTCCTCGATACCCTATTTTATAAATGCATAATAACAACTTGATTGCATATTTAATTGTCATCTCGCATGCATATTGTGTGGTTTGGGGGCCTTATGCCGATTCACCTAATAATTAAATATGAGGCCCATATACGGCCAAATCTAGTCTCATATCGGCCTCATTTAAACTTGTGTAGCGAACCAGTACTATCGTTTGCCATGCTAAACAACATTTAATATGCGGGGGTTTAAACAACTTGAACCATATATTAATTGTCGGGACCCCGGTTTCGCTTAATATTGACCTAAATGCAGTGCACCTTGCCATGTCATTCATCATACATGCATCATGCCGATCTTCTGCCGTTGTATTAAATAGTGCATCCGGTGTTTCTTCTAGTGTTTTGCTTCTTCGCGGATTGGACCGTTGAGTTGATGTGAGCTTCGCCCCGATCTTCTGTCAACCTTGGCAATGTTTTCAAAGAGCATCTCCTCTTTCTACCTATCTTACTTTTATAGTATTTATTTCCTCCTGTTGATCTAGTGCTATCGTGTTGCGTTGCTCTAGATTCCGTACCCTTGATATATACCGTGCAGCCCTATATTGCCTTGGACACATCCTATTACATTGTTTGGTAGATAGATGGACTTGCGGCGTCGTAGTTGCTTGCCCAAGTCTGATGTGTCGCCATATGCCACAGTTGCTGATGTATTGCCGCATGTTGATGATGGAGATGATCCTAGTTTTACTTATCATTCACTTTAATTTCTGTTTAACAACTAAAATTGAAATAAGCAGAGGCATCGGTGGGTGATAGATAATATTTGGTTTCCGAACGCCCACTTGTGTCCCGTAAGACCCCGAGTACTTGATTCCTGTTCCTTGTTTTGCGCGCTATCCACATCCGGGAGGTATATGGGACCCCCCTGAGCCAGAGCTTGATTCAGTCTTATTTCTTGGGGCCACAAACTAGTTTGAGGTTTTATTTACGATCCTGTACTTATGCCATGTTTTACCGCTTTATTTACGATTGTGCGAGGTACTGCACACTGTACTGTTTAGGAAGCGGAGTGTTTACGCGGTGTCGACAAGCCCCGTTTGGGGTTCCCGATCGCTCGACCATTGTCGCAACCTTGAGGCCGTCTCGGAGCTTGCCTACTGCTATGGATTCTACTTAAGGGTGGCCCCTGAAATATTTCTGAATCTGTGATTGTTCACGTGAAAGCCTCGTTGGGTTTTGATTTGGTTTTTCCGAGGTTGATCGGCGTGTGTTGCTATTGGTGCACCCGGCGGGTAAAACTTTCAAAGCCGTGTCCGCGGATATGGACGACTTGGAGCACAGTTTCTTGATCATAGACAAGCATAACTAAAGTTTATTGCTATAAATTTGACTTATAATGACTAGTAATCAGCTCCACTATAACGGAATGACTAAATAATCGCCCACAATTGCTTGTTTTGTGTCGCTTGCGATCATTGTACTGACTAGTAAGTACTGCAACTACAACGAAATGGCTGAATAAAGTACCAACAACTCTTTGGGTTTTGGGTTTATCTCATGCTATCTCAGATTCGATTAGTAATTGTTGCAACTTCAGCGGAATGGTTAACTAAAAGTGCCCACTGTTTACTTTATCGGATGATCATCTAAACCCGACTAGTAAAGTGCCAACTATAATCGAATAAGTAAACTGCCAACCGTGTGAGTTCTCGGTTGACTTCCTCGTTGGTCTCGAGGGGAAACCCGGGATGGGTTTGTTTGGTGTTAGCTACTGAGTTGGATCCGAATAGGTCATTCTCACCCTCCTCGATCACCGGTTGTATCGAGTCTCTATAGGTTGTTTAGTGTATCTTTGCCGCCGCTTGATCCACCATACCTATGGCGAGGACCGCCGAATTCTAGCCTCGCCGTGTCTTGGCCTCGATCTTGGCTCCTTCTTTTCCTTTGCCCTTTGTCGGCACCCTTTGTTTAAGCAGGTTTTGAGATCGGCCGTTAGCGTGGTTACCCTTCCGGCTTGGCACAAGGGGTTATGGACGCCATTGGTTATTCTTCGTGGCTCTTAGCCCCATTTGCATTGTCCGTAGCTGGACGCTATATCGCTTTCAAGGTGATTTGGATCTTTGTATATTATATCTGTATTCTTGACTCTTTAAGTCGTTATATATATCTGCTACGTGGGTCCCATCGAGGATCGTTGTGTAATGTTATTACTTCGTTTTCCACCCGCATCGAAAGTGCTGGTGGCACCTTTGAATCGTTTCTATGCGGGTTTGGGGAATTTTGCCCAAACTTGCATAGGTCCGATTCGAGGGTGTTCTGAGTGGTATCGAGCTCGGCTATGATACCCACAAGTCCAGCTGTAGGATAACCTAGCTAACGGCAAGTAGAGTGTCAAAACTATTTTGAAAATCGGTTGGATAGTTCGATTAGGTCTGATTTTACTCCTTACCCTCTTTGTTCTCCTCTTACCTCTACGTGTTTGAATCTGCTCTCTTCTCTTTCTTCGAGTCCAGGAATTCTCGTGGTTGGGTTTCCGTCGTACCTTCAGGGTTTCTTTTTCTCCCCTTTTGTAACGGAGGCGCTACGATCATCCATCTGCAACTTGTCTGTTGTACCCTTCATCCGATCTTTTGTTCTTGAGATATTTATCCATCTGTGTTCCTTGCCGGATATCAGTGTCGTTGAAAAACATATGAGAAGGACGAGCTTTGGTGAAGTTGGAGTCGACCTTGAGCACGTGTTGTTCATGCCAATGGAACCATCGCGAAACCTAATCGTTGTGTCTTTCATACGATTTCTGCTGGCAACATTCCTTTGTTCCGGATACCATCTAAGAGGATCTTCAGTCTAATTCCGAGAGTTGGATGCTTAATCCTCTTATTCGTGCGTAGTAATGGTTTGAGTGTGGGATGGAGTAGCTACCCTACCACTGCTCTTATCATTCGCTCTTGTACGTCGAATCAGTGGATCCAGCAGTTTTACTCCGTCCATGGAAGTTAGAGGTGACCTTACCTTCAACTTCGTCCTTTGTTTCCCCGGAGTGTTCCCTCGACGATCAGAGACAACGACCCTTGTTGGTGGTGTCGCCGATTCCCAGATGAAGAAGGAACCCTCGTTAGTGGTGTCGCGAGGATCTACACGAAGCGAGAAGACGCAGACTGCCGGCCTTCCTTCCGGTACCATGAGGCGGATCTCGAGGGCGAGATCCATTGTTAGTGGTGTCGAATTGTGGCATCCCGCAAAAAACCACTACTAGAAAATCGCGTTGAATTTGTGCATTGCATCGTCATCATCATCATTGTTTGCCAAAACTATGTTTGCAAAGCCCGTGTTGTTTTCTAAACGCCCCTCTTTATTCAAACCTCAAAACCGGATCCCCGGAATATTTAGGTTTGCCGAAACCGGTTTGCAAAAACTTTGTTTGAAATAAGTAAAATATTTAATTTATTTTAGCGGGCGGTCGAGCGGGCCGTTTTAGCCCGAACGACCACCCCGAAAACCAATCGGTCCACCGACCAGCCCCTCTAAATCCTAAAGCCACCTAAAATCCTACCCACACCTAGCGCCCACATCACCCCGCCTATAGCAACGCGCCACCTCACCTTCCTCACCCCTCACCCACTCACAACCCGCCACATCGCACCATCCAACCAGCCCTCCCCTTCCTCTCTCTCACCTCCTCTCAGCCCACCAACCTCACTCTACACACACACGCACTAACGCAGACGCCTGCCCGTCCCCACTCTCCTCAGCCTGCCCCCTGGACCCACTGTCCCCCATGAGCCAGCCTCCTCTCGTCGTCTTCCTCCAAACGCCCACCACGCCACGCTCCTCCCTTCTCCCTCGGCACGCCTCCCACCTCCCTGTCGCTGCGCTGCAAGGCCGCCTCTCTCCTCTCGCGTCTGCTGCGGCCGGCTGGCCACCGCCCGCTCGCCGCCAACCTCGCCGCTTCCCCCGTCGTGCTCCTCCTTGACCGCTGCGACACCGCCGCACATGACCCAGCGCCCGCGCTGCCGCCGCCACGCCCCAGCCACCCCTCCGAGCCGCCGTTCCCATGAGTTCCGGCGACCACTGCAAGACTCCCGCCACGACCGCATCCGTCCCGTGTGGCTCGCCTCCTCTCCTCGCTTCCGCTCGCCGCCTCCGGCGACGCCAGCCAAGACGCCTCCCTCGCCCGGCGCCGCCCGATCCCGTCCGCTCAGATCCCCAGGCGCTGGCCGCTGCCTCCTCCCCGACACTGCTCGCCGAGCCCGAGCGCCCGACGCTTGGCCTCCGTCTAGCTTCTCCGCCGCCTGGCTGGCCAGCGTCCGCGCCCGCCTCCGCCGGTCGCCGCCGCCGGGCGAGCCTCCTCCTCTCGTCGCCTCAACTCATGCAACCCAAAGACCGTGCACCAAGGAACCAAGTGCATCGAGAGTGAAGATAGAACCGAACACCCTCTTCGCGGACGCAAGTTTTCCATCGCGGGACCAAGGACGCCTTGACTAACGCCAAGTTCTCCTCCCGAACCAAGACCGAACCCGCCCGACAAGTTCTTCGCCGGATTCGAGGACACCGAGACGCTGGACCTCGGGTTCTCCTTCACGGACGCCAAGAACCCCGGACGCCAAGACCTCGAATGCCAAGTTCTTCCTCTGGATCCAAGACCGAACCGTGGAACCGACAAGAACGGCATTGACCCGGAAGAACCGACGCGCCGACATGACCCAAGTTCGCACCGGATGCGCCAAGACCTACCCCGATAATCGAACGGAACCGAACCACGGACCTGAGACCGACCCTGGACCCTGTCGAACCCCGGAACCCTAACGAGATCGCCGAACCCTAAATGTGTGACCCTTTTTCCTCGATACCCTATTTTATAAATGCATAATAACAACTTGATTGCATATTTAATTGTCATCTCGCATGCATATTGTGTGGTTTGGGGGCCTTATGCCGATTCACCTAATAATTAAATATGAGGCCCATATACGGCCAAATCTAGTCTCATATCGGCCTCATTTAAACTTGTGTAGCGAACCAGTACTATCGTTTGCCATGCTAAACAACATTTAATATGCGGGGTTTAAACAACTTGAACCATATATTAATTGCGGGACCGGTTTAAGCTTAATATTGACCTAAATGCATGCACCTTGCCATGTCATTCATCATACATGCATCATGCCGATCTTCTGCTTGTATTAAATAGTGCATCCGTGTTTCTTCTAGTGTTTTGCTTCTTCATGGATTGGACCGTTGAGTTGATGTGAGCTTAGCCCGATCTTACAGTGAACCTTCGCAATGTTTTCAAAGCAGCATCTCTTTCTACCTATCTTACTTTTATAGTATTTATTTCCTGTTGATCTAGTGCTATCTGTGTTGCGATGCTCTAGATTAGTACCGTACTTGATATACCGTGCAGCCCTATATTGCCTTGGACACATCCTATTACCTGTTGTTTGGTAGATAGATGGACTTGCGTCGTAGTTGCTTGCCCAAGTCTTGTGTGTCGCCATATGCCACGCTTGATGTATTGCCGCATGTTGATGATGGAGATGATCCTAGTTTTACTTATCATTCACTTTAATTTCGCTTAACAACTAAAATTGAAATAAGCAGAGGCATCGGTGGGTGATAGATAATATTTGGTTTCAACGCCCACTTGTGTCCGTAAGACCCCGAGTACTTGATTCCTGTTCCTTGTTTTTTATGCGCTATCCACATCCGGAGGTATATGGGACCCCGAGCGAGCTTGATTCAGTCTTATTTCTTGGGGCCACAAACTAGTTTGAGGTTTTATTTACGATCTGTACTTATGCCATGTTTTACCGCTTTATTTACGATTGCGAGGTAGCACGCATCGCTTTAGGAAGCGGAGTGTTTACGGTGTCGACAAGCCCCGCTTGGGGTTCCCAATCACGACCATTGTCGCGAACCTTGAGGCCGTCTCGAGCTTGCCTACTTGCGGATTCTACTTAAGGGTGGCCTCAAATATTTCTGAATCTGTGATTGTTCAATCGTGAAAGCCTCGTTGGGTTTTGATTTGGTTTTTCCGAGGTTGATCGGCG
Organism: Avena longiglumis; assembly: GCA_030063025.1. Classification (NCBI taxonomy): domain Eukaryota; kingdom Viridiplantae; phylum Streptophyta; class Magnoliopsida; order Poales; family Poaceae; genus Avena; species Avena longiglumis. The sequence goes on from CP125976.1 coordinate 13,393,254, forward strand.
TGTGTTGCTATTGGTGCACCCGCCGGTAAAACTTTTCTCAAAGCCGTGTCCGGATATGGACGACTTGGAGCACAGTTTCTTGATCATAGACAAGCATAACTAAAGTTTATTGCTATAAATTTGACTTATAATGACTAGTAATCAGCTCACTATAACGGAATGACTAAATAATACCGCCACAATTGCTTGTTTTGTGTGTCGCTTGCGACCATTGTACTGACTAGTAAGCTTGCAACTACAAGCGAAATGGCTGAATAAAAGTACCAACAAGCTTTGGGTTTTGGGTTTATCTCATGCTATCTCAGATGATTAGTAATTGTTGCAACTACAACGGAATGGTTAACTAAAAGTGCCCACTGTTTACTTTATCAGGATGATCATCTAAACCTGACTAGTAAAGTGCCGCAACTATAACTGAATAAGTAAAACTGCCAACTGTGTGAGTTCCTCGGTTGACTTCCTCGTTGGTCTCGAGGGGGAAACCCCAGGATGGGTTTGTTTGGTGTTAGCTACAGGTTGGATCCGAATAGGTCATTCTCACCCCTCTCTGATCACCGCCGGTTGTATCGAGTCTCTATAGGTTGTTTAGTGTATGCTGCCGCTACCGCTTCAGTCCACCATACCTATGTAGGCGAGGACCGCCGAATTCTAGCCTCGCTGCATCGGCCTCGATCGACGCTCCTTCTTTTTTCCTTTGCCCTTTGTCACCCCTTTTGTTTAAGCAGTTTTGAGATCGACGCCGTTAGTGGTTACCCTTCCGGCTTGGCAGGCAGGGTTATGGACGCCATTGGTTATTCTTGTGGCTCTTAGCCCCATTTGCATTTTGTCCGTAGTGGACGCTATATCGTTCAAGGTGATTTGGATCTTTGTATATTATATCGTATTCTTGACTCTTTAAGTCATTGTTATATATCTGCTCGTGGGTCCCATCGAGACTGTTGTAATGTTATTACTTCGTTTTCCACCCGCACGAAAGTGCCTGGTGGGCACCTTTGAATCGTTTCTATGCGGGTTTGGGGAATTTTGCCCAAACTTGCATAGGTCCGATTCTGAGGGTGTTACACCATCCAACCTACAGATCTTCCTAAAAGGGTTTTAAACCTAAGGTCAAAGCATATGCTCTGATACCAACTGTGGTGACCCAGCATACCACTTCATGATGTAGTACACTATAGTCGTTGACATAACACCAATGAAACACCGTTCACTAGTATTACATCCCTCAGAGTGGTACAACAAAAACACAACAGGTCCAAGGCATGACTATAGGTTACAACTCAACTCTTTACACAAGATCCATAGAACACTCTAGGTTAAAGAGAGAGAAAGAAACATCTCATAAATAAGAATCAGAAATAAATAACTCAAAAACTATCATACTATTAAGACTAGTATCTTAACTAATGATCTGGCATTGCTGCTATCGCAATACACTATAGAAATAGGTTATATGTCTAGAGATTATATTCCTATTTAATCAGTAACTTCTTCTTCACTTGAGTTGGAGTATATGTTGACCTTCTTGACTTCATTGAAGAGCTTTATCTTTTGCTGATAATTCCTGGAGCATAACTTGATGTAGACGTCGTCTTAATGGCTTCAGAATCTAGCAAGGGTTAAGAAGATACGTTTAGTGAAGCGTTTCAAAGAAGTTCACTAGAAAAGGACTGTTTGATGCACTATATCTACCACGCACCATAGGTCGTAGGCAATGCAAGTTTTCGTAAACATTTCTTCAAAGGTTGCTTTTATTCTGAAAAGCTATGTCCGTCAGCCTTCACGGGTTTACCAGAACTTTCATGGAGTTCCTTTTCCGCCGCGTTCGCAGCTCCTTCCCGGAACAGGGAGTAACAAGTTACAGTTCTTACACTCTACAGAGGTGCGTTACTTTACCCATGAGAGACCTTAGCCTTGTTGCACAACCAAGTCATGAACTTGTCCATACTTCCTTGGTATGGGGCCCGGTCTAAGATCCAAGCCAATCACTGCCCCCTTCGCGACCTCGCATGCCTCCTTGGTGTACACCATGCCCACACATTGAATTACGGCAATGGTTTGTACAGACTGTTAGATGCCAGAACTATCGTGGTACGTTGAGGGATCCCACCCATATGCTGCATATCCTCTATGAATTACCAATTAATATGCACGCTACGAGGATAACAGCCACGACCTGCACATCGGCTACATGCGAGAGGAAGAAGATACAACTAACATCTCCGTCCCATTCCAAATCTCATGGTTAACGCGTTATATATGGCGCAAGAATCACTGGCGACATCGGTTGTTAAGTCCTAGATAATATGTTCCTTTACCACCGGAACTTTCATAGTAGGTTATTACCTCATGGTAAATAACCTATAATCATATTATTATGAAAATAGTGTTTTCTGACCTTTTTAAAATGCAGGTGATGACAACACTGGATTTGCAAAATACTTTACAGAAAATAATCAAAGGGCATGAGCAAGTGTGAACTTGCCTTTTGTGATTGCAAGATTATGCACTCACGATCTTCGAGACAATATAAAAGATCCAATATCTGAAATCAACATCATTGGTCCGGTAAGGACTAATGTTTAAAGAAGCAAGATGCTATTATGCATAAGTAATGTAATGCAATTGATAAACTCGAATCCCGAGGATAACGTTGTTCTAGGGTTTGGATATTGGAAATGGTTCCTGTTAGAATGTGTTGTCCTTTTAGATAAGTTTCATAATTGTGCTTCTTATTAAGGCTTGTGATTGTGTGTGAAATAACATGTAATTATAATATCATAAAACAATGAGATACACACAAATGTGAAATGCTACCCAAGATTGCTTATACTATAATTATTTATCTTCAATTTTTTTACTTTACAAGTAATGTCACTTATAAAGATCTTAAGTGTTATCAATCCTAAGTATACAAGTAAAGTATAACATAATGTGATTATGATTAATTGTCATATGTTGACTGAAATGGCAAAACGAATAGCTTTTGAAGAAAAGATTTCTTTATTAAGGTTAAAACAATTCCGATAGTTTTTAGAATATAGTTGATAGGATGCGATTGATGTTGTTTATGCTTGCTTGAATAGTCTGGACTTGAGATGCTTTATAACTTAATTATAACAAACCAAAGTTAACTATAAAACACATAACAAAGTCTTTAGCATAGTATTTGAAGTATTGTAGACTAATAACTTTAAAGACATAGATGTTTTTTAAGGTATATTGATTATGTTATTTATACCTTGTTTACTTTATAATGTTTCCTTAAAGTTACTTAAGAATGGTTATACTTTTATTTGCTGTAGTGGTTTCTTGATTTTATAATGGAATAGAATCATTTATCTTTTTGTGAACGAATGGTTATAATTTGTAATCAAGGAAATAACATTATTTAACTAATTATAGATTCACTATAGTGTTTTGATTTGTTTATAAACTTGTGGTTGAAGTAATGGAAAAGATTTTAGTTAGTCACAAATTATTCTTGAAGATTTTATATTGGATAAGAATCTTTTTAGAAAATAATCTACACTTATGGTTGAATAATAATTCAATAATATTATATTTAAAACGTGTTGAACTAAATTGACTTCATATTATCAATATTGAAGACTAATACTATTTATTAGACTTTAATTGGTTAATTTTAGAATAGTAGCAATTTTTTATTTATCCTTTTATGAATTATCAATTAAGGAAATTAGATTTAAATTCAAGTTATTACGGTATTAAGTTTTTATTTACTTCAAAGGTATAATCTTATATTTTTAACATGTAGGTATTATTTTTGTGATCATTTTGGTATATTATATATATTTTTATGAATTTTAAATAATAAGATATGATTTTTATAAGTTTATTTATTTTATAAACATTTAATAAACAATATATATTGAATTAAGTGAAATAATAATACATGATTATAGTTTTAAATTATAGTTCTTATTTTTCTAAGATTTTTGGTATTTTATTTATATTTTTAAACATTTACCAATATTAAAATATGAATTATCAAAGTTTTATTACTTATAAAATATTTATTAAATAATAAATATTTAAATAACTAACATAACAATGTTTGATAATAAATTTGAACTATATATTTTATTTTTTAAACATTTTAATATATTACACATATTTTTCTGAATTATAAAACAAAAGTTATTGATTTTATAAGATTGAATTATTTTATTTAATTTCTGGAATTAATTTGTGTTTGAATGTATACTGTGTTTGAATGTATAAAACAAAAGTTACCCTATTTTCTAATCAGGAAATACTTTTTATACCGAGCTAAATCTATCCTAGTCATTGACTAGTGGGCCAGTGGCCACATCATATACATAGTTTAGTAAATACAATTGTTACTGAACCTATTTCTACTCTTAGTCGATGACAGATGGGACCAGACGACGTCACATGGCACATGGGCAAGGACCATTCAAATGGTCAACCTCGACGTCACGATGATGTACACACGGACTCCACCGCCGAGAAATGGTCACCGGCGGCGATCTACGGCGCCCCAACACCTAATGTTGAGTGTGCTAAAAAGAGAGCGACGAGGCGAATCGATCAAGCCTACTAACGCTAGCTATTGGTCAGCGGAACATTGGCTATGACGAGCATCTGCGGCGACGCTCTCCGGTGACACGACTAACTCAAGCTATAAGCGACGCTAGGAAGCGTAGTTAGGGTGGTTCGATGCGGAAACTCACCCCCGACCTGATGAAGTGGTCGGCGATGTAAATGGTGACCGATTTCGACCGGCAACAACGGAGAAAATTGATGAAATTCACTCGCCTCTAAACTCCACTTGATGCCATACTGCTCTCAGATGATCAACATGCGATGGCGCTTCTCCTCGACCCCTCCACGCATGTTGAGGTAGACCACAACGACGGCTAGCCGAAGCTCGCCGGCGGCGGCATTGGTACATTGGGGAAGGGAAAGAGGGTTTGAGGGGAATTTGAAGAGAGGGGCAAATAGCTGGGGTTCGGGCGATCCTTATCCAACCTTTTATACGCTAAGGCGAGCTCAGACACGGCGACAACGACGACCGAGATGCGACGGCGATGCGATGCTTGATTTAGGCACGAATCTTAACGTGACAAGTGGAGGCGAACTCCAAGTAAGTTGGGCGAGGCTAAGGAGCATTCCTCGCGTCCGAGACGGTCCACAATGACGGCGGCGTGTCAACCATGCGAGGAAGACGAAGACGATAGCTCTCTCCTCACATGGGTCCCGCTTGCCAGTGAGACTGCGAAGGGGTATCCCGACTGGGCCGCTATTGGGTTGGTGTTGGGTTACGACTAGTTGCACCTGACAATAAATAAGGAAGGGGAGCACTGGGCTGAGGCCTGGTTTCGTTTTTCTTTTTCACTACACGTTTTCTATTTTCAGTTTTGTTTTCAGATTTGTAATTACACATTTGTTTGAAATTTTTCCTTATAGAATTTATTTGTTAGATAGTTACAGCAATGCTAAAATGTATTTAGAATCATTTTGTGAGCTTTTACTAAATAATGTTATATTTCTTTATTTTCTTTATATATTTCCTTTATAATATTTTGTAACGGCCTTTGTTATTAATTTACTTTATATAATAAACCATGGATTTATTATATGATATTTCTTTATTTAATGATAGAATTTAATTCTAGTTAACTTATAGTTTGGAGGGAAATATATGTATGGTGATCCTTTTCTTATTATATGATACATAAAGTTTTAGGGAATTAATATGATTAATATTATTCTCATGAGTTTTAGGAATAACAATGTATATATTTTATTATAACTAACATAAGAGTTAGGGTTTGAATTGTAAGTGCTTACTCTAGGGTTTAGGGTTCCTAATATATTTATATTCTTTTGTTGATGTGAATAAAGATTAATGGCTAAGACAGATTGTCTTTATGATTGTGATCTTTAATGATATCACCCTTTAAAATAGAAAGTTATTATCTTGAATGTCTGATGGGAAAGAATTGATAAATATAACTCTTAAGCACATATGGTTATGATAATTGGAAATGATAAATATATGCTGAAGTGATTTGCTATAGGAAAATATTCGTATGAACCATTGTGAATTTAAGATGATAGATCAATTAGATGAAATGGATACTATGTTTGGTTAAAAATTTAGGGTTTAGTATTTACCAAGAATTCCTATCTTCCATAATTTACAATCCTGAACTTCTAATTAAGGAATTCTTTTCCTAGATATATTACTCCTTCGTATCCATCATCATGTGCTAACATGATGAGCTTTACTTTACAAGAATATTCTTATCCACCTTTTATTCTTCTAAATCCATTTATAAATCCAATAAGCTTGACACTGAAGCTTTCATAATCCTCTCATATCCATACCTTGGTTATATCAACTACTCTACTGATGATAATCTCCAATCCAACAAGTAGTTACTTCTACTCCATTCATACACTTCCTTAATCACCCACCACTAATATTACTCCAGTAGATGTATATATCAAACTACTTTCCTCAAAAGTTTACTATCCTTTAAGAGAAATAACACTACTTCAATAACTCCATGCTACTCTGGCTTTAGCTTAGTCATACTATTTTATATCTACTTTACTCCAATATCTTATACTCAACTTCACATTATATCATGGTGACTTGTCATGGCTAACCTAGAATAACATAACTATACTAGGGTTTAATCGTGTTCTATCCACCAATTTCACTTATACATGATATAAGCATTCAATATTGATGACTAAAGCATGATCATTATAATTCTTTGATCCTTTATGGTTTAGGTTTCCAGTTGGCTAATCAATGATTTCATCCATACAACATTACAGTTATATTATAATTATCTTCTAATTATTTCTATTGGACTAAGAAATATTATTCGTTGACTATACCTACTTGATCCAATATGATTTCTCCTTGGTAACTATCTTCTATATTCATCCTTGGAATCCACTTTGTTACCATATGAATATATATTCCAATTAACTCTTCTATCATTACATGAGTGAGTTAACTTCATCAATTATCACAATGATCTTATTCTCTTCCAACACTCCCATCCTATAGATGATATCTAAAACTAGCATTACCACCTACCTCTTTTTAGTTTTTTTCTCTTAAGGACAGAAGTGAATGCTATGATAAGGACAAGAGTTGATATGTCAAGAATTGATAGGTTAAGAATTGGTGAATCAATAGTTGATTACTCAACATTGATAAACAATATATATTAGAATAAGATTCAATAGAGATGATAAGGATTGATATGGGAAGAAATATATATGGTGAATGATCTTGACTTGGTTTCTTTTCTACTCAAACTCACTAAAGAGTTAAGGTTAGGTATTACCATGATACTCATGGTATAAGTAGATGAGATTAAGATAGATCAAGATTTAGTTGTTACATTCCTATTACTTAAGTTATGTTTATAACTTGGTATTCATGAGTTGTGTAATGAATACTAGGATATGATTACTTAAGGATCAAATATAAATCATTAAGTAATGTATTAGGGTTTAACTTTTATTATATTTGATCTACCCTTAGATTAAATCTTCCTTACCCAAAATAAGGTTTTAGCAAAGGTCATATTGAAACTTATCGCAGTCAACTTGATGATCTACTTCAATTCCATCAAGTTGAGAGAAGTTTCAATCACTTTGACAAGTTTTATTCAAAAGCGCGAAAATTATTTGGATTTTCTATGCATGAATGCAATGCACATATCTTGGTTTTGCTTATTTTTAAGCTCTAATGCTGGGATGTTATAGCTGCCATGGTCCCCACTAGAGCGGCGACAGCGGATCCGTCGGCCTGGACGACATGGTTGCCCTGCCGCTTGCGTTTCACGCTGCCAAAGGCTGTCATAGGAACGAGTGCGAGAGCCCTGACGATGGGAAGATCCACACGATCTACCAAAAGAGGTAGGGTCGATTAGGATGACACGAGGAGTTGGCTAGCGACAAGAGGCGTTTAGGATGTATCCATGGCGATGGGGACCGCGACAAGGCCACATGGAGCAACATGGAGGAGATATGCGTCGGAGGCGACTACGGTGGCCGGGAAGCGGGAAAGAACACGACCCTCAAATCTATACGTTGGGGCGATAGTTTTTTCTACCACTTGTAAAAATTTAAAGGTAGCTAAGAAAAAACAAGCGGTTATTCTAAAGACGGACGAGATATTACAGGTCGGCTGCTAGAAATGCTAAAATCCCTATCGCGAACCTGATCGGATGCCTCGTTGGATCGAATAGCCAACTGAATTGGTGAAGTTTTTTACGGAAAAATAGTTCTTTCGATTTATATTAGTTGACTTAAATTTTAGATATAAATATATATAGCACTAAACTAGATAGAGATATGGTTTGGAGTGAATAGAATTGGTGAAGATTTCACTCGCTACAGTTCGTGTGAGCTTCCCGGTCAGATCCTGCCCGATCTCTCGGTGGACGACCACTAGAACCGCCTCTCCCGACCCAGAGCCAATGACCCATACTATCCATCTCCATCTCCACCGCCGCCACGGCCCCGATACCATAGTCCCCACCTCAGTACGTCACCCACGCCGCCTGCTGCCACTGTCCCCACAGCCTCAGCCGCCCATCCACCGCCGCCCGCTCCCTCTCCGATGACCAGCCCATCCGCGCCGCCGCCCTGCCCTCACCTCGCCGCGCATCGCCTCACCTCGCGCCCGCTCCGCTTCCTCCGCCGCTGCCTCCGTGTCCGCCCGCTCGGCCGCCCCGAGATCCGCCGCGACGCGCGCGAGGTGCCCGCTGCTCGCCCTGCCCGTCCTCCGCCCCGCCCCATCCCGCCTCTACGCCTGCCTCTCCTGCGCCGCCGTCTTCTGCCCCTCCCACGCCGCCTCCCACGCAGCCTCCGCCTCCTCCCGGGCCACCAGATCGCCGTCGACGTCGACCGCGCCGAGCTCTTCTGCGCGGCCTGCGGGGACCAGGTATACGACCGGACTTCGACCACGCCGTCGTCCTGGCCCAGTCCACCGCGCTCCACCCCCCATCCACCTCCGCATCCACCTCCCCAGCTCCCCGCAAGCGCCGCCGGGTCGACTACCGCGCCTGGGCTCCAGATCCGGCCGAATCCGAGCTGGTGAGCGCCGCCGATCCCACCACTTCCGCCTCCGCCTCCGAGCCGGCGGGCTGCGCGGGCTTAACAACCTCGGCAACACCTGCTTCATGAACTCCGTGCTCCAGGCACTCCTCCACGCCCCGCCGCTCCGGAATTACTTCCTTGGCGATCGGCACAACCGCTTCCTCTGCCCGCGCCGCAAGCCTATGACGCATCGAGCCACGGATGCTGAGGCCAGGGCCGCGTGCCTCGCGTGCGATCTCGACGAAATCTACTCAGCCACCTTCTCTGGGGAGCGCACACCTTACAGCCCCGCCAAGTTCTTGTATAGGTCCGGATCTCGCACTCTATTTGCATTGGTTGATGTCGCGGTGTGGTTTTAGCAACGTGCTGTTTTCTTGTGTTGGGTTTGTTGCGTATTAGGGAAGTTAGCCGTTAGCAAAGTGGCTGTGTGAAGTATTGTAACTATGGGCAGTGTGTCTTGTTTGAGACACTAAATTGTATATTCTCTCCTGCAAATGATAGTGTAATGTTATTAAGCTATGCCATGGAACTGTTTGAATTTAGATCATGCAGATTGAAGTTTACTTAACATGTGATGGAATAATATGAACAAAGAAATGCCACTAAAAGGGGCAGGATCTGCTTAGTGTGTGCTGTTACGGAGGTGAAATGTTTGCATGTCCTCTTGGAGGAAATTCCCTCGCTTATAGATCGTATAGAGTTAAGTTCTTATGTTTTCATTTGATTCTGAAAGTACTTTTGGCATGACAAAGTGTTCGGATCATTGTGCAATGTCCTAATCAAACGCCTAGTGTCATGTTCAAAGCTGATGATCGTAATGCCTACCTAAATGTTCGTTTGGACTGCTATTGTTGATCAAATGACAAAATGCATGAGCACCCATTAATTCCTCTCAAGTTACCTGTTTGACTGGATCATGTGAAAGTAGCACCCGCATTTTCTCTAGTGTTGGACTGTGTTGAATTTCCCCCTGTTGAGTAAATATTTGAGTCTTTTATTGCATAACTAAGTTCAGTTCTGTGCTATTGGCAGTATGTCTTGTTACTTGATTACTTCATGTTAGTATGCAAGTAGGTAGTATGTGTAGTAGGTACATAAGTTATTGCTACTTCTTGTTGGTACTTCGTCATGCCCCATCTTATTTTAATTGGGAACAAACTATTATGCTTTTTCTCCTGTAGCTATTCCAATACTATTGCCATCATAGCGAGAAATCGTGCTTGCGCAGACATCTTATGCAATTTTTTCAAACTGCACTTCATTTTTCTGACGTTTAAACTATCTGAAGTCATTTGCCGCTCTTATTGTTTGATGAGCGTGGACTTGCACAGAAAACATGGTGCAGTACTTTTTTATTCTGGTCTATGAATGAAAGTTCTTGATTTTCTTCTGATTATTATCATTATGAATTGTTAGCTGGTGGCAGCATGCAACAAACCTTGCAAGCTACGAGCAACAGGATGCACATGAATTTTTTATCTCCATCCTTGACCATATTCATGAAAATATAAAGGATGATCAGCCCAAATCACATGAACAAGGTAGTTAGCTCCTCTCTTTCTACTATTTGAACTAAAGACTTGCATGTATTGCAATAAGTTCAGATATGAACTAAACAGCCATTTGCTTTTGTAAAATTATTTTCTGGATATTCACACATTGTGTATACAGTGAATGCCATGATTGGGGCATCCTATTTATTCAATTCTTTCAGATCTGTCTTTTACGAGTTGCATGATGCATGCCTATTATAACTTGTGGCTCCTTAAGTATTGTTCGTACTTGTTTGTCCTACTATTCCCTAAAGTACAGGCACATAAGAGAATAATTATCTTCCTGTTCTTGTTTTCTTTGGGATGATGCATTTTACTTGTCTGTCTTTTTGTTATGCTTGACCATGATTTATGAACTGTCATCACGTACTAGTCTTGCTCTGGCCTGCAATTTGTCTTCACAAAAAAATTATGTTAACGTTCTTGGTTCTAACCTTGATTTCTATTTTGTTGCTCATAATAGGCCATGGAGACTGTTGCATTGCACACCGGGTGTTTTCTGGTATCCTGAGGTCAGATGTCATCTGTACAAACTGTGGGTTCTCATCCACAACATTTGAACCTTGCATGGACTTCTCTTTAGACTTGGATGCTGGATGTAACATTTCTAATGGTGTTGCAAACCCAAAAGCGCGCAATGGAGAGAGGAACTTAGCTGGCATGAATTCCAAGGTATCAACACTCATGAGATGTTTGGAGCGGTTTACCAGGGCTGAGAGGCTAGATGCTGAACAGAAGTTCTTCTGTGAACGTTGCAAGGAGAGGCAAGAGTCCCTTAAGCAAATGTCCATTCGGAGGCTTCCACTAGTTTCCTGCTTTCACATCAAGAGATTTGAGCATTCTTCAGTTAAGAAGATGTCAAGGAAGGTTGATCACTCTTTGCAGTTCCCTTTTTCTCTAGACATGGCACCTTACCTGTCATCCTCTATTCTCAGAAGTAGATACGGGAACCGCATATTTCCATCAGAAGCCATTGATTCAGAACCAGTTTCTGAATTGTCTTCAGAATTTGAAATATTTGCGGTGATCATGCACAGTGGTAAGCTAGATGCTGGCCACTACGTGACTTACCTCAGGTTAAACAATCAGTGGTACAGATGTGATGATGCATGGGTAACCAGGGTCGACGAGCATACCGTCAGGACTTCCCAGGCATATATGCTCTTCTATGTGCAGAAGACGCTTTACTATAAAGCTTGTGAAAGAGCAGCTGAAGTCTGAGTGATTTTGAACTAGTGGTGAGGGCCTTATTTGTCTCTTGGGCGATTGATTGATTTCGATCGTATGATCATGGTTGCCAACAGGAATTCTTCACCTTGCATTTTTTCACCAGAAACATTCGCAGCTAGGTTCAGTTAGTTTACTCAGTTGTATCACCTCTTGCTGTTAAGTGATCTGAACCACACATCCACAGGAGGTCCGGAGAGCTTCAGCCGGGCAGTCGTGGCACAGAGCCCTCTCTGGGGCTTTACAAGAATGCCATTTGATGCCTCTGACTTGTGGGCCTGTGGGGCATCATGGGTCATTTTCTGTGGCGAAAGGGCAACTTAATTGGCTACATACATCCAATGGTTGGCAGGAGAGGTAAAAGTTAAAGTGACAAGGTGCAAGTGCAACGGGAAACACTTTCAACTCTGGCGCGGAAGGTGCCGTGGAAGGTTAGCTGCAGTAGTGGACAGTGGTGGAGCCACGACCCGGCATGCCTGAGCTATGTCCAGGATGCTCCATTCAAACTGATGCAAGGAGCCGGCCGGAGAACATAGTACTTTGCCTGGGCTCTCAGTTCCGGCTGGCTCCGCCGATCTTGACAGAGCTGCACCGCCAGGAAATACAGCCATCATCTGATACAACATAGTTTCACCCAGAGAAAAATGCCTGGCGTTTTATTGTCATAGCCAGCAAGGCAGACGGTCAAGTTTTGTGTTCTCATTGACCTGTAGAATCAATCAAAGTTTTTTTTTTGGCGATTTTTCAACAACCAGCCACCCAAAAGGAAAGATGGTCACATATATGTGTTGGATTGTCTTGTTATCCTGATAATGGATATGTTTGGGGATTTTCGTTGAACTGAAATCACTTCATTATTTGACACCGTTGGTGGTTATGGTCTGACCCTCCTTGGTCTGACCAATGCTACATTTATTTGCGCAAGCAAAAGTGTGGAATATGTAGAAGTGGGACAAAAGGGAACCTATTTTTTGATGTGTTCCTTTGAGTAATTGAATGGCAACTCTGTTGAAGCTAGAATTCTGTTACTGACAACTTTAGACCAGTCTTCCTTGGTTTTTCCCTGTATGTGGTGTGTTCTTGCTTGCACCTTATGGATGGAATAAAGAGATATAGCTTTGGATGACTTGTCATTTTTTTGGCCCAGTTTTTGTTTTTGTTTTAACTGTATATATTTGGCAGTTGAGTAAACATGGCCTTGTGACATATCTTGTTACTGCTCAAGTCCTGTAGGGTGTTGTCCGACATTTTGCAAATCTCAGGTTCGTCAGGTCAGTTCGTCTTCTAGATCGTAGTCACACGGGACTAGCCGGTGACAAACTGTTCAACAGAGGAACCCTGCATCTTAAGTAACTGAAGAAGCAAGAAAGAACTGCAACAGCAATACCGTAAACCTGTTGATCTAGCATCCATTCATAGATGCAGTCCTGTCAAAATTGCCATTTCAACAGGAAACCGGAAGATAGAGCAACGTGCTGATTCCCTATCAGCATTACCGGGGACGACCACGTGCAAACGAAACAAAATGCAGGCGACGAGATCAGATCCGATCAGGTCCATTGGCAGGCCATCCTTGGACGCGACCGAAGATCACGATCGGCAGTTCGCCACCAACGAATAAGATCCACTCGAAAGCGAAAAGGCCAGCACATTTTTTTTTTTTTTTTTTTTTTTGCCAAAATGGAAGTGGAGACGCATCAACGCGATAAATAACGGTCGACCCTTACCTAAGCTACACTGCGCATTCTGCTACGAAGCGGGTATCCATTCCAAGGTCCCCTGGCGTGGTGATCGGAAGGCGACCCTTTTCTGAAACTGGAAGAAACAGAGGAGCGCACGCTACGCGTCCCGCTTTCCACCGGAGCTTCGCTGGCTGGGCGGCCGGCCGGCGTGCTGCGTGCAGTAACCGCCGTGCTAAGCATATGCTTACAAAGCTTTTATCTGGACAAATGCGTACCGTAACAGGCCCCAGACTGTCAGCGTCGTGATCTCTTGGTATGTCTATGTCCGTGGCAAGTTGCTTCCAAGATCTCAGCCCCAACCGGCACGTACGACTGGATTTAAATAAGCAGAAGGTGAAAATGAGTACCGCACACGACCGACGGCCTGTTAATTGCTGCTTATCAGATCCCTTAGTTACAAGATAATAATTTAATTTGGGTATTATCTCCTGCAGCTCTCTGGAACGCCCTCACGGATTCACACTAGCATTTCAATGAACTTGCTATATATGCCTATAGTCCTACGCTCTGGACCAGGCAGTCGTTCACGCTTCATAATCGGAGAAAGGGACTCGACGATATAACTGCATATATTCTCATTTATTTTCGATCGGGGTACTGGGCACAAGATATCTTCACATAATGCTGACAAGCCCGTCGTACCGGAACGAACGCGGAGAGCTTACAGTTATGACTGAACAAACTGGGCATGAGATGGGCATCCATTTGGAGCGCACCGGCGAGGTCAACGATGCTGTCGAATGCTTTCATGAAACGTACGTTTGTCTTGTGATGAAGTGTAAAAAAAAGGCGGCGATCGACCGGCGAGGGAACCGTCACGGCTCACGGTCAAGCTACGAGCTAGGGGCGCACGTAATTACTAATGCTGTAGAGGGCATGCACGTCATGGTCCACCAAATTATAACAAGAAGATAAGAAAGGTAAGGAACTTTGCCCAATAGTGCGCCAAAATTGACTTCATTTATGGTTCTTTCTTCGGCGTAAGCAATCCTAGGACAACATTTTGAGAGCAGTCGGTGCAAAATGTTGGCAAGCAAGGTTTTCACGTTACAGTTTCCGATCGCCAAAAAAAAAAAGAGTTTCGGTTACTCCCTCATGTCCATATTAATGACTTTAACTTTATGTAGATTCGTATGTATCTAGTTAAATATTTAAATCAGATGTATTTGTATTTAGACAAAGTTAAGTTCAGTAATATGAATCGCAGGGAATAGTTAATAAAGTTTTCGGTGTTGATCATCTTTACAAGTCTTCAAAGTTCATGCCAATAGACCGACGAGCTAAAAAAGTTAAGGTTCCTTAAACTCACTAGTCCTCATGCTGTCACATCCAAGGGCGTATATCTATCTAAAAAGATGAGGGTCCAAACTATAAGGGAAGCCCCATCTTTATGGATCCGATAGTTTTGTGGAGGAACGTGGAGGTAGGGATGTAAACGGATTGGACCGGATCGGATATTGCTATTATGATATCCTTTATCATATTTTTTTCGCGAATTCGGATCGGAACGGATAATAGCCGGATGCGCATTCGAATGCGGATTATATCGGATTGCGGATATGGAACGGATTCGGAGCGGACTCGGATCGAAAAAGGATAATTGAATAAATACACATAGAAAAATAAAAATTATTTACTTTAATTTATGCAAAAAATGACAAGAAAGTATGCAACACTAGATATCAACGGTATACAAGTGCAAGATTGGTAATATCATAGTATAACATGCATATGTAGTATGTATAGCTAGCCAATAAATTAACTAGATTATCTAGATATTGTGGTTATGCTAAATATATCAGATTATCCTATTTGAATACCTCGGATAATCCGCATAAAATGTCGGATTATCCTTATCCGTCGGATATCATCAATACCATATCCGCTACCATATTCATCGGATATCCGCTCGATAAATATCCGCATCCGCACTCATATCCGCCGGATATCTAAAAAGTCATATCATATCCTCAAAAACGGACGCAGATGTGGATTCGGAGCAGAAATTATCCGTACCATTTACATCCCTATGTGAAGGGGAGGGAGTGAGGGACAAAATAGCAAAACAAATTCACAATATGAACATCATGAACACAACACACACAGACACGATAATGGCCAATTACTTCCTTCGCCAGCCACCAAAAAATAGCTTAATTCATGATATTTTTCTAAATCTAAAGATCTGAACTCTAAGGGATATTTATAGTACAAAGATAGAAGGGTAAGTAAAGGAAATATTTCGAGACATCAAAATAATGTATGTGCACAGATGGCCTCAGTGCAAGTTGGATATGCCGAACAATCTGGCCCTTTAATTTCCAAGAGATATCTTGGGGTAGTGGATTTGGTTGTTCGTTGGGTCCAGGGTGGACAGTTTGGCCCTCTCGACCGGATAGTCCGGGCTGAGCTCGAGAGCGGCCAGAGACTGCCCAGGCGTGGCTGGTTTTGTTAGGTTACGCTTAGGTCTGGGCTGGGACGACCAACACCCCATTTTGAAAGAAAAATGGATGCGAACCTTGTGCTAGGTTTGTTCCGTAATAACTACAAAACCAATCGGGTACCATGGACTTGTCAGCATTACATAAAGGTATACCGTGTCTGGCCTAGAGGACACTCTTATCCCAGCCTCTACATCAATTGACGCACACAACCATTTTTATTAAGAGGTTCATAGGTTCGATTTATTAAATCATGGATCACACAAACATGAAACTTGAATAATACAACACAATAGAATAAACAAAACCCTCTATCCATTCTACAATCTTCTAGTGTGCCGCCAGCCATCCCGGACATAGATATCCCGAGCAACCGTCATCACTCGGCTGCTTCCAATAACCATAAGTGAGGAGCAATGACCAATGGCGAGAAAAATTAAGAGGGGACCAAGATACCGATTAAACCATTTAATGGCTATAATTATTCCTAATCCCTAATTAGAGAATTTGCAACAATATTGGGGGGGAGGCATGGCCCAATTTGGCCTCCATGAAGGTCCGCGAGTGGCAATGACCATAGCTGAATACAATGGTGAAAGGGCATTTATTGTCATAATCACTTTTGGTGTTTGTTAACAACAAGTAGATCATTTTACAGTTTGTCACTGTCCACAGGTTGGTATTATGATAAATGAAAAGCACCCTCACTCTTGGGAAAAGACCACACTCATGTGTCACAGTCCTGGAAACTCCAGACCGGAGTCTCCGGTCTGCCAAGACCGGAGTGTGGTCCGGAGTTTCCGGATCTGTCTCTGGTGGTGACTTCAGGATCTGGGCTGGGACATTCTGACAGGGGTCCGGAGCCTGCTCCAGAGGATACTCCGGAGTCTCCGGTGCTAGATCAGTCCGGAGTCTCCGTGTTGATAGACCGGAGTCTCCGGTCTTGTTGGGTCGTGGAAGGCCTGGGTCATTCAGATGGGCGGTCCGGAGGCTGGTCCGAAGATTGGCCGGAATCTCTGGTGTAGACCGGAGTCTCCGGTCTGACTTTTCTCCAACGGTCAGAAAACGGTTCGTGGAGGGGTCTGCCTATAAAAAGGGACCCTTATTTTCTTCCTCCAGTTGCCCGAGCTGCTCAAGAACACCAACTCCATTAGAGCCACCAAATCTACAAGATCTCTTCATCCAACCATACAAAGTCATTGATCTTTGGAGAATCGAAGGAGGAGGCCTTGATCTACATCTTCACCAAGAGAGATCTTCATTTCCCCCTCATTTACTTGAGAGCCCCCAAGCTCTAGTGTTTCATTGGAAACCCTAACTTTGATTTGGTTCTTACAAGCTTGTCTTTGATTTGTCTTGACAACTTGCTTGTATTTGGGAGCCTCCAATTAAGTTGTGGATGTGTGCCTCGAACTTGTTGTAAAGGTGTCGGCTTCCACCTCGAAGGTTGACGATATAGTGGAAGGTGGATCGAGCCCGTTGGGGTGAGATTCATAGAAAAACAAGGGAGGCCTCTCGTGGCGTTGATGGTTTGAAACCACCCCCTCTCCAAACGTAGACGTACTTCCCCTCAAAATGAAGGAACTATGGGAAACAAATCCTTGTGTCTCCGCGTCCACTCCTTTGGTTACTTCTATCCTTTACCGTACTTTACTTACTTGTTCTTTCTTAGTGTTGTGTTAGTTTGTGCATGGTTGACATATAGGTAAATTCATCATAGTTGCATAATCTAGAGAATTTACCTTTCTTGTCAAACCCTAATTTGAAAAAGAAGAAAATTGAAGTAGCACCTATTCACCCCCTTCTAGGTGCCCATACGATCCTTTCAATTGGTATCAGAGCCTCGGCTCTTTATTTCGGCTTTACCGCCTAAGATAATATGGGTAGCCAAGAATGGGAAGGTGATGGTGAGCATACTACGGTGACTATGGAAGATCTCAAAAACTTGGAAACAAGATTGAGCTCTTCCTTGGTCAATGAAGTCAAGAAAATGCTTGAGCAACTTCTTAAAGACAAAGATGGCTCATCATTGTTGGAATTATGCCCTAGAGGCAATAATAAGGATGTTATTATTATAATTCTTGTTCATGATAATGTTTATATTCCATGCTAGAATTGTATTAAGCGGAAACTTTAATACTTGTGTGGTTTGTGAACAACATCGTGTCCCTAGTACGCCTCTATGGACTAGCTCATTGATTAATGATGGTTAAGGTTTCCTAACAATAGACATGAGTTGTCGATTAATAATGAGATCATATCATTGGGAGAATGATATGATGGGCAGACCCAAACTAAGCGGAGCAATTAGATCGTGTCATCGTGTTCATCTTTGTGAAGCTTTTCTTATGTCAAATATTGTATTCCTTAGACCATGAGATAATACAACTCCCTGGTATCGAAAGAAAGCTTTGAGGTCATCAAACGTTATCATGAGAGGGTGATCATAAAGGTGTCTCTCAGGTGATCGGAAAGTACCTATTGGATTGTATGTATCGAGATGGGATTTGTCCCTTCCAAGTCGGAGAGATATACTTCGGGCCCACTCGGTAATCGATATCAACACCGCTTGCAAGCATGTGGTTAAGGAGTTAATCACAAAGTGATATCGGATTCTGAACGAGTAAAGTACATGTGAACGAGATTGAACTAGGTATGATGCAAACGATCAAATCTCGGGCAAGTAAAATATCGCGAGACGAAGGGAATATATATATGGGATTGATTGAATCCTGGCATCGTGGTTCATCCGATTTGATCATCGATGAATGTGTGGGAGTCAATATGGGTTTGCAGACACCGCTGTTGATTATTGATATAAGATCATGTATGCATATTCTCGAACCCGAAGGGTCACACACTTAACGTGTCTCGACGCTAGGATAGATTGGATAATTGGTTTTTGAGTTTTTGTTCGGAGTCTCGGGTGAGATCCAGGACGTCACGAGAGGTTCCAGAATGGTCTGGAGAATAAGATTCATATAAGGCAATGCGGTTTTTGGAGTTCGTAATTGTTTCTGGTTAATCGGTACATACCTCATGATGGAGCGAGCAACAGACTTATTGGAAATCATACATACCGATGTATGCGGACCGATGAGTGTTTTGACGCGCGATGGATATTGCTACTTTCTCACTTTCACCGATGACTTAAGTAGATATGGGTATATCTATTTAATGAAACATAAATCTGAAACATTTGAAAAGTTCAAATAATTTCAGAATGAAGTGGAAAACCATCATAACAGAAAGATTAAGTTTCTACGATCCGACCGTGGAGGTGAATATTTGAGTTATGATTTTCTCACGCATCTTAAAGCAAGCGGAATCATTTCGCAACTCACACCACCCGAAACACCACAGCGCAATGGTGTGTCTGAACGCTGGAATCGAACTCTATTAGATATGGTCCGATCAATGATGTCTCTTACTGATTGCCGTTATCATTTTGCGGTTATGCATTAGAAACCGCTGCATTCACTTTAAATAGGGCACCATCTAAATCCATTGAGACGACACCGTATGAACTGTGGTTTGGTGCTAAACCTAAGTTGTCGTTTCTTAAAGTTTGGGGATGCGAAGCTTACGTCAAGAAGTTGATGCCGGATAAGCTCGAACCCAAAGCGGAGATATGCGTCTTCATAGGATACACTAAGGAAACTATTGGGTATACCTTCTATCACATAACCGAAGGCAAAGTGTTTGTCGCAAAGAACGGATCCTTTCTTGAGAAGGAGTTTCTCTCAAAAGAAGTGAGTGGGAGGAAAGTAGAGCTAGACGAGGTTGTTGAACCTTCTCTTGAATTCGAGAGTAGCGCAACACCTGAAATTGTTCCAGTGACGCCTGCACCAACAATAGAGGGAGCTAATAATAAGGATCATGAAGCTTCGGACGATGATACTACTAAACGTCGCAGGTCGACAAGGTCGCGTGCCCCTCCTGAGTGGTACGGCAACCCTGTCTTAACTGTCTTTTTAGTAGAAGACAGTGAACCTGCAAACTATGAGGAAGCGATGATGAGCCCAGACTCTGAGAAATGGCTAGATGCCATGAAATCCGAATTGGGATCCATGAGCGAAAACCAAGTATGGCCTTTGGTGGACCCTCCTAGCAACCGAAAGGCCGTTGAGTGCAAATGGATCTTCAAGAGGAAAACGGACGCGGATGGTAATGTTACCGTCTATAAAGCACGACTTGTCGCGGAAGGTTTTCGACAAGTTCAAGGTGTTGACTACGATGAGACTTTCTCTCCCGTAGCGATGTTTAAGTCCATTCGGATTTTATTAGCAATTGTTGCGTTTCATCATTATGAAATATGGCAGATGGATGTCAAGACTGCGTTCCTCTATGGCAACATTGATGAAGAGTTGTATATGATGCAACCCGAAGGTTTTGTCGATCCTAAGGATGCTGATAAAGTGTGCAAACTTCATTCCATTTATGGACTGAAGCAAGCATCTCGAGTTGGAACCTTCGTTTTGATCAAGTGATCAAGAGCTTTCGATTTGTTCCAAATTGCTGAAGCTTGTATCTACAAGAAAGTGAGTGGGAGCTCGGTGACATTTCGGTACTATATGTGGATGACATATTGATTATTGGAAATGACATTAACATGCTTAACGATGTGAAGAGTTATTTGAACAAATGTTTTCAATGAAAGACCTAGGGAAGTCGCTTATATAATTGGGCATCAAAATCTATAGAGATAGACAAAGACGCATGATAGCTTTAAGCCGAGTACATACCTAGACAAAGTTCAAAAGGTTGAGCGGATAAGGCAAAGAAAGGTTCATGCCTATGTTGTCGGTAAGATATTGAGCAAGGCTCGGTGTCCGCCTACTAAATGATAGATAAGCTATGAGCAAGCCTTATGCCTCGGCCATAGGTTCTATCATGTATGCCATCTTTGTGTACTAGACCGGATGTGTCCAATGCTGTTAGTTTGACGAGCAAATACCAAAGTGATCCAGGAGTGGAACACTGGACAGCCATGAAGAACATCCTAAAGTACCTAAATTGGACTAAAGAAATGTTCTTAGTCTATGGAGGTGATGAGCGACAAATCGTCAGAAGGGTTATGTCGACACTAGTTTCGACACCGATAAGGATGATTCTAAATCTCAGACATGATACGTTTATATTTTGAATGGAGGAGCTGTGAGCTGGAGAAGCTGCAAGCAAAGCGTGATCGCGGGATCTACAGTAGAAGCGGAATACATGGGCTTTGCGAGCGTCAAGTGAAGGAGTTTGGATCAGGAACTTTATCACTGAGCTTGGCGTGGTTCCAAGTGCCTTGGACCCACTGGAGATATTGTGTGGCAACACTGGCGCCATAGCACTAGCTAAGAAACCAAGATATCATCAAAAAACCAAGCATATCAACCGCAAGTTTCATATAATCCGAGATTATATATGATGGAGATCAAGATTAGCAAAGTACATCTGAGATCTGAATGTCGCAAATCCATTGACTAAACCTCTTCCACGTGCAAAACATGATCATCACCTTAGTGCCATGGGTGTTAGATTGTTGCCAGATGTAAACTAGATTATTGACTCTAGTGCAAGTGGGAGACTGTTGGAATTATGCCCTAGAGGCAATAATAAAGATGTTATTATTATAATTCTTATTCATGATAATGTTTATATTCCATGCTAGAATTTTATTAAGCGGAAACTTTAATACTTGTGTGGTTTGTGAACAACACCGTGTCCCTAGTACGCCTATATGGACTAGCTCACTGATTAATGATGGTTAAGGTTTCCTAACCATAGACATGAGTTATCGATTAATAATGAGATCATATCATTAGGAGAATGATATGATGGACAGACCCAAACTAAGCGGAGCAATTAGATCGTGTCATCGTGTTCATCTTTGCGAAGCTTTTCTTATGTCAAATATTGTATTCCTTAGACCATGAGATAATACAACTTCCTGGTATCGGAATAAAGCTTTGAGGTCATCAAACGTCATCCTATGAGAGGGTGATCATAAAGGTGTCTCTCAGGTGATCGGAAAGTACCTGTTGGGTTGTATGTATCGAGATGGGATTTGTCCCTCCCAAGTCGGAGAGATATACTTTGGGCCCACTCGGTAATCGATATCAACACCGCTTGCAAGCATGTGGTTAAGGAGTTAATCACAAACTAATATCGGATTACGGAACGAGTAAAGTACCTGCTGTGAACGAGATTGAACTAGGTATGACGGTACCGACGATCAAATCTCGGGCAAGTAAAATATCGCGAGACGAAGGGAATATATATATGGGATTGATTGAATCCTGGCATCGTGGTTCATACGATATGATCATCGATGAATGTGTGGGAGTCAATATGGGTTTGTAGACCCCGCTGTTGATTATTGATATAAGATCATGTCTGCATATTCTCGAACCCGAAGGGTCACACACTTAACATGTCTCGACGCTAGGATAGATTGGATAATTGGTTTTTGAGTTTTTGTTCGGAGTCTCGGGTGAGATCCAGGACGTCACGAGAGGTTCCAGAATGGTCTGGAGAATAAGATTCATATAAGGCAATGCGGTTTTTGGAGTTAAATCGCTTACAAGTTAATCGGTATTGTACGGAAGCTTCTAGAACCTTCCAGAGGGGACCAACGTGGCCCCACCTGCCGGGAGGGGGCATGGGCCTATGAGGGAGTGCCCTGGACGCATTGGGCCAGGGGCACAAGGCCCCATAGGGCCCAGCCGGCCAAACACCTAGGAAACCCTAGGGGAGCTCTAGAAGGGAGGGGGTAAACTTGCCCCCCACTCCTCCCTCCTTGGCCGCCGGCCTAGGGCTTGGGGGAGGGGCTAGGGCTGGCTGCCCACCCCTCTATATAAAGAGGGCTGGGGGCGCACCCCTCCCCTACACCTCCTCCACAACCCTAGCCGCCCTGCTGCCCCTCCTCTCTCTCTCTCCCTCCCGACTGCGTGTAGGCGAAGCCCTGCTGCAGAAACTCTCCACCGCTTGCACCGCGCCATCGCGTTGTAGATCCAATCCATATCTCCACCATACTTGACGGACCGAGGAAGGAGGAGACGTCGAGGTTCCGCACGTGTGCATCTCTCAGAGGCATCGCCACCTGCGGTGTTAGATCGGATCGGATCGCGAGGAGGAGAAGCGAGTACGACTACATCACCCACGTTCCATCGAACGTTCCGCTGTGCGAATCTTCAAGGGTATGAAGATCTCATCTATCCCCCCTCGTTGTTTGCATCTCCTAGATTAGATCTTGGCTTTCCCGTTCGCATTCGTAGAATTTTTTTGATTTACTATGCTGCGAATCCCTTCAATCATCCCCTTCTCCTCAAGGGGATCCTCCATCTGTTTTACCTAAAGGGGATACTCCCATATCCCCCGAGGATAGAATGGTTAGGGGTAAACAAGACAATACTAATTCCTCCACACAAAATGATGGTGGGAAGGGTGAGCACCGTGATTCATGGTACTCTCCCGACCCTCCAATCCCTCACCCTCATGTATACAATAGAGGTGACCCACCTAAGCTTGAAGAATCCGCTACCTTTTCTCAATGGCAATCACTAATGAGAACTCATATGCGCAGCTCTTGCATTGAACTATGGAACATCATCGAGCATGGACTCTTTATTGGGGATCCAAACAACTTGACAAGAAGAGAGGTTGTCAATAGTCAACTCAATGCTACTGCTTTGCATATGATTCAACAAGGATTGGGGACAAGGGATTATCCACACATTGAGCACTTTAGCATTGCCAAGGAAGGTTGGGATGCCCTCACTGTATTGTTTGTTGGAAATGAGAGTATGAGGAGGAACCGATATGATGCTCTAAGCAATGAAGCCAAAGGCTTATACATGAAAGAAGGTGAAGATAACGAAGACATGTACCGAAGGCTCAAGACCACCGACACCGCTTTTAGAAATGTGGGTGCCTCACATGTGGATGATGCATGGATAAAAAGGAAATATGTGAGTGCACTCATGCCTTTTGAGCCCACCGACTTGAAGAGCCTACAAGGAAGACACAACTACCATATCATGACCTCAAATTAAGTTATGCAAGAGATGGCCGCCTTCAAAGTTGTCGCCAAGAATGCCAAAGATGCTCGTGCCCGTGCCCTTGGTATGAGCAACGTTGCCAATGTTGCTTTGAAGGCCAAAGTTGTGGACCATGGGGATGAATATGATAGTGATGAAGGGCTCTCCATGGACCACCCTGATGAAGTCAAGATTGCTCATAGTCAATATATGGCCTTCTATGCAAAGAACTTTTGGAAGAACCCCGCCAAGGCCAAGATGGAAATGCAAAGAAGAAGCAACCCAAATGGGAAAAGAGAAAATACAACTAGATTGAGAACTTGCTTCAATTGTGGTGACTGCTATCACTTTGTGGCAAGTTGTCCCTATGAGAAGAGAGAAGATCATGGGGGTAAGCTTGTGTTGAAGAAGACTCTCAAAGCACCTTACAAGAAACCCTTCATCAAGAAGAATCCCATCAACAAGAAGTCGGGAGAAATTGTCTTGATCACTCATGAAGAATACTCCTCCGACAATGAAGATGATGAAGAAGAGGAAACATCTAATGGTGTGGCGGCTATAGCTACTACCTCTACTCCGACATTCTCTCTCTTCGATTCTCCAAATGAGAATTCTCCCATCAAGAACGTCACTTGCCTTATGGCAAGGGGAACAAAAGTATCATCATCATCTCACTCCACTCCCTTAGCTAATGATGAAACCGATTATGAGATGTCTCTTGATGTTAAAAAGGAATTAATTGCTTTTGATGAGTTCATGACTAAACTACAAGGGGATGCTAATATACATTTTGGTAACATCCTAGATCAACTTTCCCACACACAAGAGCTCCTAGATGTAAGATGTAAACTTGGACATGAACACATGATTGAGCTAGAGGCTTTAAACAATTCTCTAGAAGAAGAACAAGAGACTAGGTTGTCTCTTGAATTAAAACTTGAAGGGCTTGATGAGGCTAACAATATAATTGTTAACAAACTCATCAAAGAGTGTGATCATGCTATTGCTAAATACAAAAGGGCTAAAAAGGACAAGGTTGAGTTTGGTGTGGTTCATGAAAAACTTGCCGAGGACTTTAGTTTGCTTAACAAGGCTCACAAGGCTTTGAAAAGTGAACTCTTGTCACTCACAAAGTCCCATGAAACGCTTCAAACTCAATTGGCCAATATTCCTTCACCTAGTAACTTCATTCCATCTAGTAGTACAACTATTCTTGAAGAGAATGCTAGGTTGAAGGGGGAGCTTGCTAAGGCCACATTTCCATAAGGAAACAAGTCCATTGATGATCTTTTGAGTAAGCAAAGGCCTAGTGGTGATAAAGGGGGCATTGGTTTTGTCTCCAATACTAAGAAGAAGAAGAAGAAGGCCAAGCCCACACAAGAAACTAACAAGGTCATTGTGGATAGTAATACCAAAAGTGGTAAAACTATGTCTCATGATGACTTTGCGGGAAGTGATAACCCTCACTATGTTCTAATGCGTGATTATTATGGTGATGTGTATGCACAATATATTGTCCCATATGATGGTTATATTGCTTGGTCCATTTGGGTTCCCAAGACCCTTGTTGCTAACAAAAGAGGACCCATTGAAAAATGGGTACCTAAAAATTAGCTTGATCTTTTGTAGACATATGCTTCCGGAGGGTCAAAGTGGATGATTGATAGTGGTTGCACAAGTCATATGACCGGAAGCTCGTCTATTGTCAAGGACTTAAAGCCAAATGATGATCAAATCACCGTGACATATGCCGACAAGTCAAAGTCTAAGGTAATGGGTTTCGGCAAGGTTGTGGTTGCTCACGATATTACACTCGTGAACGTCATGCTTGTTGAGACCCTTGGATACAATTTACTTTTAGTTCGTGCTCTTCTAAATATGGGTTTTGCCTTCTTTGTTGATGATGATATTGTGGTCCTCATGTGGAGCAAGTCTCTCAAGGTCGCTTTCATGACTTGTATGTGGTGGACTTTTTGGGGCAAGCCACTATAAGTGTGATGTGCTTATTCGGAAAGGACGATTTGGGTTGGTTATGGCATCGCCGACTAGCCCATGTCAATATGAGAACTTTGCAAAGTCTCCACAAGGAGGGTCATATTGTTGGACTAAAAGAAAATGTTTCCTTTGCCAAAGATCGTGTTTGCAGGGCATGTGTTCTAGGGAAGATGCATGATGCTCCTCACAAGACTAAGAACCGCATCAAGTCCACCAAGATATTGGAGCTCCTCCATGTGGACCTCATGATGGAGCGAGCAACAGACAATGAAAGTGCCATCAAGATTGCCTACAACCCGATGGATCACACAAGGACAAAGCATATTGAGATTCGCCATCACTTCATTAGAGATCATGTTGCTCGAGGTGATATTGATCTATCATATGTGTCAACCAAAGATCAACTTGTCGATATCTTCACGAAGCCACTTGATGAAGCAAGGTTTTGCTACTTGATGAATGAACTAAATGTCGTAGATTCAAGGAGCTTGACTTGATTTTCTTGCATTCTCACCTAAGTTTCAACTCATATTTGGTTTAGGTGTAGGCATAGATATAGGGGGATTGCGGTCCTAATTGACTGGACTATCCTTCCCCCCATTAAGCCCAAAGCAATCAAATTCATTCCTCTTAATATCATATTGTGATATGTGAGCTTAATGATGAGTTTCGGTAATGGACCCAAGATATATCTTTGTGGTGCCAAGCTGAGTATACTCAAATATGGTGGCCTAGGCCACCGGCCTCTCACATTAGAGAGGTTGGTACTTACTCATGTTTGTCATTTGCTTGATTCTAGTCTCCTGGAGCTTTTCTGAATACTTTTGTGAATTCCTATGGCTCTTGATTGGTTCTTCACAGTTTGATGTCTCAACCCAAGCCCTTTCTCTATCTTAAAACTGTCTATCTCTCATATATGTCCCCAAAACACCTGTCCTGGTACTTTTGGTCGAGGAGGACCGGAGTATCCGGTGTACATAGGCCGGAGTCTCCGGTGTAGGCCGGAGTCTCCGGTCCAGACGGTTTCTGCCACTTAAAGAAGGGGGGCGGGGTGAACTGGTACAACAGTTCCTCATTCTTCACCCCGTCCCCTACCTCCAAATCCGTTGCCTCCTCTTCCAAAAATCCTCCCCGGAGGTCAAGAAGCCCCCGGGATCCGCCGTGCCGCCGACCAATCTCCCCCCTCCTCCATTGGGTCATTCCCACCGGAGGAATTGATCCCATGGACAGATCTGGTACCTCCCCTCTACTTTTTTCTCCTAGGGTTCATCCCTAGATGTGTTTTTGAGGATTGGTGCTGATTTGTCCATTGGAATCACTTGAATGCGTGCACTTTAGTACTTTAGCCTTGTTGCATTGCCCGATCTAGATTCACCCCTCAGCATCTCCCATCTCATGCGAGCCTCCCGGAGATTCCGGACCAGGTCGGAGACTCGATCCAGGCGGAGACTCGGTCCTAGGGACCGAGACTCGATCTGAGCGAGACTCGGTGAGGTGCGAGACTCGTTGGGTGAATCAAAACAGACCAGAAATGCATCAAAGCTCTTGTATTGCATTATTGGGACATATATACTCATCTCCATGCTATCTCCCTCACTGTTGTTTACAGGTGATGGTTCTAGTCGTCCTCGTCGTACCAAGGCCAAGTCCCAAAGGGGAAATCCTCGCTATGATGATGCTCGGGGTCAATTCATCGTGTCTCCGTCCAACCGGAAACATCAGGCACGTGATGCAGCTTACATGAAGAGGGGCCAGGAGAGGGATGAGCGGGAGGACCGTGCCAAGAAGGCCAAGTATGACAACCTTCAGTCCTTAGCCAAAATGTCTAAAGAGGAGTACCGTGAGCTGAGAAAGATAGATTTCTATGCGCTTCCTCGTACCAGTGAGGACCCTCATTACTGGAGGAAAGAACATGCTGTGTTCATGAAGGATGTGTATGGTGTACTCACCAAATCACCGGTCTGCCCTTAGAAGTTCATGAGTGTTGAGCAAATACGCCTCAACCCCTACTTCAATGATGCTTTGTGGATCTGTGAGAAGCTGGGACTGTATAACTTGATGGATCTGCGCGAAGACTACAATATCCACCTTGTACAGCAGTTCTATGCCACCGTTGTGTTTGGGTCTGATCTTGACAGGACCATGGTGTGGATGTCTGGTACCACTCGCTGCACAGCTACATTTCATGACTTTGCCAACGTCATCTTTGAGACCTTTCATGGAGTATCCACTCCCGTGGGGCTGCGCATGCACTCTGCAGCTTTGGGTGAGAACAAGTTGAAGCTGGCACCTCTGTATGATGATGGTGTTGTGGGGGGTTCCAAGGGACTCAAGACCCTCTACAACCTTATGCTGAGGATTTTCCGTCATACTATTGCACCAAGTGCTGGAAATGATGATGCAATTAGGGGTGGGCTTGTCAACCTTCTGTACCACACTCACCGGACCTTCAATGTTGGATCTAAGGCAGATGCTGCACCTATTGATGTGATGGACTTTATTTTCGAGGAGATGTTCCATGCCATTATTTACAAGAAATCTCCTCCATATGCACCCTTGGTTATGAGGCTCATCAACTCCCAGGAGCATGATTCTCCATTTGGCATACCACCACACCTCACTGAGCACACTCTGGTCACACTGCAGCAGAAGGGGCGTATGGGGCCTGCTCCGAGGCGTCTCTATGGGGATGATGAGGAGGATATTGAGACGGAGAGGGCTCCCTCCCCACCTAGAGTTCAGAGGAAGAATGCCTCCAATGCCCCTATGCCTACTATGACTCGAGACTATGTGCATGAGCGGGTCAAGAAGGCCAGCTTTTGGGAGAGGGCCCTTTGTTGCATGAACGTCGACATCCGTAAGCAGCAGCATGCATCCTACCAAAGCAACCGTCGCATTGAGAAGATCCTCAAAGAGATCAAGGAACAGGGTGCTGAGGATAATGAGGAAGGTGAGGATGAATACAATGATGAGCATGGGGCTCAGCAGTCCACAGAGTCTGATCATAAACTCTCATTTGGGGAATGGAATGCCCAACAGGATAGTCTGGTGGATTGGAAAACATTTGCTGATGTCACCTCTGGTTTCGGGTACCAGGGTACCTCCTCCTATCTCCCTCACGGCAAAGGGCCTGTTGTCCCTGAAGACGATGGTGATGACTATGATGAGGCTGGTGATGACCAGGATGAGGATGAGGATGCCGAGGATGACGAGGATGACGATGACTATTGAGCTGTTGGGGCGCTAGTTTAGGTCTTTTCCCTTTTTCGGCATCTCGATACCAAAGGGGGAGAAGACATTCTCATCGCTTTGCATGGGTTTGGGCTTTGGATTTGCTACTATATGCTTTTATTTGTCATATTCGAACTTGAACTTCATGTGTGTTATTTGTTGTTCATGTGTGTGACTATGTGCTTGTGTGCACTATCTATTGTAACTCATGTGAGATTTATGTATGTTACCGTTGATACTATCTACCTTACATGATTTACTTAATTATCTTACTGCACATATTCAGGGGGAGCCCCATATATATTTTTATTCCATGCAAATCACTTCTTGTCATCGAACACCAAAAAGGGGGGAGATTGAAAGGGCATTTATTGTCAAAATCACTTTTGGTGTTCGTTAACAACAAGTAGATCATTTTACAATTTGTCACTGTCCATAGGTTGGTATTATGATAAATGAAAAGCACCCTCACTCTTGGGAAAAGACCACACTCATGTGTCACAGTTCTGGAAACTCCAGACCGAAGTCTCCGGTCTGCCAAGACCGGAGTCTTTGGTGTGGTCTGGAGTTTCCGGATCTGTCTCCGGTGGTGACTTCAGGATCTGGGCTGGGACATTCTGACAGAGGGTCTGGAGCCTGCTCTAGAGGATACTCCGGAGTCTCCGGTGCTGGATCAGTCAGGAGTCTCCGGTGTTGATAGACCGGAGTCTCCGGTCTTGTTGGGTCGTGGAAGGCTTGGGTCATTCAGATGGGCGGTCCGGAGGCTGGTCCGAAGATTGGCCGAAATCTTCGGTGTATACCGAAGTCTCCGGTCTGACTTTTCTCCAACGGTTAGAAAACGATTCGTGGAGGGGGCTGCCTATAAAAAGGGACCCTTATGTTCTTCCTCCAGTTGCTTGAGCTGCTCAAGAACACCAACTCCATTAGAGCCACCAAATCTACAAGATCTCTTCATCCAACCATCCAAAGTCATTGATCTTTGGAGAATTGAAGGAGGAGGCCTTGATCTACATCTTCACCAAGAGAGATCTTCATTTCCCCCTCATTCACTTGAGGGCCCCCAAGCTCTAGTGTTTCATTGGAAACCCTAACTTTGATTTGGTTCTTACAAGCTTGTCTTTGATTTGTCTTGACAGCTTGCTTGTATTTGGGAGCGTCCAATTAAGTTGTGGATGTGTGCCCCGAACTTGTTGTAAAGGTGCCGGCTTCCACCTCGAAGGTTTCCGATATAGTGGAAGGTGGATCGAGCCCGTTGGGGTGAGATTCATCGGAGAACAAGGGAGGCCTCTCGTGGCGTTGGTGGTTTGAAACCACCCCCTCTCCAAACGTAGACGTACTTCCCCTCAAAAGGAAGGAACTACGGGAAACAAATCCTTATATCTCCGCGTCCACTCCTTTGGTTACTTCTATCCTTTACCGCACTTTACTTACTTGTTATTGCTTAGTGTTGTGTTAGTTTGTGCATGGTTGACATATAGGTAAATTCACCGTAGTTGCATAATCTAGAGAATTTACCTTTGTTGTCAAACCCTAATTTGAAAAAGAAGAAAATTGAAGTAGCACCTATTCACCCCCCTCTAGGTGCCCATACGATCCTTTCAAATGGGACACCATATGAAGAACCTGCAAAAAGTTTGTAGATCGAGCATTGTTAAAAACAAAATTGTTCATGCACATCCATAAAGACCAGCATCAGTCATAAGAGCCTATACTTATTCTATCCTTAGTTCTTTTTATCAATTCCATTTAATCAATTCCTAAACATATATGTAATTTGTTTGGAGGGGAATATGTAAGTTGTATACACATTCTGCCAAACAGTACGAGCAAAAGGACATTTGAGAAGATGCTCAATAGTCTCCTCGGAATCACAAAAGCAACATTCTTACATCCTTGCCAAACTCTCAAAACGAGTTTTGTAAACTTTTGTATTAAGAAATCACATAAAGTTTTTTGTTTTGAGAGGGAGATTTTCAACTTTCACAAATATTTGCGTGAGAACCTTATATGGCCATTCATTTAGATCACCATACATCGACTTCACCGAGAAATGACACGTAGATATTGATCTCCAAACAAAAGTATCTGCTTTATCGGAAAGCTGAACTATCGTAGTCTTTGGCATCCATTTGGAGAGCACTGAGGAGGTAACGTTGGTGTCGAATGCTTTGATGAAGCATACGTTGGTCCAGTGAAGTGTAAAAAGAGGCTGCGAGACATCCCGTCTCGTTCAAGCTCCGAGCTAGGGGCGCACGTAACTGATGCTGTCTAGGGCACGTCATGGTCCACCAGACTAACAAGATAAGGATAACAAACTTTGTCTCGCGCGCCCAATAGTGCGCCACATTTGACTTCATTTATGTTTTTTTTTTCTAGATGCTAGGCCATCAGTTTGTTTTGCAGCATCTATATCAGGCAGGAGAGCAGTCCGAGCAAAGGTAGAATGAAAATTTCCAATCGCAATAAATAAATAATTTCTTTAGTTAATAATAATTTCTTTTTTGAATATATTTAGTTAATAATAATTCTATATTTATTTTTAGGTGAACTTCAAACTACGGATCATCTTTGCAAGTCTTCGAAGTTAAGGTCCCTAACTGAACTCACGGTCACTCAAAGCTGTCACGTCCAGGGGCGTATGTAGCACTACACGTCCCCGGCTCCATGCGAATGCACGCTGATTTGTTCAACATCCGCCCCGTCGTCTCTCGGTGGAAGATAGAAATCGCCATTAGCGTGCTCCACTCAGCCACCGAATTAATTGCTAGTTGACCGCCACCTCTGACCATGCTACAAAAAGACAGATTGTTAACGTACTGCCAACAGCCTAACCCGGTCCCCTTTTCAGCACCGTGACCAGGACGTCCGGCACCGTGCCACTCAACGCACTCTTTCCCGCAATTAAATTATAAATACAGTAGTTGTTCTTATACTTATGCGCATGACTCAATTTAGTCCTCGTACGCAAGTAATTTGTGGAGTTTTAGCCACATACTTACCAGTTGGACTTGATTTAGTTCTAAATTATGTTTACCGTCGAAATTGCGCTAAGACTCATGATACGTGGATGTGAGTTCCACTCACAAGAGACAACAACACTAAAGTTTGCACTTAACCCCTTGTGAATCACACTTGACGATGAACAACTCTCTTTGGAACACAATACTCCTTCACACCGAGCTGAAACCACGGAGGCGCTCGCTATGCTCGAGCTCTAACCACGAGAGCCGCCATCCAGGAGAAGGAGCCACTGTCTAGAGATGGGATTGGTGTGGATGACATGTGGCGAACAAATGGACTAATGTTAGGTATTAGAGGAACCGAGATTTTAGAGCTGAGGTTATCTATAATTAACAACCATAGGTCTGGATATTTTGCCCGTGACAAATTAATCAACTGTAGCGAAGCCACATGAAAGAGGTTAACCCCAAATTTTCGGGCAGCTATCTCCTACGAGTGGGATCCATGTCCACATGACGTCCGCCATCAACGCAATTTCGACGGCAAACATGATTTAGGACTAAATAGAATTCTATTGACAAATACACAAATACAAGGTTAAAATTCTGCAAATTGCATGTACGAGTACTAGACCGAGGCCCACACCCAGGAGTGGGACCGCTCACAATTCCCATCGCGTGACACAGCTTCCACCCGAGGCTACCTCAATCGGGCCGGAACGGTACACTACTCGCACGCACGCACGCACGCACGCGCGCACCAGCCAGACAGCGCCAGGAGCATCGCCAGAGTTCATTACCGATCGCGGCCTCGGCCGCATCCGCCCAGACAGCAACAGCCGTGCCTCCGTCCGTATCCCGACCGACACCGCCAATCCCCCATCTTCGGTCCGCCACCCCGCCTCCCCTCCGCGGCCACGCCAAATACCCCCTCTCCCACACGCGCGCGCCTCCTCAGTCCGTCGAACCCCCGAAAAACTCGCCGTGCGTGCTCGCTGGACCCGAGCAGCGCCGCCTCGTCTCCTCCTCCTCGTCGTCGTTAAGACCACAATAGAAACTTCCGCTGGTAGGTCGCCCCGGCTTCACCCACCAGTCCACCACCTCCGCCCCCCAAAACCGTTCTCCTCCCCTCCTCCCCGCGCCCTCTCTCTTTTCGTGGGGGAGCGAAGCGGGGCGGGCGATGGGGCGAGCGAGGCCGCCGAGCTCACCCACCGAGTCCACCGCAAGCATGTGGCCGCGTAGGTGGTGAGGCGCGCCGCTGCTCCACTCCACCCCCTCCACACTCCCGCGCGGTTAAATTGCTCGCCTTTCTCCCCCCGCACCGCAGCAACAGAGGGCGAGAAGATCGTTGGGAGGCCGATCGAGTCGCGGCGGTATGGGCTCCAATCTCAAGTACCGTGCAGGGCTCGTCCTCATCGTCGCCGTCGTGCTGATATGGGTCACCTCCGCCGAGGTCACGCAGGTATAGGCAGACTAAGCCTTTCCCCCCCTCTTCTTCTTTCAATGTTGAGGTTGGTCCTTCTGTTCAATTGTTGCTTATTCGAGGCCTGGATCTTGGCTTGGCATAGTGCTTGCTTAATCTGATGACTAAAGTAGGCCTCTCGTTTGCCATTTGTTCCGCGTCTGAATTGTTTAATATCTGCGACTGAAACAAAAAAACGATCAGGGGAATATGCTATGGCAGCGTTTAGAATTTGACCGGATTGCTCTATTCTTGTCCCATCCCAATTTCCTGGTCTTGCCACAAAGTGGAAACTTGCATCTGTGTGGAGCTGTGGCATACTGCTTTAGATAAAGGAATACAAAGTTGCTGTCGATGTGCATCTGTCATCACTTATCAGTTAGTTGCGCCAGTTTGCATCACCAATACCTGGCTGGCTGATTCTAGTTAGTTGTGATATTCTTGCTCACCTAATTCATCATTGTATATTAGATGAAGAACCTTACTTTACTGCTGGCAGGTAACTAGTTACATTTAACTGAAGAGCATTATCAAGCTGAATCCCTACAAGTTCATCAGGATAACATATGCTTTTTACTCTTAAATAGAACATTTTTTGTTTTGCTCCTTTCAGTAATTTTCTGTTGCCAAATGAATCAAACTCTAACTTCAGTATTTGAACTGAACTTGTGTGTGCAGGAGATATTCACTAACTACAAGCAACCAT
The DNA here is from genome assembly GCA_030063025.1 of Avena longiglumis. NCBI lineage: Eukaryota > Viridiplantae > Streptophyta > Magnoliopsida > Poales > Poaceae > Avena > Avena longiglumis. The sequence goes on from CP125976.1 coordinate 13,427,715, forward strand.
TCGCAGTCACTTACTTGGGGGCCTCCCTTATGGTCATTTACATTCCTTTGGCGTTTCTAAAGGATTTCATATACAAATTGTTGACAAGGCATTCTGGAAGCAGCAGAGCATCAAAAATTGCGAGCAAATCTTCCTTTGGCGGTAGCGCTCCTCTGAAGAATGGCGAATTTCAGAAGATGCTGGAAATGGAATCTCAGAAAACTGTGGTGATAGATTTTACTGATGTGAGCCTTCCTGTAATAGAAGAGAAAAAACCACTTATTTGTGGAATTGGTGAATTCGGTGCTGATGTTTTGAAGGAGCAACAACTTTCCATTAAGGAGATTGCAATTTACGGGTTGTATCTCTGTCCCATATGGTTTGTCACAGAGGTACTTTCCAGTTATCCGCCTGTTCTTTATGATCCACTGAATATTTTGATTTCAGTCACACAGACACTATCTTGATCGATACAGTTATTCACCCTCTCGTATGCTTAATGGATGCAGTACTTATCAAATGCTGCACTTGCAAGAACAAGTGTTGCCAGTACTACTGTACTATCTTCAACTTCAGGACTCTTCACACTTTTCATTGGTGTGCTCCTTGGCCAAGATTCTATAAATGCTGCCAAAGTTATTGCTGTTTTCATTAGCATGGCTGGTGTAGTGATGACAACTATGGGCCAGACCTGGGCAACCGATGAATCAGAAGTAAGCAATTCAGGGTGAGTGCGTTTACCCTGTCAATTAAGCTTCTCAGCAGTGAGTTGGTGCCAACTGCCAAGTGACCTGTATATTGTTCATACCTAATTTATTGTGCTTATGAAGCCATCTAGTTTCTTGCTTCTTAGTAAGATGATTACCTGTAATCAATACATTTTCTTGAAAAGGAGAAACTAAAAACATTTTGCATTACTATTTCATGGAAAAATCTTTGAATATTTAGTAAATGAGCTTATAACTTCCGTACTGAACTCATCGCTCTGCTAGCCATCTAATTCTTAAGATTTACAACTGCAGGGCCACACAGAGGACTCTTCTAGGTGATATGTTTGGTCTTATGTCAGCTATGTCATATGGTCTATTCACTGGTTGGTTGTTGCACTTCTCTGTTCAGTTTGTAGTCATTTTCAATTCAATGCCTAATTGTTTCAACATCATTCCAGTGCTTCTCAAAAAGTTTGCTGGAGGGGAAGGATCAGAAAAGGTTGATGTCCAAAAACTGTTTGGCTTTCTCGGACTTTTCACTCTTTGTCTTCTCTGGTGGCTTGGTAAGATTTCCCATTTTGCAAATTTGAATTCTCAATAACATCCAGATTCCAAATATTGATATTATTAATAGTGTAAATAGAACAGAAACTGATGTTGACAAATGAGCTGTATGGCATTGGATGGGAATCTCATCGAAAGCTATGAGAGCCATGGTTGCATTTGCTTATTCATGATCCAAAATGTTCTAGCCTGTGTCAAGGCTCTTGTATAGTTTGGTTCAACGAAATATACTTTGCATGTATTTACATTTGGTACTCTGGTATAATCGGTTGGCAATTAGCCTTTTGTGTTGATGAGGTTCCTGTATAGTTTGGTTGAACGTTGAACCACATATACTGTCATTTATTTATACTCGGTTCTTGGTCTGAATATACTGATACGCCAAAGTACTTTTATCTTTTCAGTGTGGCCATTAACTGCACTAGGCATTGAGCCAAAGTTTTCAATGCCCCACTCAGCTAAAGTGGATGAAGTGGTGCTGGCAAATGGCCTTATTGGAAGTGTGCTATCAGACTATTTCTGGTACGCGTTAAAAGAAGGCTAATGTTTTGTTTTCTGATATTGCATAACTGCAGTGCTTTGACATAGAACTTCTGTGCAGGGCTCTTTCTGTTGTTTGGACTACTCCCTTGGTGGCCACATTAGGCATGTCGCTTACAATCCCAGTAGCAATGGTTGCTGACATGGTGATCCACGGTCGACATTATTCAACAGTCTATATTTTGGGTTCTCTCCAGGTAACTAATTCCTTGCTTTGCAGATAAGCTTATCGCAAGTCTGTAAAAAAAAAGAAGCCTAGCCACTCTTGATGCGCAAAAAAATTAAAACTTGTCATTATTACCGAACTTAGCGTAGCCACATCAACATGTTCAGCTCTAGGAACCTCTTTCATCTGCTCGATATCGCTCTTATTTGCAATTTGTTTATCTCTTCTACATGTGCTGCTTTTGCAGGTATTCTCTGGGTTTGTCGTTGCCAACCTTGCCGACCGCTTTTCGCGTTTTATAGGTCTATAGTCATGAAATCTACAAGGTTGTATTAGATTATACATCCACAAGGTTGGATCGATTAGCTATGAAGTGTACATTTAGTAAGCTGGGTTGGTTAGTCAAAGACAACTCTGGCCTTGTGTTCAAAAGGATGAGGAGCGAGCACTGCAGCTCTGTTTTTCTCTTATCCTTTGGCTCTCTTTACTCACAGAAATGGAGAATTTTGTTCTGATGAAATAGAAACAGTGAAAGCTAGGATCCGAAAAGGCACATTGTGGTGTTGCAAACCTTTGCACTGTAAATTATCTATACTTGCTGCACAAAGCTTTGCCAATGTATACTGTATAGCGCTGTTATTTTCAACGGCGTCAATCCGTCAGTTCGATTTTTTTTTCAACATCGATTGCATGATGAATTGAGTCGAGAGAAGCACTCTAAGGCTTGTTTGATTCATAGGAATTGTGTAGGATTTGAATCCTATAGACTTATTGTTTGATTCATAGGAACACATCCTATAGGAATTAATCCTATAGTAATCTTGTAGTGCAATTCATATAGAAATCAGATTTTATGGAAAAAAATTTTTGCTACATCAAACAGAATACTATGCTTTTCTTATTCCTATACTTTTCCTATCCTATGAATCAAATGCCAAGAGAGAGAGTCAGCCCTCATGATCCCGCCGGAGAAATACGCCATAGATGACGAAGCTGGCGCTCTGGTGTGGGTCGCGCAGCAGTGGCCTGATGATCCTGTCGACCTCGACCACCTCGAGGCCGTGCTCCCGCAGCACGTCCACGCAGTCCTGCACGCCGTACCGCGCCTCGCTCGCCGCCCAGCACAGCATGCCGTCCTGCCACAGCGCCCGCAGCGTGGCCGCCAGCGCCGGCATCTCCTCCGGGTCGTAGAACACGTCCGACATGAGCACCACGTCCACGCACGGGACCTCACGATCGAGCAGTACCAGGTCATCGTCCTCCCCCCACCGTAGCTCCCGCACGTCCGCCTGCGCCGTGTCGAGCCCGTTGGCCTCGGCGTTGGCCCTGAGGCCCGGCAGCAGCGGCCGCACGTCCGTGAGCACGCAGCGCGCGGCGCCGAGGCATGCCACGGCGGCAATGCCAGGGAGGCCGGTGCCGGCGCCGAGCTCGAGCACGGTGGCGCCGAGGAGCGGGCTGGGATCGGCCGAGGCGAGGTGGGTTGCCAGGACGACGGCCGAGTCCCAGAGCCAGGAGCCGGTGAGCGCGCGGCCGGTGGCCGGGTCGTGCGCGCCGTCGCGCTCCACCACGGCCAGGGCGCGCCCGGCCACGTCTACGTGCAGCGGCGCATGCATCACGTGTGGCTTATCTGCTCGATCGATCGATCTCGGCAGGCAGTGGCGATCGACGGACAAGCGGCATCATATCGCCCGGCTTTATTCGGAAGCTTCCGAACGGATGGAAGGTTCAGGATAATGCCGGGACCGCCGCTTGGCTGTCTCGATTGATATGTAAACTTACCTTCTATCTATCCAAGTCCGTATGCTCGGCTTGGCGAACGATGCCTCCGTGTTCCTTGCGGACGGGATTTGTACGCCGTGTTAGTCGGGCGAGTTTTATCTGCCGCCTGACTCCTTAACACCTCCAGCGGATTCACGAGCGTTAAAAAAGACAAATATGACAAATTTTACAAAAACGGAGGCCCATTCAAAATTGCATGGTTCATGTCTAGATCTAATATTTTCTCTTTTTTTTCTGTGGCTAGAATACAAAGTATTTTTACATGATTTTTAGAACTCGCGTATTATAAATCATTATCTAAATAATGGTATTTTCGAAAAAAAATAGGTTTGAACTTTCAAGAAAAAAAATAGGTTTGAACTTTCAAGAAAATCTTGGGTCACACCCCGTGTTGTAAAATAGCTGATTTTTTTATGTTTTCATGGTCTTGATTAATAGATGTAGGACCTAGGGCTTTAGCAAACAAACCACAAATACATGGAAATAGGTACAATTCCGCTTGGCAAATAACTAGCCAATAAAACATTTGTATGCTTGGCATGAGATTGGGGCTCTGGGTTACGAAGAGAAGCACTCGTGCAGTACAAGTCAGGATATGTAAATTTCTTATTACCAGACACAACTGCTAGGACACACAAGACAAATCCTCCTATGATCAGAATGGTCCAAAAGACAACTCTCATACATGCATCATTTAGTCTTACGAGCATCAAAAGATATATCCAATATCCAACACCACCATATGGGCTTTGCACGCTGCTGGCCCAGAGGACCAACGTGGCAATTGATTTGGGCATATTAATAGCTGTAGGCACAAAATATTTTATCAAATGCATGATATAAAAGTGATAAAATACAATAGCAGTATAAAAAAATTCTTTGAGGTGGGGCGGGGGTGGGGGCAATGGCCCCCCTCAAGCCCAACTAAAGCTGCCACTATGTAGCTTTCGCAAATACATTTCCTAGAAAAAAATGTAGCTTGCCCAAATAGAAGAAGTGCACATCAAGAAAACAAAGAAATGTCCGTTGATTGTGACACAGATGCTGAGCAACTACAATGTACCATAGAAGGCAGTCCTCTGCTGAACGAGCACCCAATCGGCATCGACACAAATCTGATGGCCTCTATAGTGTCAAAAAATGACATTTTTACTAATCTATGTCATGAATGAACATCCATATGAACACAACTTAATACTATATGAAGCTAGATTGATTGGTATTACATTTCAATTTTGTGTGTGAAGTTACATTAATCTAGGATAACCCCAAAACTCAAGTTAAACCGACCTTCAAAAGTAAGTTGATGTCTTCAAGTAATTGCATACTTGAATTCCACAATGAATATTATTTTTGTTGTGCACTACAAATCTCTTGGGTTAAGGTGGGTAAAAGATCCCCTGAGCATCTCTACGGTTGCCCATAAAAAGGAAAGTGTGCGGGTGGCACTAACCTGACCACTCAGGAAAATGGTGCAACACTTAAAAGTGTGTTGATTCTTATTGCCCTTGCGCCACGACAAAGCACCAGGTCCGATGGCATCTGGATGTTAAGCTTCTTCGTACTAGATGAAGTCACTTCCATGCTCTGATTTTTTTCCGAGGTCATGAACAATAGAGCATAATTTATTAAGGCATCACTAATTAATAAAACCAACGATATGTCATATTATACAAAATATAAGTTTTTTTAATGCAAGTGATAAGTATAATATCGATTTCATATAGCTTGATAATGGAAAATACATGTGAACGAGAAACCACACTTGCTTGAGGTGCAGGAATATCAAACAAAATGGGCAGATTTATCTCAAACTTAAAAAAAATTAAGCAATGGGTTCAACATCAGGAAGATATATCCATATAGTCTAAGTCAAAAAAATCAACAGAACATGATGCATATGCATCAAGTAGAATTTGCATGTCCAAAGTGACCGAAGCTAATTAGCTAAAGGATTTCGTCTACCAGTTCCAGAAAAGAGATTCTACCGTGCACACGCTAGGTAGCGTGCGCAGTTTCACACCGTTTTACTCTTGTCAAAATGTTAAGTTTTTTGAATCGTGATGAAACATAATGACACAACACTACACTAATCTCAAAGCAGCAAATCACAACAAATCAATGGAAGGCACACCCACGCCACCTAGCGTGCATGCTAGAAAAATCACTCTCCTATCGGTTGTCGTTCTAGAGCTATATATATATATAACATCTAGTCCTTCTGTCCTAAAAAAGATATCAAAAATTTATCTTAATTTAAATGTATTTATATACTAAATAGTGTTTAGATACAACCAAATTTAGACAAAGTTGCGAATTTTTTTTAAGACGGAGGGAGTAAAGAAATGAACATGGTAAACTTTAGTAGAATCTCATAAGGCAATTTACGTTTGGGGTCCGTGTCTCACATACCTTACTATGCTCATGCCTATAGTTTCAGAGCTACAAAGTGTGAAGCAAATGAATGAAAGTTAAATAGGGTGTGGAATATCCAAAATTCCAATTCAGCCACAGGTGCAAATGAATTCATTGTGTGAAAATATATTTTAAAATGTTAAAAAAGTTAGAAAACAAATATGTGCATGTATATTCGTACAGTAAATATTCGTACACAAGTTTGCGGGTGAAAAGAGCATTTTAGATGTCTCATGTAAAATGACAAATTTCAAGTGCTCCAACGTGTTTCACGAACATGTTTTTTTTGTCTTTTTACACAAGTCACAGAAAATGTTCATTCTCTCCGAAAACTTGTGTATGGGGCATAGAATATTCGGATGTATATGCGTAATTTTTGTTCAGATTTTTTTTGACAATTTTAATTTTATGTTTTATATATTTTTTGTAATAGGTTCATTTGCACCTGGTGCCAAAACACCACCTCCGTGGAATGCCGACATGAGCTAATGCATTTAATCATTTTGGAAAATCAGAATTTTTTCAACAATAAATGGGAGATTCAGCTAGAACATCATCAATTAAAAGATGGATCCAAATCTATGGATATGAATATTGTCTAAGACTAAATATGATTGAACATGACATGATACAAATGCCCGAAGTATTATTTGACTTGACTAAAGCTGTAGCAAATCAGATATCGATTCTCTCTTTAGAGCTAGACAACATATAAATGAAAGAACAAGTAAACAAAGTTAAAAATTTCTAGATACCTATCATAGTCCGATAGGAACAAACCCCAGGACTATCATATGTCCGTTTGTATGGCGCACCACGTCCAACGACACATGGCTGGTGCTATATAACGATGGGCAACACACCATCTCTCGTCCATAAGCCCTAACATTGTTGCCACCGTTGTCGTCACCACATCCATCGCTTCAGTCGATCCTTCCCATTCTCCACTTGATGTTGCCGCCTTATTCGGCCCCCTTTGACGCCGCCCAAGCTTCTGGCGATGCTCGTCTATGCTACATCGGGTCCATGGCACATACCTCGAGTAGGACCCTCCATCCTGACGAGGGAGATGAGAGGAGCCTCAACAACCGCATCAAGGCTTGGCGGCAGTGCAGCCAAGGGGTGTGTCGCGTCATGGCGATGGTGAGCGCAGAGATGAAGCATTGCATATGGTCAAGAGTGATTCCTGGTTCTCGGCCCGCGAGCTCGCGGGGGATCGACCTCAAGGGAAGCGCCAAGTGCAGGATCTGTTTCGCCGCCAAGATCGCCACACGGTGTGCTTCGTGATCATGCTTCCTAACCCATATCTGAGTTGCTTCATTGGTAAAAAGATGGCGCAAATGAAACAATGGTGCTTCCCACACATCATTTGTATGCTTTTTTTACAACACAGGGATGTGCTTTAGAAATTCCAATATTTCTTCGTTCTAGACCATGGATTCTATTAGCCTCAGATGTGTGCTTCCTACTAGTACCAACTGACTTGCTTCCGAAGCTAAAAATAAATCATTGCATCATGATGGATTATAGAGTTACCGATGTAATAATTCGCATGCTTCATTCTTAAAACCATTGTGCTTCACACAAACCATCCATGGAGCTTAATGTTCTGGGGAAGAAGCAACTATGGGGAAGAAAGGCAGGAGACATTAACGCCAGATATGACTTACGGGAGCGGTTACTGGGATCAATAACCGCGAACATTTTTTTTACAAAGGAAGTATACAATCGATCCTTGGATTCATAGAAACAACTGCGCGGAGAACTGGCCGCGGAACTGGCTGAAAATCCTACGGTCAAGCTGCCTCAAATAATATGGCTAAATGTTGGTTCCATAGGAAGCAAATACCAGGCGCCGATTCCTAGCGCTGCCCCCATTCTATCCTCCGGCCCTCAGCACCAGCCCTTGCCGACCGAGACCAGCACAAGTTTTCATGACTTCATGCTAAGTCACTGTACATTAATTTGGAGACTACCGAGAAAGGTTCGAGCTATAGAATGATTTTGAAACATTATAATACTAGGACTTGTGACACCGGAAAGTGTCTTTGGCTCCCGGCACCGGTGCTCTCTTTGTTTAGAAATAAATAAAAAACATATTTATAGGTTTCAAGAATATTTGGAAAAAAATTCTGAACATAATGGATGTTATATCTCATAAGCATGCAAAACTGTGGCGTGAAAAATCTGCCTACGCAAAATTGACAAATCTGATAAAATTTGAAGATTTGAAAACATACTTGTACACATGTACATACTTGTCATTTATGTACAGCTCAGAATATAAAGTATATAAATTGATATTATGCACGATAAATCATGGGCTACTGACGAGGTTTCATCTCGTCAATGCCCATTGTTATGGACTTGGGTTTTGGAGAAGATGGGGATGCTGAAGATCGTGGCATGGTTAACAGACAAGCAACCAGACACGATTTACCTGGTTCAGCCCCGGGAAAACCCTACTCCTGCTTGTCTGCTCTTGATTACGGCGGAACCGAAGGTTACAGGGTGCGCAGATTCGATCTGGCGTGTATGCGTGTGCGAAAGTATGAGTCGAGAGATCTAGGATGTGCCCTCTTGGCCTTTATATAGACTTAGGCAGGTCCCGGGCATAGTCCTAGTCGGTTACAAGTTCTAGGGTTTTACCCCTTTGAATTTCCTATCTTCGCTAGTCTTGCACTCCAAGGATCCGAAGGCGTCATGGGCCTTGGCCACCCGAAAATCTTTATGGGCCAGTGTATATCTATCGTGGGCCTTCCTTTGGCTGAACCAGGTATGCTGAAGTCACGTACCCGTAGGATATAACCATGTCAGTAGCCCCCGAGTGTTCAGTCGAATCGTAGATTCGGCTGAGGACTCTCCCGTCTTTCGGATGCCACTATATGTTAATAGTATATGTGTGTAGAGATTGTTGATGCGTGTGCCTGACTCACCCGACAGATCAGGGTCAGTTAACTGTCTTAGGACGAAACAACACGATCTTCTTCAGGTTCGGGTCCCTCAACCCGGATCTGGAACATATGCTGGCGTAATTTGACTCAGGACGCGGAGGACTTACAGGAGTGGAATTCCAGTGGTATTAATCGGTGTACCCAACGCGTCCGTCGGGATTTTCATCGTACCTGCTGGTACGGATTCATACTAGCAGAGCGCAGTCAGGTGCGTTGCCAGGCCATCAGATGATATCCGTAGGTCTTATCTTTGCATCGCAGACGCAACATCCGAACATTTATCACCTCGAAGGTGCTTTGGGTGGCCAAGGAGATTGTCACTCACTTAGCGTTTTGTTGGGGCAGAGTTGCCAAAAATTTTTTGCGTGCGGATCCGGAAGATCGCAGTCGAAGATTTCATAGGGTGCGCGACCAGCGTTCCCTATGGGAGTAGCTCCAATATCTGCTCGAGTAGACTCAACGGAGACTTTAGTTCAAGCATTGGTTCACTATTAAGTCCGCAGACCAAGATTTTCGGATGCTTAAATCCATCCTCCTATGGGAGTAGCCCCGAGTCCGTAGTGGAGTCGTAGAATTGACGAGGACTCGGAGAAGTAATGTCCTCATTTGTTCTGCCGGTGCGCCGCTCACGATAGAGTAGCCCCCGAGTATTTAGTCGAATCGTAGATTCGAGTGAGTACTCTTAGATGTGGAGCCGAAGTGGTGCTAGTATAGCTTTTGATGACGTCAGTGCTTACGACCGATGACCTCAAGCGTCTGCTACGTCAGAGATGACTTGACTGGACGAAGCGTGGGTCCCACTTGCTGACTTTGAATTGACTGGTCACGCGTGGCGTGGAGATGATTACGGCGTCTCCTCGATTACCGCGCGTAGTGGACGGCATGGTAACGACGGTTCATTTTGGTGCTGACACGTGTACGGCCAGATCTACCGTTGGCGTTAGGTCTTCTCGATGGACGACCAGGGTGCGTCGTCTTCGCTGTTATAATCCTCGGTGAAATCGTGGTTTGTTTTTCACCGCACCAGTTCATCTCTGCACTTCCTTCTTGTTCTTGAGCTAGTCTTGCTGCGCGCTGCGACTTTCTTCTACATTTCCTCTGTTCTTTCTGCTTTGGCATCGCCACCACCGCCGTAGCGCCATGGGGAAAACAAAGAAATCCTCATCTGCGGTTGGGACCAGCGCCGCCGGAGGCAAAAAGGGCACCGCCGCTGCTCGCGTCACCGATGGTGGCTGGCGGCGATCAGAAACGCGGGAGCGATCTCCAAGAATCGCGAGGGCTCGATCCCGAGACACGACGGCCGTGAAACTCCCCGGCAACAAGGTAATCCCCCGTCCTGTAGGGGTTCGTAGCATGGAAAACAAAAAATTTCTATCGCATACAAACAAACAAGCCAAGATCTATCAACTAGATTGTAGCAACGAGTCGATGGAATAACTTACCCTCGAAGATTCCAAAGCGTTAACGAGCAGATTCTCGTGGGTGATGTAGTCGCACTTTCCGATCTCAAGATCGCAGACGATCCTTCCGGCCATGCTCCGCAGCGCTCCGCAATCGGTCACACGTTCGGTACTCGACGAAGACCTTCCTCTCCCTTGTTCCAAAGAGGGCCGGAGGTTGTAGCACTCTCGCGATTCCGCAAAGACAACGGTGGTACCTAAGTAGAGGAGATCCCGCAGGCTTCGCCTTAAGTCGAGCGAGTATGGTGGAGTATGAGAGAGAGCTATTAGTGGTCTAGAGATTAGACACGCCAATTAGAAGGCTCTAAACCGAAGGCTAAGGCAATTAGAAGCTCTAAACCAAAACGGCTCTAAACCGGAGATTAGAGGATAGGAACTTGTGTGTCTAGAGGAGGAGGCCCCGCCTCCTTTTATAGGTGGAGGGGCGGCCAGAGGAGGAGTCCCTCCCAAGTCGGCCTTGGTTGGCCGGCTTGAGGGACTCTCCCCAAGTCGGTTCCAACCACCTCTTGCTTGTTTCCACAGCTCGCTTCCCACAGCTTCCTCGCTTTCCACAGCTTCGTTTTAGCTGCTTGACTTTCAAACCGCGCTTGACTTTTCAGTTTTGGAACAGAAGAACACTTAGTACATGATGCAATCATTCAATATGTAATGACACATTCATGTACCCTCCCCAGTCTTGGACATTCCGAACCTTCTAGAACATTCCCATGAAAACACCTAATCATTCCCGAACTCAAACGGGACTTTCCTTATATGAATCTTATTCTCCACCATTCCGGATCACCTCGTGATATCCCGGATCCCATCCGAGACTCAACAACATTCTCTCTTTCATAATACCATAACTACTCAAACAACGTCAATCCTTAAGTCGTCTCTCACGGTTCGTGAATTATGCGACATGATCGAGACACTTCTCCTAACAATAACCAATAGAGGAATCGAAATTCATATGGCTCCACATATTTCTATAATTACTTTGTGATCGAATGAACCACTTACATACGATACCAATTTCCCTTTGTCTCACGATAGTTTACTTATCCGAGGTTATGATCGTTGGTATCTCGCATACCTAGTTCAACCTCGTTATCGATAAGTACTCTTTTCTCGCTCCTGATATGTGATCCCTTGTGAGCAGTCACATGCTTGCAAGCTAATTGGATGACATTCCACCGAGAGGCCCAGAGTATATCTATCCGTCATATGGATGGACAAATCCCACTTGATCCATGTGTTTCAACCAATACTTTACGAACACTCAATGCCACCTTTATAGCCACCCGATTACGGTGTGGTGTTTGATGTCATCAAAGCATCCATCCGAAAGGTGATATGCATGATCTCATGGTCAAGGAATTAGGTTACTATGTATCGTAAAGCATATAGCAATTGAACTATTGAAATGACTTGATCTTTATGCTACGCTTATCTATAGGAGTATGTCCATCACATCATTCTCCTAATGATATGATCCTTGTTAATAACATCTCTATGTTCATGATCGTGAAACCATGATCATATATTAACCAACAAGCTAGTTTAACAAGAGGCTTTACTAGGGACTCTTATTTTAGTTTACAAATCACACAAGTATTAATGTTTCCGTTAATACAATTATAGCATGGTATGTAAACATTTATCATAAGTGTGAATATATGATAATAACCACTTTATTATTGCCTCTTGGGCATATCTCCAACAGTCTCCCACTTGCACTAGAGTAAATAATCTAGTTTCAAACCTTTGTGTATATAACACCTATGGCTTTCCGTGTTGTATGTACACGATTTCTAGTGGTCAATCGATCTCCTGATCCGACACTTCCGTGTCCGTGTGTAATTGCATGTCTTTGCGCTCACGCATCACTCATTCTCTAATGAGATGGCTTTGTTTAAATTTGGTCTTTCGGTGTGACCTTTAGTTCTTTGGGGTTAAAACATGTTGATAATATTGTCACAATATATCTTCATAGTATTATCCTCCGTGAACTACACCTAGTTTGATAACAAACTACTTGACACAAATGCCCTCTTGTCGCTATAATAGCAATATACTTAGCCTTTGTTGTAGTATTTGTCATAATGTCTTAACTTTAGAACTCATCCAAATCCATTATGGAACTCACTTTCCATTATATTGTGCCATCCTTAGTTTAGATTGAGATAAACTTAATTTGTACTTTGTGACAAAGCTAGTATCAATGTAGTACTTTTACAATGAACTAACCATCTATTTGTCACTTCTACAAATAATATACTCTTAGTTCTTCCAAAAGATCATAAGAATATCCTTACTATTGTCCAATGATCATCTTACGAATCATTCTGGTATATGCTCACAACATTTAGAGCATAGGACATATCCGATTTGTACATATCACAGTATGATTGATATAAATACTCTTTGTGATTTCATACATCAAGTATCAATCTATACTTGATTATTTGTTTCACTTTACCAAATGTCAATACACTTGAATATATCATCAACATTGAACTCATTCAATCCTTTCTGTGCGACAAGAACCTTTCTTGTAGTTTCTATATTGAACTCATTCAATATCTCGTCTATGTACTTCTGGCACAACCATATTAGCGTCTATTGATGCCAAATATTTGGGTTTTGCCTAAGTATTTCATCGGGATGAAATTCTTAATATGTGTTAATAAAAGATACATTATTTCCAATCAACAATATGTCTTCCACATAATGTATTAGAAACATGTCTTAGCGCTCCCACTTAATTTCTTGCAAATGCAAGCATCTCCATCGTCTCTGATGAACTTTTAAACTCCTTTAACAGTTTCATCACAGTGAAGATTCCAACTCCGCGATGCTCACTTTAACCATTGAAGTTTGCATATGCTTTTAGCATCCTTTTGAATTAACAAAACCCTATGGACCGTGTTATGCACATGTCCTAGGTAACGATTCTATTAGAAGAACTTGTTTTGTTTATTCAACTACCATATAACAAATTATATGTAGTGGTTGCTACATTAATCCGTCTAGACTAAATATAACTATGAAAGATCAAATCTTGTCATAGTCAACCTTTGAACATTTTGTGAACTCTTTCCCAACATGTTGACTATTTCATAGATGTAAAATATCCATGTCTATTTCTTTATAGATCCAGACACAACTGTAAGGTCTTACACCTTTCTCGAGGGTCCTTCAAGTTCAAAACTTGATTTCTCGTGTATGGAACTATCACGGATTTTATGGCTTCAATCCATTTGACGGAGTCAGGGCCCATCATCGCTTCTTTGCATGTAGTTGGTTCATTATTCTCAAATAATGATTCAACCCTCAAATCTTGGTATTTGATTGTTTACCCGATCTACTTGTTTCAATAGAAACTTTGACCTTCATAACCACAACCTTTGAGGCACGTGAGCCATGAGCATTGTTGCTGCCTACGGAACACTTTTCGGTGATGTGCAACTCTGCACATATAGCTAAGGTTCTTTTAACCTTATCAAAGTTCTATTGTCCTCCCACTTTTATTTTCACGAAAAATTCCTTCCCAAAGAAACTTGACGTTCTAAGCGACAAACACTTTTGTCTCTGGTGTTATGGCGGCATACTCAGCTTATACAAAGACAAAGTTCATCCGACTTTGGTTGCAAACATCTTTCTTATGCATAGAAAACCATTGTTTAAGAAAGGACAACTTGGGTTTTATCCCAAACCATAACTTTATATGGTGTCATTTCAACGGATTATGATGGAGCTCTTTTCAGTGGAAAAACAGTAATCTCTAAAGCTTTTAATCTTTAAAATACAATGGCATTTTATGAATTATACCTTCGATCTCACCATGTCAAACAAGGTTTAATTACATATCTCGAACGCTCCATACTCTTATGGTGTTTCGGGAAAATGCAAATCCACGGAACGATTCCATAAATCTTAGGTATTATGCTAAAATTTGTAACTCAAATATCTTCCTTTATGATCTTTATCATAAACTATTTATATTCTTGTTACTATGATTTTGCACTTCATCTTGAAAGTCTTTGAACTTTTCAAATGTTTCACACTTCATCCTTATTAAGTAAATATTCATATATTCACTCAAATTTTTCGGAGAAAGCATATGAAGTTGAAATCCATCGCTCTTGACTACACATAATGGACTTCGTACAACAATATGTACAAGTTCCAATAAGCTAGTCATTCGTTCCCTTTTGGCCTATGAACGAAGTTTCAATTATCTCTAGGAAAGTTTCACAAGCGTCATGTGATCAAAAATCAAAGGACTCCAAAATTCCATCCACATGGAGTTTCTTCATGTTTTATTTCCAATATAATTTAAATGGCGATGTCACTTCCTAAGTGATCTTTCAATCAATTTGTCTTTTGACATCTTTAGCACTAGTTCTATGGATGTGATTTTTCCAACGAGATTTGTGAATCATCCATCTTTTATGGATTACGGCAATTATTTGAACAACCCTTTTGTTCTCATAATACCTGATAAAACAAATCTTGAAGGCAAACTTTGATGTTTAACGAGCAACACAATAACCCTTTATTTGTTCTCGATGAACATCATCACATATTCTTTTGCTAGTTACTTAGGCCATTGTAGTTCATGAATTGTGTTGTTTCGTATGACGATTCACACCAACAAATTCAGTATCGAATACTTAAGAACCACATTGTTTAATAAGCAAAGAATATAGCCATAACATGTATATCATCTATATACTTAAACTGAACAATTCTAGTCTTTACTTTTCTGCCATATATTTATGAGATTCTCTTCAAGATTTCCTTTCTGCTTGAAAGAATCTATCAACATCAATAGTGGAGTCATACATATGACACATAATCCAAAGCATGTATAATTAAATACCAATGTCTTTGGACTTGCACTTTGAAGTAGATCACCATCATCAAATGTTTGGTGTTCTTCCAAATTCCTTTCTTTAGTAATCTCTTGGTGTAGTAAATATTTTACCTACATCAAATATTCATCCTTATCATTGAATTATCCATGATCAAGCTACTTTTTGCTTATAACGGTGAATCATGAGTATAATGTTGCTCTCCAAATCCTTTTGGACGATTAGGACAACTAGTGTCTCCAACCTTTTGCAAATTCTCATCAAAATATGAGAACATGAACCTTGCCATATTATACTCTATCATGTTGTAACCAAAACTTTGTTTCAGATATCACAATATCTTCCACACATCATGGTTTCTGAAACAACTCTTTCAGATCCTAGATAACCTTGATATTAAGAGAATCCTTTGAATATCAAGAATCATGGAGACAAACATGATACTTATATACTAACACTTGGAATTGTTACTCTTGATTTAATACTAATTATTAAACTTCATGGAGTAACCGAACTTCTTGAAAGTTTGCAATAGGACTTTTAAACTTTAGATTAACACTTCAAAACAATACGATACCAGTTCGAAAGTAACTAACCGTAATTCTATAGTTCTATCATCTCAATTATAACTAAGCGCAAGGTGGTAAACGGATGCCAATGACTACAACAATTATGCAAATTCACTTTGATTTAGTTTATGATAAATTGAGTTCTAATTAATAATTAAATTAATCTAGGTGAACTCCCACTCAAAACAATATCCTCACATTGTTTTAGTGATCACACCGAACCAAATCCACCACATCAAAACCGATCATCACGAGAGTTGATATAGCTTCAATGGCGAACAATCAACATGTTCATCATATCTACTATATGACTCATGCTCTACCTTTCTAATCCGTGTTCCCGAGGCCATGTCTGTACATGCTAGGCTCGTCAAGATCAAACCTTAGTTTCGCATGAGCAAATCTGGCTTGCTCACGTTGTATACACTTGTAATCTAACACACCATCATCACGTGGTGCTTCAAACAACAAGCTTTAGCAACGGTGCTAACTAAGGGTGAACACTTTATGATTTGAAATTCATGTGCATGAGGGATCATCTTATAATGCTACCGTCTCACTAAGCAATACAAGATGCATAAAGGATTAACATCACATGCAATTCATAATATGTGATATGATATGGTTTCTTCTTTGTGCTTCCGATCTCCATCTTCAAGCACCTAACATGATCTCCATCATCACCATTGCATCAAGGTCAATGACGCTTCACCATGGTTGTCGCCCACCGCTTCAACTATTACAACTACTTTGAATAGACACGCTGGTCTTAACATAAATTAAAGACAACCATATGGCTTCGCCGGTTGCCAACTTACAATAAGGAACATTGCATACATCATATATAATCACAATCATGGCCATATCACATCATCGACACCCCTGCAAAACAAAGTTAGACGCCTACTTTCTTTGCATGTTTTACGTGGTTTGGGGTTGTTAATAAGTGTCGCCTAACTTACGAACAAGAACCACAACATTGATACTAGTATTGTTAATCACCCGTTGTAAATTGGATCTTAACTATGCTAGGAGAAACAGCACACCATAAAGCCACTTATGCAATACAAGTTGCATGTCAAGCGTGGAGCAAGTCTCATGAATGATGTCATGTAAGGTTAGCCCGGGCCGCTTCATCCCAACATACCGCAAGATGCAAAGTACACAAGAAGCAATCGACAATAAAAGCATCAACGCCCATAATGACCATTGTGTTCTACTCGTGCAACAGATCTACATATAGACACGGCTCTGATACCACTGTAGGGGTTCGTAGCATGGAAAACAAAAAATTTCTATCGCATACAAACAAACAATCCAAGATCTATCTACTAGATTGTAGCAACGAGTCGATGGAATAACTTACCCTCGAAGATTCCAAAGCGGTTAACGAGAGCAGATTCTCGTGGGTGATGTAGTCGCATTTCTTCCGATCTCAAGATCGTAGACGATCCTTCCGGCTATGCTCCGGCAGCGCTTCCAATCGGTCACACACGCTCGTACTGACGAAGACCTTCCTCTCCTTGTTCCAAAGAAAATGGAGGTTGTAGCACTCTCCTCGCGATTCCGGCAGCAGAACGGTGTGGTACCGGAAGTAGAGGGGAGAGCCCGCAGGGCTTCGCCTTAAGCCGGAGCGAGTATGGTGGAGTATGAGAGAGAGCTATTAGTGGTCTAGAGATTAGACACACCAATTAGAAGGCTCTAAACCAAGGCTAGGGCAATTAGAAGCTCTAAACCAAAACGGCTCTAAACCGGAGATTAGAGGATAGGAACTTGTGTGTCTAGAGGAGGAGGCCCCGCCTCCTTTTATAGGTGGAGGGCGGCCAGGGAGGAGTCCTCCCAAGTCGGACTTGGTTGGCGCGGCTTGAGGGACTCCTCCCCAAGTCGGTTCCAACCACCTCTTGCTTGTTTCCCAGTTTCTGCTTCCCACAGCTCGCTTTCCACAGCTCGCTTTTAGCTGCTTGACTTTCAAACGCAGTTTGACTTTTCAGTTTTGGAACAGCAAGAACACTTAGTACATGATGCAATCATTCAATATGTAATGACACATTCATGTACCCTTCCCCGGAGTGCCGGACATTCCGAACCTTCTAGAACATTCCCGATGAAAACACCAGAATCATTCCCAACTCAAACGGACTTTCCTTATATGAATCTTATTCTCCTGACCATTCCGGATCACCTCGTGATATCCCGGATCCCATCCGAGACCAACAACATTCGTCTCTTTCTCATAATACCATAACTACTCAAACAACGTCAATCCTTATGTGTCTCCCACGGTTCGTGAATTATGCGGACATGATCGAGACACTTCTCGAACAATAACCAATAGAGGAATCTGAAATTCATATGGCTCCCACATATTTCTACGATTACTTATGATCGAATGAACCACTTACATACGATACCAATTTCCCTTTGTCTCATGATAGTTTACTTATCCGAGGTTATGATCGCTTAGATCTCTGCATACCTAGTTCAACCTCGTTACCGATAAGTACCCTTTTCTCGTTCCCGTGATATGTGATCCCTTGTGAGACATTCACATGCTTGCAAGCTAATTGGATGACATTCCACCGAGAGGGCCCAGAGTATATCTATCCGCCATATGGATGGACAAATCCCACTCTTGATCCATGTGTTTCAAACAATACTTTCCGAACACTCAATGCCACCTTTATAGCCACCAAGTTACGGTGTGGTGTTTGATGTCATCAAAGCATCCATCCGGTAAAGGTGATATGCATGATCTCATGGTCGAAGGAATTAGGTTACTATGTATCAGAAAGCATATAGCAATTGAACTATTGAAATGACTTGATCTTTATGCTACGCTTATCTATAGGAGTATGTCCATCACATCATTCTCCTAATGATATGATCCTGTTGTTAATAACATCTCTATGTTCATGATCAGGAAACCATGATCATATATTAACCAACAAGCTAGTTTAACAAGAGGCTTTACTAGGGACTCTTATTTTAGTTTACAAATCACACAAGTATTAATGTTTCCGGTTAATACAATTATAGCATGGTATGTAAACATTTATCATAAGTGTGAAGATATGATAATAACCACTTTATTATTGCCTCTTGGGCATATCTCCAACACGTCCCCCATCTGGGTTCCGGGTTATGTTTGTTGCCTTCGTGATTCGCGGGTTTTATTTTCCGGTCCACGACTTCCTTCGTGGACTGCTCTTCTTCTATGGGGTTCAACTCCATCATCTGTCTCCCAACCCACTTCTCCACATTGCGTGTTTTATCATGCTTTGCGAGTGTTGGCTTGGCATTGAGCCGCACTTTGGCCTCTTCCGGAAGCTTTATTCCGTGAAGATGCAGTCTGGTTCGGATGGTGTGTATCCCATTGGGGGTTTCATCATCTCCCTCAGTCCCAATGTGCAATTCTTTTCCTTTTCCATGTCCGAATCTGTCCAGTACTGGCAGAGGAAATGGTTTTACATCCGTGACTCTGTATTGCCTGGGGAAGATTTTGGTCTCGTTCCCTTTGACCCCTCCCAAAAGATTGAGAATAAAAGGTCTTGGAAAAACCAAATCTTGGACGGTGAGGTGGAGGAGATAGAGGCCCTTTATCGTCGGGTGGAGGATCTCCAACTGATTCCTGAGAAGGAGGTGAACGGCGTGGACATCATCCGAACTTTTCTTGAGCGTCGGGTGCAGCCTCTCCAAGCGAGAGCGCACCCGATGTTTCTTTATTCTGGGCGCCGTGATCCGACGAGGGTTTCGAGTGAGAAAATCGCCGAGGGGAATCTTGACAAGGATCTTCGCGTGCTGCTGAAGTTCAAGGCCGATGAAGAACTCCCGGAGAAGTCGCTGACTCCTCCCTTTTCTTCGACGTTGGCCGTACCGAAGGTGTAGATTTATGCACGTAGTGCTCCCCTTTTTTGTTGGGTGTGTATTTGTGTCCTTTGTTTGCTAACAAAGTTTCTTCTCATCTTGTAGAGCTTCAAAGTGCCGGGCATGGCACCACCATTGCCCGAAAGGTATCCGAATGCCCCGGATAATGAAGTGGTGGATTCCGTGTCCGAGCTTCCGTCGGCGCGATCTCTGGCGGAGGATGCCGACGAGTCGAGTGAGGACCATACGCGCAAGCGATCACGGAGCTCGAGCGAGTCTTCGGATGCTTCAACTCCTCCGACTCCCAGAAATCCTCTGGGCCTTGAGCGTCATGATGATGGTCATGGAGGTTCTTCATCTCCCCTTCCTGCCATTCCTGTGCGGGCTGTTGCACGGCACCCGCCAGCAAAGCGGAAGAAGGAAGAAAAGAAGGAGGAGAAGAAGGAAGAGAAGAAAGAGGAGAAGATGGCCCGAAGGGCTTCTCCTATCTTCGACCTTAACACACTGGTCTCGTAAGTTTTTCTTGTTGTACTGTTGTCCTTTTCTCTTTATGATGTTTGCACCTGTGTTGATTGGCTTCGTATGCAGGTAATCCTCCCACGACTCTAGTGATGATGCGCGGGAGATGATGGGGGAGTCGAACATTGCGTCGCCTCCTCCTGAGATGGTGGCTACTTCGGGTGGCGCGCCCAGCCCTCCTCCAGGTGAGAGGCTGGTGGTTGCGCCAGACTCAGCGGGCCTTTGGGCTCGCCTTCGGAGCACGTAAGTTTTCTGCCTCCTGTCACGGGGGGAGCCCCCGAGTGTCTTCGTGTGCTGATGTTGTTTTTGCCTCTTTGTTTTGGGCGTAGCCCCCAAGTCCTGTTCTTACTGCTACTGCCTTTTTCTACAGACTTGTGTCCAAGAGGCCAAGCGGCTGGTGGAGGAGCGCCTGACGCTGGAGGCGAAACTTCGGCTGCTTCAAGGTATCCGTCTGCCTTTTAATACCTTTCTTGTTTATCATGGTCTTGTTCTTTGACACTTGCTTGTATTAAATGCAGAGGAGCATAATGACTCTCTCCGTGAGGTCGACGCTCTTAAAAAGAGCCTTGGCCAGTCGGAGCAGAAGCCGTCACCGTGCGAGCGCCTTGAGCTGGAGCTGACGAAGGCAGCCGAAGCGAAGGAGCGTATGCAGCAGGAGGCCGCAGATCGTGAGGAGAAGCTGGCCACCGTTGCGGCTGCTCGTGAAAAGGAAGTGGCGGCAAAGCTCATGGCTGCTGCCAAGGCTATTTCGGGTGAGTTCTCAGTTTTTGCACTTGTTTCTTTTTCTCCGGGTCTTTATATGCTACGTTCCTTCATGGTTTTCCTTCTTTGTGTCTCAGATGCCGCAGGCATCGAGTTCGACCGGTGCTCGGAGCATGGAGTGCTCGATGATGCCACCGTGGCGGTCGAAGACCGCTGCAAAGACTGTCAACTCCCTCGCCAAGGCGAAGAGGTCCTGGTCGCTTTACCAGAGCTCTTCCGGCGGGCGATCCCTTGAAGATGCGGATGCCCCGCGAGGCTTTGTCATCCGGCGCTGCGCATAAGCGCAAGCAGAAGGGCATCGGTGCGTCCGTCGGGCTGGCGATGGCCATGGCGGCTGGAGCGGAGCTGGACTTGCCCCAGATCACCTCTCGGATGCGACGTTTGCGGATGGATCCGAGGTAGCCTTCGCTGCCTACTCTGCTCGCTGTAGACAATATGGGCCCAAGCTCATTGACTTGCTGTCTGAGTACGCACCGCGGCAGCAGGGCGAGGCTAAAGCTAGGCAGTCTGGTTCTGAGGCGACTCAGTGTCCTGCACCTTAGGCATAGTAGACGCAGGGTAGTTTGTAGTCTTCTTTTGTTGTAAATATCTTTTGTAGTACCATCCTTGTGCCACGTAGTGGTCTTATATATTTTAATGAATTCCTCCGAGTTGTGCTCTATCCTTGGCTGAATGTCTGTGTGCCTTCTTTTTTCTGCTGCTATAGGTTCCTTCGAGTGCTAACCCAGTTGACACTTCATCCGAAAGGCCCTTGCGACCATCATTGGATGATTTCTCGCATCTCGCTTTTCTTCGAGATCGCGTGCACAACTTGGAGAGAGATTTGCTTGGGTTACGCGGTCGCGCCGACGTTTGGAAATCCAAGGCAGATCGTGGTGCAGCCAGAGAGGAGTATTTGATGGCGGAGCTGGGTCGGCTGTCCGAGCAGCTGCAATGTAAGTTGATCCTTCTTTTGGGCTGTAGCTCGCTCGGTGAGCCGCTGGCCTTATTCTTGTCTTGTGCGGTTGTCGCAGTGCCAATCTTGCTCGAGGGAGAAAAGGAGGTATCGCTCGAGTCAATTGCTTGACTCAACAGACATGGAGGCCGGCGGCTTCTTCCGGATGGATCGCGATCGCGCCATGGTTCCGCGACGGTGCGTGATCGTGTCTATCAGGTTTCGGTGTTCGCCATGCGTACATCACTTTCTCGTGCTGCACGTGATGTTTCCTTTGGATGCCGTGCCGACAACCCTCGCAGGTCTTCTGTCGAGGTTTCGGAATGCCAGCAATGTCAAGGAGCTGGTGCGGCAGCAGCTCGTCGCAGGGGTGAAGGCTGCCTTGTATCTTGTGAGGGTGCACCGCCCTGATGTAGATTTGGCTGCTGTGGCAACTGGGCCACCTCTTCGACCAGATGGTGGCGAGTGGAACATGCGTCCGCATTATGCGGCTGTAAGGCAGTATGCCGAACAGATTGTAGATTTGTTTGAGCAGCGTACTCAGGTTATTCTTCAGAATAGGTAGGACCTGAAAATAAACATATAGATGTAAAATTTGTATAATGCAGCTGGGCGTTTTTGTGCCCTTTGTTGTAAAGGTTTGCTTGTTTGTGAGCATGCAGTGCTTTGATTGAGTACGTGCCCTTTTCGTTTGCCTGACGTGGTCAGCTACTCAGGTGTACACGTTTGGTCCTCAGTCGATGAAATCGTGAGGTGGGGGGAGCCCCCGAGTGCGTATGTAGCATGTAGTAAAGTTGCAGAAAATAGTCAACCGAAGGTTGGGGGCGAGACACTTAGCTTTTATTTATATCGTAATGGAGGAGGTACATGGTTCGACTGAGTAGCCTTGGCTGTAAGCCTTATTGAAAGTAAAAGGGGGTAGATTGCTACCGATAGAATCGTCGCAGGTGCGAGATATTTCATGGGTTGGAGTATGCGACTCCAGACTCCACGTGCTTGAGGCGATAGGCGCCACCTGGGATGACTTCGGTGATGACGTAGGGTCCTTCCCATGGTGACTAGAGTTTGTTCGGTTGCTTTTGCTTGAGTCGCAAGACGAGGTCTCCTTCGACAAAGGACCTTGGGCGTAGCCGGCGGCTGTGATAGTTGCGGAGACTCTGCTGGTACACCGCTGATCGAGCTGCTGCTATATCCCGCACTTCGTCGAGTGTGTCGACGGCGTCTTCGAGTGCAGTCGTGGACTCGGCTTCGCTGTAAGCGACGACTCGTGGAGCCTTGTGGCGTACTTCGGCTGGGAGCACGGCCTCAGCTCCGTGCACCATGAATAACGGTGTGTAGCCGGTGGAGCTTTTTGGCGTAGTACGTAAGCTCCATAGGACAGACGGTAGCTCTTTTGTCCAGTTTCCAGCTTTGTGCTCGAGTGAGCTCATGAGGCGCTTCTTGATGTCGGCGCCGATTAGGCCGTTGGCCTTTTCCACTTGCCGCTTTGTTTGCGGGTGTGCCACTGAGGCGTACGTGATGTTGATCCCGAGGCCTTCGCAGAAGTCCTGGAATTCTTCGGAGATGAAGTTCGATCCGTTGTCGGTGATGATGCTGTGCGGTACGCCGAACCTATAGACAATGGATTCGAAGAACTTGACGGAGGTTTTGCCCTTCTGGTTGGTGACTGGCATGGCCTCGATCCACTTGGTGAATTTGTCGACTGCGACCAGGAGGAAGACGTTTCCTCCTTTCGAGGACTTTGGCAGTTTGCCGATCATGTCGAGGCCCCACTGGGCAAAAGGCCAGGCTATGGGTATGGGTCGAAGTTCGGACCCAGGTGCGTGCGGTTTGTCGGCGAACCGTTGGCACCCGTTGCACCTTCGGACGATGTCCTTCGCGTCGCTCATGGCCGTTGGCCAGTAGAATCCTGCTCGCAGAGATTTGGCGACAAGGGAGCGGCTACCTGCGTGATGGACGCAGATGCCCTCATGGATGTCTTGGAGTATGGCCTTGCCGTCGTCAATGGTGACACACCGTTGTAGCACACCCGTAATGCTGCGTTTGTACAGCTCGCCGTTGATGATGGTGAATGCTTTTGACCGACGAGATATGCGCCCGCCGGGCCGTCGGGCAATTCTCCGCTTATCGTGAACCGGAGGTATGGACGTGTCCGTTTCTTCGACCGCCATGACCTGCATCAGTTGACCATGGCAACTTCGTGTCCGCTTTTGGTCCTTCATGACCTTCGGTAGCGCAGCCCCAGTTCTCGCTTCTTGGTGATCCTTGGGGAATTTCTGCTGATGGATGGCACGCAGATTTGTTCGAGAACACACTGGTGGTACCTTTGCACAAGTGGAGCCGATGTTGGCGAAGTCTATCGGCCTCCTCGTTGCTCTCTCTTCCAACGTGCCAAAGTTCGCACCGTCAATTCTCCTTCGAGTGCGTTGTATAGTGCGCAGACGCGATCATGTTTTCGGCGTAAGGCCACACTCATTCATCGTCTGGACGACAAGGTTGGAGTCACCAGATGACCAGCGTTGCGCCACATATTTTTGCCATCTTCATGCCATGGATGAGGGCTTCAGATTCGCCTCGTTGTTGGAGGCTCAATTTCATCCAAGAACGTGCTTCATCTTGTCACCTTGCGGGGAGGTCAAGATGACTCCTGCCTCCCGCTTGGCGCTTGGAGCCGAAATGCATTGTCCAGATCGCGACATATCTGGGTGTCGCACCGCAGCTCCATCCAAGGCACCAGAAGTCCGGAAGGACTTGAGATTTGATTGCGTGTCGCTTCGTAGACGATGTCCAAGGGTTATAGTTCGATGCCCCACGTGGCCACGCCCCCGTGGCCTCCGTGTTATTCAGATGCTGCTCGTGGGTGCCTCGCTGACCCATCACCGATGCTCTTGGAAGTAGTGGCTCACCGTCGAGTCATGAACACGCCGTAGGCAAGCTTCAGTAAAGCGGTACCGCTGTTTTGTTGGAGTGAGAACCTCACCGAGGTAGTAATTGGGCGTTGGACCCGTGGGTCTTGCCTTCTTCGGTCGCTCGACCACAGTCTTTATCGACCACCGTGTGTGGCTGCTATGTACAGCAAGGGTTCGCGCCTTTGGCGTGACCAAAGTCGGGCGAGGTGGAGAGTAGCCGCTTGAGGCTTTCAACGCGCCATCGGCTTCGTGTCCACTCAACTTGTCCGCTTTACGCAGCAATGGTAGAATGGTAGGGCCTTCTCGCCATACGCCGATGAACCCGCTTAGTGCCGCTACTCGCCCCGCGAGCTGGACGCCCTTGAGGTTTTTCGGCTTCTCCATTGTCATGATGGCTCGATTTTCTTCGGTTCGCCTCAATCCTCGCTGGGAGATGAAGTATCCGGAGCGGTGACCGAGGGACGCCAAGGCGCCTTTTTCGGATTGAGCTTGATCCCGTAGCGATCGAGGATGTCGAACGCCTCGCCGGAGATCGCCGATAAGTGTCGCTGCCTCCTTGGTTTTTATTACTATGTCGCCGACATAGACTTGGACGCTATGACCGATCCGTCCTTGAGGCAGGTCGCATGCATCGCCGGTACGTGGCACCGCGTTTTAGCCCGAAGGGCATTGTGTTGTAGCGAATACTCCGAACGTGTGATGAACGCCGCTTTTCCGATCTTCGACCTTGAGTCGATCTGTTATAGCCTCGAGTAGGCATCGAGGAAAGAGAGTTTCTCACCTGCAATAATCAATGATCCGGTCGATCCGAGGAAGAGGAAGTGGTCTTTGGGAAATGTTTATTTATCGACGTGAAGTCCACGACATCCGCAGGATGTCCGTGTCCTTCTTCGGGACCATCACCGTGTTTGCCCACTCGCTTCCTTGATTTCTGGATGAAGTCTGCGAGTAATCTGTTGATCTCCTTGCCAATAGCTTCGGCTCGTGGCTCCGACAATCTTCGGATGGACTGCTTGACTGGCTTGGTGTCTGGAAAGACATTGAGTGCGTGCTCGGCGAATTCCCTGGGAACTCCTGGCATGTCCGCAGGACACCAGGCGAAGATTTCCCAGCGCTCACGGAGGAATTCAACGAGCGCGCCTTCCTATGCGGTGCTGAGGTCGTTGGCGATCAGCGTCGTCTTGGAGGCATCTGTCGGATGGACCTGCACTTTCTTGGTGTTGACGGTGGAGTCGAAGGACATGTCAGGCGCGTTCTGCCTGGTGACTGGGGGTAGCCCGTTGTCCGTCACCTCACGGAGCCTTACAAGCTCGTCTTGCATGCCAAAAGACTGGGAGATTTTGTTAAAGTCCCTGTTGCATTGGTCCGATCGGGTGAATCTCCCGTGGACTGTGATGACGCCCCTTGGTCCTGACATCTTGAGTAGTAGGTATGCGTAGTGTGGGACGGCCAGGAACCTTGCGAATGCTACACGCCCCAAGATGGCGTGGTATTGCGACGGCCAGTCCACCACTTCGAATTCTAGGCGCCCGCCGAAGTTGTCCGGCTCAAGATGACGCCGAGCCCTATTTTGCCTGTGGGGAATATGCCCTTCGGGACAATGCCCGGAACGTCGTTCCGATTGTTCCAGTTGCATTGCGGGATCCGCATAGCTGCTAGAGTGCTTGCGAACATTAGGTTGGTGCCGCCGCCGCCCATGAAGACGCGACTCATCTCAAGCCCGATCTGCGCCTCCATCACTGTGGCAGCATGACCGGGCGAGGATCCGCAAGGGTGATCTGCGCGAGTGAATGTGATGCAGACTCGATCCGCCGAGGTACTCAGGATTGCGCGAGTTGCCACGCCAGTTGATTTGTCGGGTGATTTTCTTCGCACTGTTGGTGGGCGCCCTTCCGGATCATGTTGAGTGCTCCTTTGGTGGGGGTATGCGACCGGCATTGTTTTACCGGTGCGATCGGTTGATTTGAGCCTCAATAGGCGGCGGTGGAGGAGCTCCGTGTGCTATTTCACCCCGCAGTGTGTTTCCAACGCAGGAATTGGAGCTTGTTGCCTCATCGCACCATGCCTTCGCCGAGTTTCGAACTCGCGCGGTCCTGAGCATGTGGTCTGGCTTTCTTTTGCCATCCTGCTTTGTCGATGTAGAAGTGGATGGTGCATGGGCGAAGTTTGTCGAATGCCGAGGGTCCATTGTCGCGGTCGCGCGCTGCACCATCGCGTTGGTCGTCCGTTGTCGCGGAAGTTTCCGCTGTGGTACCCTCCGCTGTTACGGCTGTTGTCGTTACGGTGGTCGGCGTAGCCGGCCGCGACCATGTCGGGTCCGTCGCGTTCCTCGTAGACGCGCAATCTCCTCTTGCTGCGGCGTTCGCGTCTTCGGCCGTAGTCGTCCTCTTCATCCGACACGGTCATTGGATGCAATCTTCGCCGCTCGCCCAACTGCTGGCGATTTCCATGAGGTGGTCGAGTGTCTTGGGTTTTACACGCCCAAGTTCCTCCTTGAAGTCTTGGCGCTGACGCCCCTGGCGCTGGCCCTCTCTTCGAGATGTGTGCGGAGTTCTTGGTCGAGACCGGTAGTATGTACGAGAATAGATTCACCCGCTTCCGAGTGCAGGCTGCATCGCTCGATGGAGGCGGGTCTTGCTGGTGCCTTTGAAATTTTGGATGAAGCTGTAAGAGCTCCTCCCTTTCGGATGGATCCGATGATAGGCGCTAAGCCGACCACTACCGCTACCGCACCGATGGCATTGCATGGCTGTTTCTTTGTTGCCTCCGTGAAGCTTAACGGATGACAGATGGTCGCTGAGCCAGGACTTTGGATCTTGCGTGCCGTTGAACTTCGGAGTATCCGAAGGAAGTTTGAAGTTGGGTGGCATCTGTGTTCGCCGAACGGATCTGTTGAAGCATCGAGCTCCGCAGAGTTCTCCTTCGTCTTCATCCATCTCAGATTCAGACGAGCATGCGCATTTGGCGCGTGCTTTGTCGATCTTGCGCTGTGTAAGCTTGTCTCTGGCGTCGTAGTCGCGTTTATGGCAGTGCGAGCTCTTCTTCCTTCGAGGAGGATCGTGCTCCTCTTCCTCTTCGGATGAGAGGGTGGGGCTCCGGTCACGCCTGGCCGGAGCTTTCTTCTTCGCAGAGAGTCTTCGGAGCAACCGATTAGTCCTAGTCCGGTAAGTGCGGACCTATGCATGGCCCTTTTCGGGTCCCCCTCCGGAGGTGGGTGATCCGCGAGATACGCAGTGGCTGCCATGATCGCAGCTTGTGGCGTCTTCGGGATGATGTTGCCGTCGGCATCCATATCCATGAATGATGTGTGGAGACTTCGGGTCACGTCACGCCGCTCCTTGGGATCCATGTTTTCCACCCGAGAGCGGTGCTTGTTTCCCTGGTTTCCATTTGTGCTAGAGCCGGGTGTCGCGGCGGAAAGGGCAGCTCGTCGCGCGCTGGACTCGGAGGCTGCTTGCTTGGGTTTGTCGAGTGTCTCCTGCATCTTGACTTGTTTCTTGTGCTCCTCGATGAGGAGGTAGTGGTATGCCATCAGTAGGTCGCGTGAGGCATCTACAGGTAGGACGGCGTCGCCTGCGACGGCACGGCGCGCCTGCACCCATCCTTCTTTGCTAAGTTGGATGACGTGGCCGTTGCTTTCCCTGTTGGGTGGGGGACCGCTTCTTCCGCTTTCGCTTCGCTTTGGGGCGGGTTAGGCGCTTCCTCGTCGGTTTGGATGACTGCGGCGCATAGATAGCGCTCGCAGATTGGTCGGCTGCTGCCGCAACTTTCGGATCCGGAACCGTAGGTCCCTTCATCCGAAGGTGGATCACACAAATCGGAGTTGCAGCTGCTGCTGCTGTAGAACTCATCTGTCGATGGTGACGTGCGTAGCACGGGGTGTGGAGCCCACGAGGCGGGCCTGATTGACGTCAAGGGAACCCGCTCAGGGAGGCGGAGGGTGCCAGTTTGACCCACCTGGAAGCAGAAGCTTCCGAACAGAATCTCGAGTCCGTCGCCTACGGGCTCGAAATCCTTCATGGTGGCCGGCGAGTGGGAGGTGAAGTCGAAAGCGCCGAAGAGGAGATGATTCTCCGTCGCCGCGGAGTTGTAGATCGATCGGGTCGGAACCGTCACGACCGCACAATCAGCAGCCCAGTTCCCACAGACGGCGCCAATTGACGAGGTTTCATCTCGTCAATGCCCATTGTTATGGACTTGGGTTTTGGAGAAGATGGGGATGCTGGAGATCGTGGCACGGTTAACAGACAAGCAACCAGGGGACACGAGATTTACCCAGGTTCAGGCCCCCGGAGGGAAAACCCTACTCCTGCTTGTCTGCTCTTGATTACGGCGGAACCGAAGGTTACAGGGTGCGCAGATTCGATCTGGCGTGTATGCGTGTGCGAAAGTATGAGTCGAGAGATCTAGGACGTGCCCTCCTGGCCTTTATATAGACTTAGGCAGGTCCCGGGCATAGTCCTAGCCGGTTACAAGTTCTAGGGTTTTACCCCTTTGAATTTCCTATCTCCGCTAGTCTTGCACTCCAAGGATCCGAAGGCGTCATGGGACTTGGCCACCCGAAAATCTTCATGGGCCAGTGTATATCTACTGTGGGCCTTCCTTGGGCTGGACCAGGTATGCTGAAGTCACGTACACGTAGGATATAACCATGTCAGCTACATCCAGATGTTGGAACTTATGATAAATCCGGATATTGGAATTCTGATGAGAACTTACGACATCGAGGTTGGCAGGAGGTCAACCAGAAATGCGAGAGTTCTGGGCGAAGGTTTGCGAGGAAACGACAATGGTGAAGAGCAAGGTTTGGTAGCGTCAAGACCGTGTTAGTCGGCTCAGTTATGGTATGTCCGAGTGTCTTCATGTTTGGTCTGCTCTTGCTGTGAAGTCGAAGCTGCCATGTCCTTTCGTTTATTAGTTGGGCGGTGTACAATGATCTACAAGGGGCGTCCGATGGTGAAGGTCTTCATCGGCACGGGTCTTGTGCATCTCCTCTTCGGTGCTCGTCTTCAGAATCGAAGCTGATGGCCTCTTCTCGAGGACCCATCTATCTGGCATAGGCCGATTTGAGCTTCACGTTTGTGTAGCTTTTTTGGGTAGCGAGGGTGCATAAGTGTGCCTCTCGTGACGGTCGTCGAGGGTGATTATGTTGGTATGTACTTCTGCTCTAATAATGAAAATGGCAAATATTTTGCCTTGTTTCAAAAGAAAAATAGATATTGATCTTGGGTCACAGCCCTTGTTGTAAATAGCTGATATATTTTATGTTTTCATGGTCTTGATTAATATTTATAGGACGTGGGTCTTGGCAAACAAACCAAAAATACATGCAGATACATACAGTTCCCCATGTGTCGTGGATATGACATGCCGGGTATCCTTACCATGCCGTTTAACGAATGTGATAGCAGGCCTGCGACTGATGCTCCACATCTCTGGTCCCTCTCGCGATGGTACCCGCTGTGGTATTCCCATGTCACCTTGGCAAATAACTAACCAATACAACATTTGTATGGTCGGCATGAGATTTGGGTTGTTACGAAGAGAAGGACTCGTGCGGTAGAAGTCAGGATATGTAAATTTCTTGTTACCAGGCCCAAACTGCTAGGACACACAAGTCCAAAAGACAACTCTCATGCAACATTCAGACTTAGGAGCATAATTATATCAATCCAGTAACCAACACCACCATATGGGCTTTGCAAGCTGCTGATAAGGATGGCAATTTTATCCATGGATCCGGGTATCCATGGATATCCGACCCGATGAGCAAAAGGTATGGAGTCCTAATTACATTCACGAATTTCATGGGGCAGATATCCGCTAATTCATGGGGCAGGCATGGGTAGTAGTTTCGCTCGACGGATATCCAACGGATACCCGACTGACACGTGAGACCCACATGTCAGTGAGACTATTTTTTTATGTATGCAATATTTACTAAATAAATGACCCCAAATTTCATGGTCTCGAGCGGAAGACGAATTATTCCACATCGTAGTCGACTTGCAACAAAAATATCAGAAGCTCTCATGTGTATGCAATCATGGTCTCGAGCGGACATGTTAGGTAATTCATTTATACATTTACACCTTTGTTTCTAACTTCTCTTGTGAAATATGAAATCTAAGTTGTTCTTATTTTTGGCAATTGCATTAGGTGATATTCATGGTAATCTCCTTGCTGTACAAAATGTTCTTGAAGATGAACAAGAAGAAATGGTACTATTTCTGTAGTCATTTACTTACTTTCATTATTCATTCTTGTGATGTGTAACTTTGATAAGCTTTAGTGTTTCTTCAATTGTAGGATGCCAATGAATCCATTGTCACTGAGGAATGAGGCTCTAACCATCCAAGTTTCAACTCAGCATTTCTACTATATATTGCTATATCTATTGAATGTACGAGATGTTGTATTGGAAACTTGTAATAAAAAGGATTCTCTAAGACTGTTATGAGACATCTATGTACTTTGTGATGTTACCGTGTGATATTTTAAGTACTATGTGGTTAAAATATTATTGCTTTGATATTCCTATGTATTATCCATATAATATTTGTTGAAATGCTGCTAAAATATTGTCGGAAATTGCTATTATATCGTAGTTATGCTGAATGTTATTATGATTATTGTATATAGTGTGTAAACCAATGGATATCCATGGATACTGGATATCCGGCGGGTTTGGATCTGGAGCGACATCCATGCCCATGGATATTTTCGTGGGTGGGCTAGAGTGAGTTTCATGGATTTGGATTTGGTTTTTCTATATCCGTTCAAACCCGCTCCATTGCCATCCCTAGCTGTTGACCTAGAGAACCAACGTGGCTATTGATTTGGGCATATCAATAGTTGTTTGGACAAAATATTTAATCAAATTTATGATATAAAAATGATAAAAATATAATAGCAGTATAAGAAAATTATTTGAGGTGGGGTAGGGGGGGCAATGGCCCCCCTCAAACCCAACTAAAGCTGCCACTATGTAGCTTGCCTAAGTCCATTTCCAAGAAAAAATGTAGCTTGCCCAAATAGGAGAAGAGCACACCAAGAAAACAAAGAAATGCCCGTTGATTGTGACTTAGATGCCGAGCAACACAACATGGTATAAACCTGAGGCAAATTATCATTACCACCATAAAAATTATAGAAAATCCCCTTACTTTAGAATCGACAACAACTGGAAATTCTCTCAGATAAGTCGACAACTACCAAAATCCCTTCGCTGCTGAACTAGCACCCAATAGTCACCGACACAAATCGGATGGCCTCCATAGTGTCAAAAAACGACATGTTTCCCAATCTATGGTCCTGAATGAACATCCAGATGAACACAACTTAATACTATATGAAGCTAGATTGCCTGCTACTACATTTCAATTTTTTGTGTGGAGTTACATTAATCTAGGGTAACCCAAAAATCAAGTTAAACTAAACCTTCAAAAGTATGTTGATGTCTCCATGTAATTACATACTTGAATACACAATGAATATTATTTTTGTTGTGCACCAGAAATCTCCTGGGTTAACGTGGGTAAAAGATCATCCGAGCATCGCACACAAAATATAAATGAAAGAACAAGTAAACTTAGTTAGAAAGTTCTATACGCAATTTAAGTCAAGTTTGGGACTCGCAAAAACACGCTCCATCTATTATCTATCACTTTACTTTACAATCTATACTTTTTTATAAAGCAAAACCCCACTAACTAGCAATTATGATAGTCTATCTTAACATGCAAGCTATTCACGTCATCAACTATTTTAGCCAATCATTTGGCCGTGTCATCTCATTATCATTCATTTAAGGTACATGCAAGTTATCCATATCATCTACTCCCTTCGACCCAAATTATTTGACTCAAATTTATCTAGATTCGGATGTATCTAGACTTGTTTTAGTGTTAGATACATCCGAATTTAGATAAAACCAAGTCAACTAATTTGGGACGGAGGGAGTACTAATTCTTGGCCATATAATTGTCCATGCCACCAATTTTTATTCATCAAATATCCAATAATTTATGTCAATTAAATTCATCTTCTTAATTATTGACACCAATCTGGCATATTTTTTTTGTGGAGAACTTCATATTTTTACACATTTTATACCTATTTATTTACACACAAAATTTATTAAAGAGATTTCCGCTGCAACACGCGCGGGGTATTCTTCTAGATCTAATTAGAGACTTGCTGGGAGTTCTCATGTTAATTGGGGGAAAAGGAAAAAGCGCAAACCACTTTATCCGGTGGGCTCGAGTTATAATCTATTAGCTGCGTTCTAAATAAAGGCGCAAATTTATCTAGACACTTATGAATATAGATGTGTTTTAGTGTAGTATATACATCGTCAAGACAAAAGTGCGTCGCTGATTTTAGGACGGAAGTGAGTAAAAAGAACTACTCCCTCCGATCCATATTAATTGACTTGGATTTGTAAAAATTTGAATAAATCTAGACACTATTTAGCATATAGGTTTATCCAAAATTTGACAAATTAAAGTCAATTAATATGGACCGGAGGGAGCAGTAAGAAGACATGAAGCAGAGAATCCTGAGCATGGACGGAGGGAGGAAAACTGAAACGAGGGAAAGCAGGAGCCGAGGCTGGTTGACGGCGTGCTTGCATGCATGGTGGATCGACACGTCGGTTGCATGCCCGGCCCCCGACAAGTCACCGAGCGGTTCCCTCGTGATGGATGGACGTTACGTGACAACTGGACCTCGTCCGCGCGCGGGTCCCTGGCCACGTCAACGTACGTGGAGCCGGCTGCACACAGCAGAGCGTCCTCCATCGTGACAGGTCAGCTCCCACGTTGGTACGCACACACTCACTCATGCACACATAACACGCGACACGGGCTGCGGCCAGGAGGTGGCGCTCCGCGTGGCACGGCGGCCATCGGCACCAGCCCACCGGACCGGTCTCTCGCGTTTGGACGCCGGGCACGCGGCGCACACTATGGCAGGTACAGTATTCAGAGGCACTCTAAAGTGCCTCCAATAGTTAAATTAGTGCCACAATTAAGTTTTGGCGACTAAAAAAGCGCCGACGACGCAGTGTAGGTAAAAGTTTTTTGAGGCAGTTTTAAAAAATGCCTCTAAATCATAGTTAATTGAGGCACTATGACTAATGCCTCTAAATCCTAGCCAATTGAGGCACTATGACTAATGCCTCAAAAACCAACTTAAGGCACAAATTAGAGTGCCTCTAAATCCTAGTCAATTGAGGCACTATGACTAGTGCCTCTAAAAACCAACTTTTTGAGGCACTATCAATAGTGCCTCAAAAAACCAACTTTTTGAGGCACTATTCATAGTGCCTCTAAAACCCAACTTTTTGAGGCACTATCCATAGTGCCTCAAAAAACCAGCTTTTTGAGGCACTATCCATAGTGCCTCTAAAACCCAACTTTTTGAGGCACTATGATAGTGCCTCTAAAAGATAACAACCATAAAATTACAGTAGCAATTTAGCTAACAGAAGTCAAATTACAGCAGTTAAATTTTCAAAATGGCTCACAACTGTCAAATTACAGCAGGTATTGCACTCAAATCCCATCAATACAAATCACAATAATACAAACAAATACATCGCTCACTCAAATTACAGTAGTTTATGCAGATGTTTAAATTTCACTCAAATTATTACAGTCAAATTACAATAGTCATACATAGCTTGAGACCAATAGATTGCACATATAAACTTTAAATAGCATTGTGATTGCATAGCTAGAGCTGCAGTGGAATCAAATTGTACTTCTAAGGATGTGGAACATCATAAGTAGCTATAGCTTGCGACCATGTTGTAACATCAACCTTGAACTGTCTTATGAAATCCATGTCATTGATGGGCTGCAAGCAATCAAACATGTCTTACTACCCCCCATCTGTTGGCTGTTTCTTCTTACTGGAACTTGGCTTCTTAGGAAGTGCAACATCATTAGCAGCAGTAGCCTAAGACCAAAACCATGTTGTCACATCAAGCTTCAAGGGCGATTAATTTCAGAGAAAATGTCCAGGGTGGCCGCTAAAACAGGAAAACAAGTTAAGTTAGTCAGCTGAAAACTCAGATTATTCTGAGACTGAAATACATAGTAAATACAGTCCATATAAAATCATACAGCGTAGAAGGAAGGTATCATAAGGGTGTTAATTATACAAACTAGATTTAGGGGTGCGCCTTGGCGCACGACCCCGTAGAACTTGGACTGCATATAATTCAATTTGCTGAATGAAGTGTAGAATGAAACCCAAATTTATAAATATTCTAAGCAAGAAAACAGAGGGGTGATAACATATGGTGTTTCAAAAGCGACGAAATAGCTGAACTGAAGAGAGGTTGACCATACGGGTTATAGATACAACTTCCTACAGGTTCTACAGGAGTGCATTTATCGATACAACTTGGTACTGAGTTTAGGAACAAGAGATCATTCTCATGTGCTCCAGACGTTTCCCAAATCAAGTGGGGTGTTAGTACTCAAAATAGTACTAATCTTGCCAACTGCCAAGTTATATAGGAAGAGACCCAAAAATGTTGTCCAGCGCTAAGCTTTGTGATAATAACAATACATAAAAACTTAGTTTTCTGCAAAGAAACACCAATGTTAAGCACTCTGGAAGATGGTCAAAAAAAGGTGTGCTTAATTTCGATCAGTACACTTGTATAGCAACACTTGGGGGACGGCATGCTTATGGGGCTACAATTCGATGGAGTGCACGAGAAGGTGCAAATGGAAAGGAATGTGAGAGACATGGAAAGAAGGAATATTTATAGCTTCTTTTAGATCAAGCTCGATCTTGCAAAAGGGGAGGGAGAGTCTGTTACATGTCACACTCTCTTCACACGGGGAGAATTGCCAAATAAATCCCAAGAAGGAACACGGCATCAAGAGGAATAACACACGAAAGCAAGAAAGAATTAGACACAACACCAGCAGATTATGCATGGAAAAGGGGGGCATACTCAGTTGGTTTATACAGTAAAAGAAACCAATCTACAGGATGAAACATCATAAACACTGAACTTTTAGGGGAAAAGTGAGGGAGGGATTTTATTTTCTTTCAAGAACCCACGCCGTTGTTCTTGAATCGATGTGGGTCATGACCGTCTAGGTAGAGGAATATTGCTGCCTGGTCGAAATCCGCCATGTCGTAGCTCGTCGAATCCTTGCCCCTAGAAAAGGAAATTGGGTGATGAAACAAACAACAATCAGTGGCTGAATACATTAGGAAGCAAGTAGGGAGCACAACTTTTTCTTTAATGGAGCAGATAGAAGAGTCGGTGTGAGGATTCCATTAAAAAACTTTTGATCTTAGCTACTTGCTGAAAGCTACAACGAAAATTATTATATCCTATTGTTTGGGAATTTGTTTCCCTTATCTCGACCTCGGGTTCACAGATTTTTAAGCCAATCAGTTGAGATATAGTCCTCGTCCGGCGATCAAGCTAGGCACTTAACAGCAGACTGTTCCAGGAGTGGAATACTATAGACTGGAAGGATTTAACCTTTAGATGAAAAGTAGGAAGAATGAGGCTTTAACCTTTAGATGAAAAGTAGGAAGAATGAGGCTTGGTTACAGGAACCATAGATATATTGAGACAAATTTAAGCCCCTAAGCACATATGTAGCACTTACCTTGCAAGCAGCTTATTGATCTCAGGAAGATCCTCGTTGATGTACGAACAACATGGAGCGCTACAACTTACTCCCCTATGACCTGTGATCAGAAGAAAAGTCTCTCAAAAAGGCTATAAATGAAGCATGGATGGTCATGTAAATATTCTAGAGACAGACACTTGCAAAGTAAATATAGATGAAATAGAAAAATACGATAGTCTAAGTATGGATAAGTTAGCCAGGAGACTATTTTTTTGACCTTAATGTACATTGGTACATGTCATAATATGAACACACCATAGACAATAGACCAACCAATCAAAACTACGACTACCAAATACATATATACCTAAATCGGTCCAAGACAAAAGCAAAAGTCTAACAATGAGCAGTTAGGCAGATGACAACACAACAAAATGTACAACTCAACGGTAATTTTCAGTCTCAATTACTAAATCATCTAACACTATTTGAAGGGAAAATACAACTTCTAGGTTATTACACAACATTGACAAAAATAAAGAAAGAAACCGGAGTTAAAAGTGGAGGAGATGCAGTTTCTCTATCTACTTATAGGAATTAAAATATTGACAAAGAAGCAGAAAACTTCATCTAAGCACTGACTGTAGCGCTCTGCATAGTATCTCTCTTGCTAAATTGTATGACACTGTAAAAGATAAAGACATAGCAGCATCATATTGAAGGGAAAAGCAGATCAAATAAAGTTCCTAATTCTAACCTTTCCAGCGTCTGCCAAAGAGTACATACCGAAAAATACTGAGAACAAAATTCCACAACATTGTTATCACCGACATAACAGGAGCAAAGCATATAATTGTAAATAGTCAAACTGGATTCATAGTGAAAGGACCACTGTTTCCATCCAATGTCTGAACCATATGTCCTTGTCTGGTACATGCATCTATAAAACCACAGTGCGCAATGAAGCAGCATCAACGAACGCATTGTTTTCTAAAAAATATGAACACATTTGTTTTCTTATGTAAGTGAGCACACTGTCTTTTTTGAGGTGTCTCTGAGGTGTAAGTGAGCACACTGTTAAGTAAGCAAAAATGCTCTCATATAACAAACAGGGAACTGTAACTGTAACGGAATCATGGTAATCGGTAGCTACTACTAAACATAATTTATGCATTGAATGGTGCTTCGACAAGAGTAACATGGTATGAATTGATGAATCTAATGTTTGGAGAAGGAAGTATGCACGACAAAGGTCATTGGTTAAATGTTCAAACCAAATTCAAGTATCATCTCATAATTTTCCTAGAACTCTGCATCATTGTTGATGGTTCTTCAATATATAATTTTACTACAAGATAACTATGGTACAAATTTTAGTCTGCGGTGCACTTCACAAACACCATTTTTCGTCATTTTGTTCATCCTGGAGCGAGCATATAAGCAAACTGTGTGCTGCTCACTCATATAAGCAATCAGTATAACAGAGATACTTATGAATAACTTCAATTACACACCAAAAGAAATGGCTTCGCAAATTGTAAAAATTTCAAAGGACCACACATATCAGCCTCGGAAGTGAGCTGGTGCCTGAAGACCGATGTTGCAGTTGCACCCAAGACAATGGGAGGTGCTTAGAAGAGTGCTTATAAAAATAACCAACCATTTTGTTAAGCATTGGTTCTTATTTCTATAGAAGAGGTGCCTAGTTAGGCATCTACCTAGTATAAATAAGCACCGGTGCTTAAAGAAAAACCTGTTTACTTTTCTAAGCACCGCCCTGAGCATCTTGCATTGTACATGCTCTAATAATATTAATCAGGTTGATTTTGTAAAACCGAAGTGCTACAAAGAATTTACACAGGGGAAAATACTAGTAGTTGAGCTCCTAACAAATAGTATGCATTTGTTTTCCCCCTATCTTACAAAGACACAAACTCGATAATCCATAGGACTCTAGCCTTACCTGAAGGTCTGTGTTCAGCTTGCGAGCCTTCCTGGCAACACCAGCAAGGAACCTCAAGATATAGATATCCAAAGAAATTGCGGCTTGGACTCCAGGCCTTTGGACTTTGACAGCAACAACCTTCCCACTTGAAGGTAGCCTAGCCTGGTAAACCTACAACAGTAAGAATACGACATGTCATCTTACCGAAGAAGAACCAACAAACAACCATACATTCTAGGAAGTAGAAGTGTCAATTTAACCAACAGTTCAAAATTATCATGGTTACTTAGCACGATTCTGAAACATAATGAAAATTTTGACATTCTCACTGTCCTTATCCAACTAGCATGTTCCTTTTTCGTTTAGCTGCTTCCAACCTCTTAATTAATTAATGCCATTCAGCAAACAGCTAAAACTTTGAGGTCCAACCACAGATGATGAAGATGTATAAACTACTTGAGTAAGTAGTGAAGCTCACCGGCCGTGACGAAACTGCTTGTGCAATCTTCACAAATGCCTGCAATCAAAAGAGCAGCATCGCATACCCGTTAGTCACCATCAGTATCCTACACATGGACGAGGAGATGCACAATCACGCATTGAAAGAGGAAGCATACCGGGCCTAGTTCCAACAGTATCCTCCTGAGCTGAGCAGCCCTGACCTGCAACAACAAACGATGGCTAGGTATTTAATCAAACAAGAATCGCAAGGCCCCGCATTTGCGGTGAGACCAACAACGACCGTGACGCGATGTGGGGACCCACCTCAAACATGTCGTCAAGCTTCGCTGCTGACGCGTCGAGGTACCGCGCAGCGAACCATCGGCCGAAGGAGGACCCGATCTGCAGCGAGCGCCGGAGCACGAGGAGCGGCCTGCAGTGATGGAAGCGCGAGAGCAGCAGAGGCACTGGGACGTAGGGGGCGCACCGGCGACCCAAGCCGTAGAGGCTAGGGTTAGCCCGAGGCGGCGAGGTTCTGGGAGGCACCGCGGCTGCGGGGGAAGGAGTAGAGGAGACGGAGGCGAAGCCTGGCGGTGAACGGTGGCGTCGGGCTTGGCCGGAGGCGGCCGGGCAACGAGGGGGAGCGGCGGCGGCCGGGTCGCTGGCGAATCGAGGGGAGAGGGATGTCGTGTGTTGTGTTAAAGGCCAACCGAGAGAAAGAGGAGGGAATCGGGTAGAGTAGGACCTGGTCCGTTGGACCAGTGGGCTAGGCCACTAGGGCCAATGGGCCAAGCCCAAGTAGTCAAGGCCATTTTTCCTATATCCCTAATTTTTATTAAATTCAGATTTTACCCGATGCATCGAAAAATGGAGAATTAATTGGTTACCTGAAAGCAACCACGTCCACGAATTCAGTGTCGACCTGCAGAGCATCACAGCAAGAACACATTCAGTTCAGTACTAAACCTCCCGTAAAGTTGCACAGAACGAGCATCACTGCACCCAAGTTCTTACCCCAGTCTCCTCCTTGACCTCCCTGATAGCTCCAAAGATACAGCTCTTCCGACCGCAAAAAGAAATACAGTAGTTGCTTCAGAACAGGGACACACATCATGTACGTACAATTGTATCGTCGACGATCTTCGATAAGTATGTTCTTACCGCTGAATGAACCCGTGGGTATTTTCCAGACACCATCGAGCGAAACCGCGGAACTTCTCTTGCACCACTAGGACCTGGTGTATCCAGATTTTCAGGAAATGCAATCAGACACACGAACTACTTCAGTAATATCTGTTTCCGTCGTAACAGTTAGCGTGGTGCACGCGAGAGAGATATACCTCCATTTGATCGTTGATGACGAAGCCCCAACGCCGACCTGATGAGAAGCGTTTGCCGGGAGAAGAGATGGCTCGTCGGGGATCCAAAGATGTCAGCATCAGGTACGCCTCCTCCGCGTGGTGGTATTTGAATCCTTCCTGTGCCGGATCGCAGAAAATACAGTTCGGTGAGGTGAAGTTTCGAATTTTCAGTCCGCTTCAGGAGAGTATATTCGACTATTGGTACCTTTACCGCTATGGGAGCAAATTCGAGCGATCCACCGCAACTTGAGCCACACCCTTTCTTCCCTGCAACAGCAATCACAGCCAGCACATGTGAATAATCAAACTAGTGACCGACCTGGTGATTCATCAACTACTGCAGTGAACACTCAGAGAATACCGAACTGAAATATCTCCTAGCTACACGATCTCGCACCCCATTACTGGACCCATGTTTTCTATACGCATTCACGGACTTCCGGGGAGAGGGACGCGGCGAGCGACCTGGCGAAGGCGGCCCGTCGTGGGCAGCCTGTCGGCGTCGACGAGGACCCCGCCAGAGCCGTCCTCGAGGCCTCGAGCACGGTTGTTCTCGAGCGGTCCACCAATGGGCGCCGCCGGTGAACTCGGACCAGTTCCCGCCCAGCCACTCGTGCTCGTTCTGAAGAGCTTCCGCCGCGGACCTCACCCCGCCAAAGATCCGGCCGATGGAGCAGGCGCGCTCACTCCATGTTACAACAGCAATGAACACGTTAACCCACGAGTCGACCGACGCTATGTTGTGGTGAGCGATCGACGGATTGACAGGATGCCGAACCTTTGGAGGAGGAGCTGGGCAGCTCAAGAACTGGCGGCGCTCCTCGCTGTCAGCGACGGGCGCCCGGCCGTGGACGGGCAGAGAGTGGCGGCGGCGTGTCGACCAGCTGCAGCTTCCATCGCCTGATCGAGATCAAGCGAGTGCTACTATCCACCCAGTGCC
This sequence comes from Avena longiglumis, assembly GCA_030063025.1. Lineage (NCBI taxonomy): Eukaryota > Viridiplantae > Streptophyta > Magnoliopsida > Poales > Poaceae > Avena > Avena longiglumis. The sequence continues at coordinate 13,468,997 of CP125976.1, forward strand.
GGGAAGAACAGAGACAGCGGTGGTATCACGAGGTATGATGGTGCCGCTGCGGGATCGAGTGCTTGAAATCGACACGGTGTGGTGGTGGTGGGGCGCCATGGCGTCCGGGGAGCGAATGGTTGAGCTCCACACGGCCCCTGTACACGCCATGGCATCCATCACCCATCAGTACATCCACAATTGGAGGCAGCAGCATAGTGCCTCTAATGGATGATCATTGGAGGCACACCAAATAGTGCCACAGTTGGTCACTATTTAGAGGCATAATTTAGTGCCTCTAAATGGTAACCAATTGTGGCACTTCTAATTGTGCCTCGGTTGATATACTTTTAGTGGCATTATCACAGAAAATGCCTCTAAAAGTTATGTCTTTTTGAGGCACAGGTCAAAGTGCCACTGATAGTTTAGCATAGAGGCACTGGACTGTGCCTCTATTTTTCAAAACATTAGAGGCACTATCAATAGTGCCTCAAAAGGATAAACTATTAGTGACACTTTTAAAACTGCCACTAAAAATTCATATTTGGAGGCACTATTTTTCAAAGTCGCCTAGATCTGATTAAAGGCGGTTTGAAAAAGTCACGCAAGAAAGTCGCCGATTCCTGGACGTGCCATAGTGGCAGCTGATCCGCGGCGCAAGCAAGCAGGCAGCTTCTTGTTTCCCTCACGCAAACCCTGGCCGGATCCCCTGCACGCGCCCGTGAGGCCGTGCTGCGCGCCACGCCACGCCACGGCGTCAACGTCGTCGATCTGATGTATATTCCGACGCGCACTGCTGCTCGCGGTACGTGAACTAGGGCGAGATCAACGCGCCGTCGACCTGAGGATTCAATTCAATCAATGGGCTGGAGACTAGTTTGCTTTGCGTGTACACGTTGATCGGCTCGTTTGCATTGATCGGTGCTAGCGATGGGCGATGAAGCGAGGCATCAGGCATGTACGGACGCGCTATATTTGGCAAGAATCATACGCTAGCATAATTTTCTCATTGACACTAACAGGGTACCGAACGGATACGAGCGATTAATATACCCTCAAGTTTTTGTACGTGCTGATCTTATGCAGATAGCCATAGATTCGCACTTTGTTTTTAACAAGTGACGGGCGCAGAGCACCCGATATATTAGTTGTACAGAAATCTCTGAAAGTTACAGAAAGGCCCAAAAAGATAAAGGAATCACAAGGGGACCGGGAAATAAGCACAAAGGACCCTAAAGAAAGCACAAAAAAACAATTAGGTCCCTAGACTACATCTTCTAGATCGACAACCTCCTCCAGCGCCGGCCTGCAACAGCGCCGACGGGGACGCACCACTTGGGGCAGAGAGCTCCAAACACACATAGGAGAGCAGCAGCGGAGCGGCAGCCCTACTGCCATTGAGTCCGGCGTAGTGGCGGGCACCCGACCGCCAGTGAACACCGGAGGGAAGCTCCAGGGAAAATCCGCCGTTGCAGGCACCGAGACTCCACTTCGAAGGCAACCACCATGGCCACCAAAGCAAGTTGAGGAAGGAAACCCGTCGCAGCACGAACATGCCCCGCCATCCAGAGAAGAAGAAACGAAGATGGCGCGCAGCTCCACGACCCCCTCGCCTCCACGACCGGCCGGGAAAGTAGAGCACGCGAGCCGTCCGCCACCAGCCCTTCCTCCCTCGCCGACACGGCCGGCTAAGGAGAAACCGAGGCTTCGCCTCCAATGCTGAACGTCAGGTCCTAGACCTTTATTGTGAGCCGCCGAGGGTAGATCCTCTACGCACCATTGATTCCGGCCACCGGAACACTCGGAGGAGGGAGCCACCACCGCCAACTTCAGACCTAGGTCACCGTCCGAAGAAAACTCCGAAAAGAACGCCACAACAGCAAGAACGCCACAAAACACCCTACACCTACCCTATTCTACGCCGGCACCTCTCCTCCGCCACCTCCGGCCGGCATGGCCGCCGGAGGGACTCGGGATCGGACAGGCCGATCTAGATCTGAGGTAGAGACCGTAGCAGAAGCGAAGGAGGAGGAGATTTAATCTATTCTTTACTCGGTCTCTTTGAGCAGATTGAAGGACACAATCCATAGATTCGCACTTGGTATAATGACACGGAGTACGTACGTGCGGGGCTGCGGGCACTGTACCTGGTGAGCGCATCGGTTAAGCGAAGCAACCGGCCGCTGGGCATACGTACGTACGCACGGTGCTGCGTATGCCTCGCGCAAGCAAGCAGCATGTATACATGGTACACACCGTGGTACATAGCTGGCCTGGCCGGGCGGACAGAAAGACACTGCACCGGCCGGCTTCTCTCTGTCGGCATCTGATCAAGTGCACGCACACACACGTACAATACCTCCTGAAGTACTGAGGAGAGATGAAGGGACACCACCATATTCATATGACCGGACCTCTCGCCCTCGCCGCGTCCTTGTACGTAGGCAGCTATAGCTAGCTAGCTAGCTAGCAATGTGCACGCCTCATGGACCAGGAGAAAAGATGCATCATGCTACCTGCAGCGCGCACATGCATGAACATGAACACGTACAAACCCCTGGCTGGATGGATGGATGGACGGCAGGCCGTGAGCAGTCGTCGTCGTCGTCGTCGTGACATGTACGTACGTACAATGTACATGCATGCACGGCAATAAAGAGACGCAAAGGTTCGGGGCTCGCGGAAAGAAAGAGAGAAAAGACCCTCGTCCTACGAGCGATGGGTCGATGGATTCCTACACGCTTTAATGCAGCCTTTCTGTCCCTTAAAAAGCTACCGAGCCAGCGGGCGACACAGGCTCTTCCATAGCTCCATTCCGCACTCGCATGTGCAGCACGCCGCCTCGCCATTCTCCCTGCTTCGTCTTTAGCTAGCCACCTCTCGTGTCCGTGTCCGTGTCCATGTCGTCGTCGTCGTCCCGCGCTCCGGCGCCCAGCAGGGGCGGTGCATCGGCGGCGGGCGGCTCCACGGACCCCAACACCACGTTCGTGCAGGCCGACCCGGCCACGTTCCGCGCGCTAGTGCAGAGGCTCACGGGCGCGCCGGGGGGAGCTGTGGCGGCGCAGGCCGATAGGCAGCAGGCCGCGGGCGCTGTATTCGCGGCAGTGCCGCTGCCGATGAGGCGGCCGAAGCTGCAGGAGAGGCGACGGGCGACGCCAGGCCGGCTGGACCTCTCCCTCGCGCGGCCGCAGCCGTTCTACTACCACCACCAGCACCATCACCACCACCACCACCATGGCCTCATGCAGTACTCGCCGGTCTCCACCATGGACTACGCCCACGTCATGGCGGTATCCTCCTCTCCGTCACCGTCGCCGCCCTCGTCGTGCTCCTGCGGGTGGTGTTAAGCAAGGAGGAGGAGGAGAGGAGGAGAAGGCCATCGCCTCCAAGGCCTTCTACCTGCACTCATCGCCGAGGAGCGCCGGAGGCGACGCCGCCGAGAGGCCCAAGCTGCTGCCGCTGTTCCCCGTCCAATCCCCACGGAGCTCGTCTTTCGCCTAGCCGTTTGTACCTCTGTAGCTAGCTAGTCAACTTCCATTAATCCCCACGATATGCTACGTTTAATCCTCTCTAGTACGACTGTAGTAGTACCACCTAATCCGCATTAGATGATCCGTGACCTTGTTAGTACTTCTTCATTAATTATGTGTAATTTGCCTGCTTTTGACTCTTTGTCTACATTTCTCCCTCCTCTAGCTACTAATCCTCTCGTGCAGGTTACAATATTCCTTTTTGACACACAAAGTAAAGCATAAGAGCTCGGGGTCAAAGTTTGCCCATTGGAGAATTCTAGTACTAACATAAAATTGGCTGTCAAAGTTGCTATTTGGAGAAATATTTTGTGCATATATCTCATCCAACAAAGTATAGCATAGGTCATGGAGTCAACTTATATAAAACGTAGTACGAGAAAGGTATCATGAACCGCCCAAGTTCCCGCGTAAGTTTCGAACATTATCTTCCGGGAAATGATCTCGCGATATCGTTCTTTGGACACAAAAGTTGGATAGGAATCGGATGCCGACGTCAATATATATGTTATTCCCTGCACTATCCCCTGTGGAGAGCAACGGCATCTGTATGTATCTTTGCAGTGACTAGCATGTGAGGGCCCACCAAAATATTGAGGAATATATTTTGTGTGTGTGCCTTCACGATCGGTAGCGGTCACGGGCACCATGCCGTTCGTACTTCGGATAGCGAAACATGGATGTAGTTATGAATCAGATGCGTTGTGGGTCGACCAGGGCTTGTCTGGCAAAATAAATTTTTAAATTGATTAAGACTTAGTAAGTTGCATTTTTTTCTATAATACGAGCCTTTGTACCCCTATTATGAAAAATAAAGGTTACCCTCTGTTTGTCAACCTTTTTGTCTTTCTGGCCAACACTGTGAAATTTGTCCCCCCGGAGCAATCCTGTCCCATGCAGCTTATTCTGAGAGTAAATTATGTCGATGATGCTTTAGCTGAAGTCGCGCTCCACTTGAAGGCAACATCGTTTTTTTTAATGGTAAAAGGTCAAAGACCCTAGAAGCTACGATAGAATCCACGTGGCAGGTACAAGAGTGCAAAGAGGCCCCCAGCGGTAAGCACCCTAGCTAAACTAAAAATAACAGATAGGGGCCTCTTTATTACAGAAAAACACCTCATAAAAAGAAGATATAATGCAATCAAAGTCCACGGTTGACTCTACCACCAAACTTCGGCGATCTCCAGCCGACGGCGAGATCAAATTCTCTTGCTCGTGACACTTTCTGAACCGGAGAAGAAGCAGTGCAGACGGCCAAATCGCACTCTCCGGGGACAAACCACTTGTTGAGAGCGAATTTTCGAGCTCCGACACAAAGCTTGAGAGAGGGGCCTCCGATGGAGGTTGCAGCCCTGGACTGGCCTTCGTCCAGAACGGGCAGCGGTCCAGCAGCGAAGCCACTATAGAACCGCTGCGAGGAAGATCCGGTGGGTGCATCTTCTACATGCTTCGACAGCGTCATACGCATCGAGGAACCCTTCCTTCTATCCCTCGCCACCACGACATGCTAAGAGAAGGAGGGGGAGATCGACCCTAAGCACACCACCGGGGAGTCACCGAGCTTTATGGTCGAGCCGTTGAGCCTGCACCATTCGCCAGCAACTGCAACCACTATAGTGACACGGAGATGGAGACTCAGTGACCTCCTGGCGCCGCTCGACATCGCCAGAGAGCAGCTCGAAGACGCAAAGACGCACAACCGGTTCGTCTCCCCCCGCCGCCATGACCGGCCAGAGAGGGCCCCAGATCTGGACGAAACCGCTCATCTCCCGCATCCAGAACAACATTATTAAGAAGCGCGGTGTTCGTCGCCGTCTTTAACCCTCCACCGCGGACGGGGGAAAAAGCGACGCGAAACCCTAAAAAGCTAAGGATCTGGATGCACAGAGCCTTAGCGCCGCCTCCAACTACGGGTATCCTGCCCAAGACCGGCACAGGGCCAAGCCACCTACAGCTACAACTATACAACAGCCAGCCACGCCCACCCCATCCTCTCCAAATGAGCCGAAGAAGAAGGCAAGGCTGAGCGACTCAAGGAAGAGAGAGAGAGAGAGAGAGAGAGAGAGAGAGAGAGAGAGAGAGAGAGAGAGAGAGCTTTTTTTGTAGCGGGAAAAAACTTGCAGCGTCGTTTCGATGCTTCCAAGTCCGCCGGACGAGTAACGTGATACGACGTTGGATACGTGAAAAGGGCAACTTGCACTATTTTTATTAAAAGTGTAAATGGAATGAACAGATGGAACTTCCATTTTCTGAATCAACCGAAACTAAACAAAAACTCGGCCGATTGAGACCTAAACGGACCCATTTTGGGTTTGCATTATTCCGCGTGATTATACACCTAAACTATGTCACGATTTGATGTGTTGTTTTGAGTTTCACACATGTTGGTGAAACAAGAATATACAACATTCAAGGATTTTGAGCCCGGATATTTTTTTTGTGACTTCTTAGTTCATATAGACAAAAGAACTGTAGACAGACACACAACCTCTAAAGTTTTTTGACGCTTGTCGCGTTGGGGTGTGCATGCGGCTCTCACACCGAAGTTACGAGAGAGAAAAAAGAGAGAGAGAGAGTGGGCACTTTAATTGCCTCGTGGGGATTTATTTATTTTAACAACTGTCATCCACCGTAAGCTTCAAAATCGGACGGCCTGTGATGTGTTTGCTCCGTGGGACTCAGATCGTGGCGTCCACTCCCCATAATTTAGGAAGTTCTTAGCTAAAGAAGATCTTTAGTGTCTGGTCCCTACCGCACGAAGATGGTGCATGCGACTACGTACGTGCGTATGTCCCGGTAGAGAGGATTTTGTACATTTATATCCTGGTGAATGTACATACATTTCGGTAACCATCCATCCCCAAGTCGGTTAAAGAACAAGAGAAGAGATACGCGGCGGACCCGAGCCCACCGTCCATGCGTGCGCCCTCTCGTCGCAACCCAACCCAACCCCTGATCTCTCTCTGCATCAACCAGAACAGAGCATCCTCGTCGCTTTCCTTCCAGTACTCAGGCTAGCATCTCAGCTCAGCAGCTCCCAACCGGATTCCCGTGACTAGCCAGGTTCAGGCTGGCGCAGCGTTGCAGCACGGTTAATTAAGAGCAGAGTTCACGCTGCCACGCCGGCCGTGCCGCCCTCTGAATCTCTGTTCCTGGTCTGGTCTGGTCTGGTCCGGGACTCATCAGGCTCCGAATAAATGGACTTGTCATAAATAAAAAAGCAAAATCGTGCGGCAGCAGCAGCAATAGATAGACGTAAGCGTAGCAGTGCGCACGCGCAGGCACAGCGGGAGGGGTCAGCGACCGGCCAGCCGGGTTCAGAGGCGAGCGTACGCGGGGCACGGGACGGCCATGAATGCGTCGCCCATGCGTGCACGGGTGGTGGCATGGCACGGCAGGAGCAGGACACGGGCCCCGGCCCCCCTGGCTACTGGCGAATCCATGGAGTTGACCTCGTGGGGTAGGATCTAGCTGCTGCTGCTGCAGGACCCTCCCTGCGTGCAACGGCTTAATAACTGCAAGTGCGGACCAAAGCTGATGTCGTCGATCTCTGAATGCTCTGCTCTGGTAAGCATGGTGCTCTGCTCAGCCGCTGCTCGATCTGCGACGGCTGCTTAACTGTAAAACTCAGGGACAAGACGTGTCTGATGATCCGTCGCCGGCCGGGAAGGCATCCCAAGGAAGAACCGTTGTTGCACCATCAGGGGTATCTTTTTCAGTCCGCACGACTCATTTTGGACATCAAACCGTCTCATTCCGTCTGTTGGGTCGACAACCGGACCGTAAGAGCAACTTTAGCAGATCCCGTAAATCCACGGTTGTAAACGCTTTTATGGGGTACCAAAAATCTATTTTGTGTGTTCCACGAGGGTCGGCGCCGAGCAGAGGTTTTACGGGCTGAGTTTACGGGATCTGTTCCGCGCCGGTCCGCGCGGACCGCGGAACATGTTTTCTGCATTTTCCATATTTTCTTATCAAAATGAACCACATAAATATATACTGGCTCTGGGTCCAGACCGCTGGATGAGGCGGTGGAGACCCGACATGTGGAGTTATTTTCCAGAAAGAGAGAGCGCCTCTTTCCGAGTAATCCCCTCCTAGCGGGGAGGTCTTACTCTTCCTTGCATGTGTCCTGGAGTGTTGCGCTGGGCTTTGCTTCTGTAATGTCGCCTCTAGCGCCGAGAACAACAGGGATCAGACCACACTTAGGTGTCCTCGTGGAGTCCCTGATTCCACGGAGACGACATGAACCCCAAGAATCCGTCGTCCCCGACTGCAAATTCGTGCTTGCACCTCCTCCAGTGCCAACATCAGGGTTCGCTGCTGCCATGGTCCCCGCGCGCACGAGAGAGAGAGAGAGAGAGAGAGAGAGAGAGAGAGAGAGAGAGAGAGAGGGGGGGGAGTGAACTGGCCAAAATGAGGGGCTAACGGGGCTAGGTTAGGACAGCTAACCAAGCCAATCAAGACGTCTCTTCGTCGCCGTGTTAGCCTGCAGGTGGGACCCATGTCAGAACCATTGTTAGGACAGCTTACCGAACCGATTAATGGTATTTGCAACACGCTGCTCTAGACCGGTGGCGATTTGTGAAAAATCTGAATGATGGTGGTCTTTTGAAGTAGTTGCCCGAATATGGTGTGTTTATTTTTGCAATTATTATCTCTCAAATTAAAGAACCAAGCAGGAACGAGGTGATCCACTAGAATGTTTGGATGGAGTAAATACATGAAGGCTCCGTTTGGTAGATCAATATTTTGTAAACCCAAGTTTTCCGAAACCAAATTATTCCAACGACCGGCAAACGAATACCAAAGTTTTTTCCTTTTTAAGTTTTAGAAAAAAAAGGGTATGACCTATTTATCAAATGCTTCAAAAATATCATAATTGTAGAGAATACTTCAGTTTTAATACCGCGTTATTTATTGGATCCAAACACATTAAAGTATTCAATACTCCAGTATTTTCAAAAACCAAAGTATTCTCTGAATACTTCAAAAATACTTTGATGTCAAAAAGGGCCGAAGTGTTTTGCAGGAAAAATACTGGGGTTTGAAAGTTAGGCCCCGTTTGGCATCAAAGTATTCTTAAAGTATTTAGGAAATACTTTGGTTTCTGAAAAAACTTAAGTATTAAATACTTTGAGGTGTTTGGATCTAATAAATAATATGGTTTTAAAACTGAAGTATTCTCCAAAACTATGGGTTTTTTGAAGTATTTGAGAAAGAGGCTAGACCCTTTTTTTTCTAAAACTGAGAAAAGAGAAAAACTGAAGTATTGCTTCGCTAGGCACTAAAATACTATGGTATTGATATACTTCAGTTTTAAAAAAACTTTTTCGCCAAGCTAGGCCTTAGCAGTGTAAATTTCTGGTGCTGCTTTGCTTCTCCTTGCTTGAGGCTGGTAGCGTCGCAGCGATGAGGCAAACAACAGATGGCTCCGTGAAGTTTGCCATAAAATGGGACTCACATAGCTCGTGAAAATAGCAACAATGTATAAGATCAAAATTGCCATAAGGTGAACTATAAGGATTGCCACATAGGCCTTATGGTGAGCCTTTTGCATATAGTGTGCATCCCAGCAACTATTTGGAAGCTTCTTCATGATCCAACAATGTAACTATAAGTCTATAATTAATGCCCACAATGGCTGGGAAATAAAACATAGAAAACGTCCAATACAAACAAGATTATCCATTTCGCCAAGTCACTAAAAGAACATGCTTTTCCTAAAAAAAAACTAAAAGAACATGCATAGAAAACTCTCCAGCATTCTCCCAAAGCAAACCAGGTTCTTTTCTTCATTATGCAGCCACAGTACTACATATTCAGTTCACCAACAAAACAGAGGCCCAATCAGCCAGCATGCAATACAAAGCAAACCCACTTGAGGCATATCAATGCCTAGAGCAAATGATTCCAAGAAGACATCGCTGGAAGCCGAAAGGTAACTGCTCTATGCTGTGCATCTCCCTGCCGGTATTTATTATCTCTCGCGAGCATTCGAGGGCCTCGGTGCCCTAGCTTTTTCAAGTAGATCATGATAGGTACACCTCAATACTTTCTTTAGACCACCTTTCGCTCGCAGTAATCTGTAGATCCCAAGCCAGTACCCTCTGCTATGCTTCACACCGACGACTTCATCATAGGCCATCGTTGAATAGAGATAAACATTAAGCCACCTAAGAACAACATAAAACTTTTTTTAGTTACGAAGAGAACTTGTGATTACATAGGAAGGCTTTTAAGACACCACCAGTACATGACAAACAAAATATTCTGCTCTTTGGGAGATCAAGCCTTTTTTGAACGTTGAATAGTTTTACTCCAAAATTCCAGATTGTTCATGATTATTCCAGACTTCATTTTCGAATGGGGGGTTCCAGACATTACAACTTCGCTTAGGGCATGTACAAATCGCATGGCCGCTTATTTGGGCACTTAGGGGAAAAAAACTAAACGATCTACCTGTTGTCTCCGTGCTAGCGCCTCTCTCTCCAACGCTAATAGTAGAATCCAGGCGCTTACGATTAAAGAAAACAGTCTGGATTATACATAAGCACCTGGCGGTAGAGTCTGTGTCACTTTCCTGGCATCAGATGGGATTTGGTTATAACTACCGGGATTTTATACCCTAGCGCCCAACAAAGCAAGCGTCACGTTGTACGTTCCCTTAAGGGGATTTGCACCTTTCCTTGTTGTAAGGCACAAGGAGTGAAACGCCATTAGTCCCTATACATTACTGCCAAATTCAGTAGCTAAATCAGTTATATACCTGGTATTAATAATAGTGACCAAACTAAATCAGATAACTGGGACTTGGCAAAATTATAGTAATCACATAATTTCCACTAAAAAAACAGCCACTCATAATGATTAGGTGAATAAACCTAGTTTATGCCCAGAAACAACAGTTTATGCTCTATGAGCTTCTTTTGATTGTAGGATTTCAATAAGAATTTGGGTCTATTTGGCAATTATTCACAAAAGGTTCTATGTGCCTCTTGGGTTTTTCATATTCTTACATTTTCTAATTCTGAGATCTAAAGAGGCCTTACATGGTGTTCCAAGTGCATGTCTACCTAACAGTAAGCTAAGTTGCTATCTCCCACCCACAGCTCTTCAATCCTTTTTTTTTTCAAGGATACGTCCTGGGAGACGTATCGTTTTCATAGAAGAAGGGCCAAGAGGCCAAGTTTTACAATGTCCCGTGGCATAAACGTCACGGGTGCAAATCCACGCCGTCACGAAGACGGCACACACATCCTACCCAACTACTCGCGGCACCTCCACCTATCTACCTCTCCTAGACAATCGCGGAAAAGCCGTGCAGTCCTCCAGAGGTCTGCCTCCGTGGTGATTCTATGGATGACCTCTCTGGGAGAAGGAGCGGCCCCTTCGAAGACCACGTCATTCCGGTGGCGCCAAAGCGTCCAGCAAACCAAAGCAATCCCTGTCCAGAGGTCGCGCTCGCGGCCCTTGCCGCCTCGCCTATCTTGGAGCCAACCAACAAACTTGGAATCATGTTCCGGCATCCAGTGTCTCTTGTCCCACCAGCCCAGGCAGGCTGCCCAAACCTCGCGGGCCAGGACACAACCCATGAAAAGATGATCGATGGTCTCTCACACCTGGTCACGAAGGGCAGCCGCCGGATGTTGGAGGCCACGCCGTGAGCCGATCGGGCGGTCCAAGACTGTGCCTCACGGCTAACCAAAGGGTCACCTTGCAGCTAGCAGGGGCTCGGGACCGCCAGATCTGAAGTGCCCCTGCCATAGAAGTTCGCCCGGCAAAGAGTGCCTGGTAGCATGATCGTGTTGTGTAGCAGTTGCTTGGGTCCCAGTTCCACTTGAGGACGTCCTGCGTCCCCTCTGTTAGGGTGATTGCTTCAATATGGTCTGCCACTTCGAGGAGCTCCCGATGGCTGCCGCTAAGGTCCGGGTGACATCATGCGCCCAACCTGCAGAAGGCATTCAAGACACGGCGATGGAGATCGGCTCGGTGGGCCCGCAACGAAGAGATTCGGTGCCACGTCACATAGCCGCCCGCACGGGAGCCACTTGTCCGTCCAGAAGAAAGTAGCCGCGCCATCCCCAATTACCGAGGTAGTCGCTGCATCGAAGAGACGCCTCGAGAGCTCCGGGACCCGGATGTCGAGGCCATGCCATGGCCTATCCACCTCCACGCGCTTCAACCACAACCATCGGCCCTCGCCAATGTTCATGAGGCGAGGTTTGGGATGCCAAGTCCCCACTCTTTGGGCATGCACACCTGTCCCAAGCCACCAAGGCGGTCGCCGTATCGCCCTTTCTCCCTTCCAGAGGAAACCGCGGATGATCTTCTCGATGGTGGTGATGATCTCTATGGGCATATCGAGGGACATCATGGCGAAGATGGGCATGGCGGATAAAGTTGTCTTAACGAGTTCGAGCCGCCCCCCTCTGTTGAGCATGGAGGCTTTCCACAATGGCAGTTTGGCTGCCACCATATCTACTAGCGTTCGGAGCTGCGCTGCCGATGGCTTCCGTAGGGAGAGCGGTAACCCCAGATAGCGAAGGGGAACTGCGTGATGGGGCGTGTAGCTCCCGCTCAGATCTCTAGCCTCATCCGAGCATCTAATCAGGTTGGCGAGCATTTGTCAAGGTTGACACGGAGACCAAGCCTCCCAAAGTCCTCGATGATCCCGGAGATCACCGAAATCCACCACCGACGGCCTTAGGAAGGTGACCACATCGTGCATAAATAGATGTGCGATGTTGAAGGCTGAAGCTGCAAGCCGAGTGAGTAGTCCGTGTTCCTCCGCCTTTATGACCATCGTGGAAAACGCCCATGATCGGGATGAAAAGCTGCGGGAGGCGGGTCCCCTTGTCGAAGACCACGTCTATTGACCACCTTCGCCCCTGGGAACCCATTCATCAGGACACGTGTGGAGGCCGTGGAGAGCAGTGCACATATGCAAGCGAGGAGGCGCTCGCCGAAGCCCAACTTCTTTAGCATTTCCAGAAAAGCCCACCACGGTCGAAGCTTTGGTGATGTCCAGCTTTAGTAGCACTGCGGGCGTCTTGTCGGTATGTAGCTTGCGGGCTGTCCCTCGCACCATCATGAAATTGTCGCAAACACCTTCCACGCACAAAAGCGCTCGATGCACCCCACAAGTCGCGGGAGAATCGGGCAACACGGTTGGCAATCACCTTTGCCACCCACTTAGCAATTCCGTGAATCGACCGATCGGTCGAAATCCCGCACTTCTTCGGCCCGCTTGGGTAGGAGTGTAACCAGCGACTGCTCACCGATCCAAATCCATCACGTCTAGCCTAGAGAGTGAGTGGAAAGCGTCCATGACATCCTCCTTGATAATGCTCCAGCAGGACACGTAGAAGCGGGAAGAGAAGCCATCAGGCCCAGGGAACTTGTCCAACGGCATGCCTCTAATGGCTGCCAAAACTTCCTCCTCTGTGAATGCACCGTCAATATGTTGGAGGTCAAGCGACTGTACCCTCAAGAAGTCCAAGTCCAGAGAGAACGGTCTATCTCCTGCCACACTGAGCAGGCTCCCGAAGAAAGTGTCCACGGCTTCTGCCTTTCCTGCGTGGTCCGAGATCCGCACATTGTCCACCAGGAGGTGATTAATGAAGTTCTTACGCCTCCGATGGCTGGCATGCGTGTGGAAGAAGCGAGTGCATGCGTCTCCCTCCCGAAGCCAGAGGATCCTCGATCGCTGCCGTGCCAGTGTCCTCTCAAGGGAAGCTAGTCCTAGGAGCTTTTTCTTGAGAAGGCATCGCAGCCCACGCTCCTGAGGCGATAGCTGCCTACTTTCCATGGCAACATCCAAGCGGAGGATCAGCTCTGTGGCTAGGAGGATCTGTTGCTTGACATTCCCGATGAATTTGGAGCTCCAACAGGAAAGTCTCTTAGCGACAACTCGCAATTTTGCATCGAGTCTCTTGAAAGGGTTCGGCCCCATCATTGCAGGTCCACGCTTCTCGCACTTCCTGTGAAGCCATCGACTTTGGGCGAAGGAAAACGGAAACGACGCCCACGTTGGAGATCCGGGGCAAGGCACAACAACAAAGGGCAATGGTCCGATGGGCACGAGGACGAGCCGATAGGAAAGAGTCGGGTAGCGTGCCTCCACCATCGTCACAAAGACCTGCCGAGTCTCTCCAAAGTGGGTCATTCCGTTCATTTGTCCAGTGAATCTGCGATCGTTGAGGTAGAGCTCCTTGAGCTCAAGAATTGCAAGGGTCCGCTGAACACAGCCATCATGCGGCGATGTAGGGTTCCTTGGTTCTTATCCTCCGGATTGAGGATGAGGTTGAAATCACCAGCAACGATCCATGGACCGGCATGCAGGTCCCTAATGTCCTGCAGCTCATGGAGGAAGGCACATTTTTCCACGTCGCTTTGGGGCCCGTATACTCCGGTGAACCACCAGCCGTGATCCGCACCCGTTGAAATACGAGCAGTGATCGCATTATCAGTGTAGTGGGGGTGGGTGACGGAGACCAGGCTGGACTGCCATGCAACAAGGATACCACCGCGGGTCCCCATCGCCGGCAAGAAGAAGAACTTGTCGTAGGAGGGGCCAAGGCATTCCCTCACCACGCGGTCTGAGATTACCGCCATCTTGGTTTCCTGCAAGCACACCACAGCGGCTCGAGATGGGGACAAAACTCGCGAAACTGCTAGGCGACGAGCCGGGGAGTTTAAACCACGCGCATTCCAAATCCCAATGGAGAAGTCCAGATCATCCATTATTACAGACAAGAGAAAGCGGGGAAGGATCTAGGTTGGGAGATCTCTACTCAAACTAGGCGCTCCACGGGTGCATCGTCGAACGAGGTGGCATCGTGCATCCATCCAAACAGGCGAAGTACCACGTCGATGTGTTGCTGGCATAGGGGCCTCGCGAACAGGTCCAGGTAGGCGTCCAGAGCGTCGTCGCCAATCACCTCGCCCTAGCAATCCCTAGCCTGGTGATGAGGGTGCGCTGTGCTGCCGGATCGGGTGCCCGGCAAAGCGACCACGGATGCGCCCACCTCCTCACCGGTCCCGAGTACTTTCGCTTGTTGCGGCAAGGTTGGCTACCGCCCGCTTCGAATGGTGTTGATGGGCTGCTTGCAAGCTTCACGGAAGGCAGCAGGGCTACGTGCCCCGACAGATGTAGCGCTAGTGACCACGGCATCGGGCCCCGCTGGCTGAAATGGATCCACGTCCACGGAGGACAAACTGACTGAGAAAACGTCCATCGGATCAAGCACTGATCTGGGGGAGTCCAGCTGCTCAGAGGCCACTGTCCAGCAGACGTCATCTGGCGATGAAATTAGGCCAGGCGAGGACAGTTGGCGGTTTGAACCGATCTGAAAAGAGTCCCCACGGTCCACGAGGCTTGCAGACACCGGTCCTGCCGAAAAGGGGTTAGCCGACGCGATCGCTGCTTCCTCCTCGATCCGAAAAACAGCGATCGATCTCATGGGATCAGCGGAGGACCCACAAACCAAAAACATTGGACGCTGGCACGCCTCTTCCTTGGTCCACACAGACACAATCGATCGTCGCCTCCATGCTATGCATGCATGCCAGTGCGATTGAGGAAAAACAACTTTGGAGATGGGTCCCGCCGCATGCGCATCGAGCCAGCTGTCCCGCTCCCCGTCGATGCTGCTGGGAGCCTCACGCGACGACAAACATCCTGATCGCTCTCTCTCCACTTCGTTTGAATCCACAGGCAAGGAGGCGGACTCGGTTGAGGAGAAAAGTGGGCGTCGTGGCCCACACTTTTCCTTTTCCTGGTCAAAAGCTGAAGCGGTGACCAGAAACGGCACGCTTTGCGGCGTATCCGTACCGGACAGCTGATCCACGTGGGTCCCCTGCCCGTCCTTCCCCGAACCGCCATCGTCCTCCTCCTCCAGGCCTTCTTCGTCTACCTCCGGCCATGGCGAAACATCCACGGGGGCGTCAATGGCGACACGGCGGCTGCGACCCCAACCGTCGTCAGAAGGTTGCCGACGGCGTGGCGCCTCCCCACGCCCATCACAACCATATCCATCGCGAGCCCCTCGGAACGAATCATGGGCCCCTGGCCAAGGCTCGGCGCCTCGGTCTGGCCCACCACGCGGGTCACCTTCATCTCGCTACATGGTATATAGTCAGTCCTGGCTACATGGTATATAGTCAGTTACCTCAAGAATTAGAACGAAAACTTGGCCCTTCTTTGGC
This sequence comes from Avena longiglumis, assembly GCA_030063025.1. Taxonomy (NCBI): domain Eukaryota; kingdom Viridiplantae; phylum Streptophyta; class Magnoliopsida; order Poales; family Poaceae; genus Avena; species Avena longiglumis. Next base: position 13,484,716 of record CP125976.1, read on the forward strand.
TCACGGGTCCATGCCCCTTCTTTCTATTTCAAATGGAATTGATTAACTTTCTTTACTACTTTTTCCGTCCCGAAATAAGTGACTTGGGTTGGTCTAGATTCACATGTATCTACATACTACAATGCGTCTAGATTCACATGTATCTACATACTACTAGAAAATCACCACACTTATCATCGATTCTGTGAAGGGCGTACGGTTGATTGAACTGATGTACTATTTGAGAATATAATATTTCCATAAAGTTTGGGGCTATGATGGCACAAGTGTTTGAACAATTGGTGGAACATAACAAAAAACAACTTTGCACAAGCATTTAGCTAGTGTTTATTAAATAGGGAGAAAGTATTCCAACCATGCGGCCATTGGATTTTATAAACTAAAAATCATTGATTAAGTGGCATCAAAAAATAAAAATATAGCAGATAATCGAAGTCTTGTGCTAAAATACTGACCAGATTTGTTCCACAAGAAAGCGGTAGAGGCCCTATAACATCGCCCCCACCCCGCAAAAAAAGATGAAGGTTAATTAGTGAAACATCAAGTGTAGAACCTTAATAAGAGAGTACATGAAGTATGTAGAGCCATTATGTAGCTGGAAAAACACCATACCTGAAAACCACTGTTATCCTTGAAAGATAAAACAAGTAACAAAACTGCAGAATAATACATGTCATATCAGCATAGGTGCAAAACTCACCATGGAAACTAATAAACAAGCACATAGGAAGGTAAAAGCATGCATTTTGACCCTCCACGTGCTAATCTATCACAGGGGGGATTCTCTGCAGTACACTTCCAGTTTCCAAATTCTTTAGAAAACTCACCTAGCTGTATTCGTGCACATATGTTAAATGCCCTGCCACTCCTTTGCAACTTCCCTGCTAAGATACTTAACTTGTAGAATATATATCCAAGAACAATATCCAGGAAAAGGCCAGGTGACGATTTGCATAGTTGGCAAAAACCAGCGACGACTAATAAAGCACCTGAATTAATGGAAGAAAACATGTTGAGTGAGTCATCATCTTTATATCACTGCCTTCAGCTAGCACACCACACTGGTATTGCGAGCAGAGTACACGACCCAACTGATACGGCCTAATAGTGTCTACTACTATTCCCCTATTCATCAGGAAAGTAAAACAGAGAAGTGTAAAAACAACGGTATCAACAGGATTGGAAACTGAAGACTGAGCCAAATAAAGTGGCTGCATATTGTTCATGGATTCTCTTACCGGAGAGGGTGCCGGCGTGGAAGCTACGGCAGCGGAACAAGTTGCCGGCGGCCATGATCTCACGCAGCGTGAGCACGATCGACTGGAGGGGGCCGGCGACGAGGGTGTGCCATATGGCATCTAACTCTTTCCCCCCTTGCCCAACTGGGTACAAATCCTCAAGGGGGAAGAACTCGCCGTCTTCTTCGAGCAGCTTCTCCGCCCACCATGGCAAAGGCGGCAAGGGTTCCGAATCCGAGTCCAGGGTGTGGGCGTAGTTCCAGGCAGTAGGGGGAGCGCAGGAGAGCTTCAAGCCGTTGTAACGATTGTTGCTTACCGGTAACGGTAGGCCAGCACTGAGTGTATCGGCGCGCCTCCTTAAGTTCCCGAGGGTTGCCGCGGCGGCAGGGAAGCACCGGAGAGACGACGCCATGGTGGCTGAATTTAGTGCCATTGCTAGGGTTTTGGAGTTTTTTTTCTTTAGCGTGAATCGATCGAAACCCGGAGAAACAAACCCCGATCGTGCGAGAATGGATGTAAATATAACCTGAATGGCAAACGAATTCACAAAATAAACTTTCGGAGAAACTGTTTTACTAGGTTAACCCTTTCCTGTAACGACTTACGGCTGGGCCCTATGTTATACAGCCTAGCGCCTTTGTCCTGGGCCCTATGCCCCTGCTAGTGTTGTAGCCGCGTAGCCAGGTAGGCCCCACTTCGGGTTAAGTAGCACCTTACGCCTAGGCGCTATAGTGGGGAGCATAGCCCCTTGCTCCTACGCGCTATGCTCCGAGTAGTGTTAAACCGTCCTAGATGTTAGGCCAACTCCAACAGGCCCCCGCATTTCGAACATCAAATCGGTTCAATTCGTTCTGTCTGCAAGGGTGATAGACAGGTTGTCCGGGATGAGCCTGTTTGTGGTGACCTATGCCCCCAACGGGCCTCCCCATTTGTGGGCCCTCCTTGTCCGTGGAGTGCCATCAAGCTCCAAGCTGATGGTCAATCAACGCTAATGGCGGTCAGTGACACGAACGCCGCAGGTGGGCGCAGCGTCGACGGCGCCATGAGTATCCTCCCGGTGAGGTGGTAGGGGGTTTGGGAGGTGGGCAAAGAGGAGAGGGGGAGAAACGTGCGGACCCAGGGTTTTAGGAAATGGGGTAAAATGTATTGTGAATTTGGATTCCATTGACATGGACGCGCGGTCCGACGAGACCGTGCAGCACTGTCAGGCTCGGGCGCGACTATAGACGCATTTGGTTCGGCACAGATCGGACGGTGTGGTGAGTCAAACAGTGAATATGAAATGAAACCTGAATTTAATTGACACAGGTATGAAACGTTATGCAAGCAAAACAACTTTTTCTACAAACACATTGACCACAATAAGAGATTTGACCTCAACTCTTGGTTACTTAGAAAGAAACCGAGCGATGAACACTGACATCAGCCACACTATCTAACTGAATCATACATAGCAACAGCTTCACCATAATGGGAACCATTGACAGGTCAAAAGACCAAAAGCATATTCTGGGGCACCATTGGATTGTGGACCAAATGAATATTTTTCTACTATATGCTAGTATATGATTCTGTCATGTACAGCATACATAAGAAGGGGAAATAAAACATTTTATTCAGCACCACTGCTACCCCATGTTACAAAAAATTATTAGAAAAGGAGATTACAGAAAACTTTGTACAGTTTTGACTAGATGCTCGCTCCTCTGGATAGGACAAAAATCTGCTACCAAGCGCCTAAGAGCAAAGTAAGCAATACTATCTCCCAACATATTGCACGTCTCAGGAAATGCAGCATCCCTCAGCTGACCGAAGTGCAGATTGACTGCTGAGAGTAGAGGCCATTTATGGGATTCACGAAGTGTTGCTTGCTTCTTCTGCGTTTCGAAACTACTGTAAAGCCCTCTGTATCCTTGTCGCTTTTTGGCACCTCGGCGGCCTTCGGTTGTTTATCGAACTCCTTGCGACCACCTGAGGTGGACTTAGTCACGTTGCTGCTCTGTTCAATACTGGCTTCATCCAGTACACTTGGCTTTCTATCCGGTTGAGCTCGGGTCGAACCTAGACTGTCATGCACTGACTTGACAATGAAACTGAGAAGAATCTGCCTTGCTAGCTCTGCTTTGTATGAATCTCTCATCGTGTCTCTCCCTCTGTTTTCTTTCCCTTTACCTGAAGTTGTCTTCTCCAATTGTCCTGCTTTCTCTGTGGCATGAATATCGACCTTCACTTCCTCTGAAGTCTGTGGTGCCAACTGCTGCTCTGCTGAATCAGTGACATGTTCCCCGTTAGCCGAATCAGTTTGTTGCGCAGTTTTTCCAGGCACAAACTCGGCAGCATGGGGATTCATGGCTGGAGGGGAGGTGCTACCCCTCAGAATAGTGCTCTGGCTCTGTGTATAGCCCTGCTTCCTTTGGAAAGAATGCCCAGTTCGATAGTACAAGGTGGATCGAGGACCACGAGGTACTCTAGTATCAACAGCATGAGGAAGAATCTCCATTGCTTGACTTGGGATTGGCTGAAGAACAACACTAGCATCATAGATTGCCACTGTGCTGTAAGGATGGGACACTGATAAGAGTGATCCAGGATTGAATGGAGGTGCTGAAGCTGAAAGTTTGCTTCCACTTGTTTTCTTGTGTGGAGATGTGCTTCCGTCACTATTGCTGTCAGAAGCTTTCTCTGAATGACTGCCTCCCTCTGGCTGACTTGAGACTATCTCTTTGCTGCCCTCATCACTAGACTTCTCAACTTCATCTGTAAGCTTCCTATCTTCTTCCTCAGATGAGGGTGTTACATCAGCATCTTGTTCAATATCCTTCTCCTTTGCTTCCTTCTGTTCCAAAATTGGTTTCCATACGGTGCCAGGCGGTGACGCTGCCACATCTTTGTATGATACCAACTTGGAAGCTATGCTGGTTGGCCTGTTAATTCCTGCAGGTTTTATGCTCCTTTCTGGCTTCGACATAGCATTACTAGACTTGTCTTCAGTAATGGAAGGATCCCCATTCAACTTGTCACTTTTCAAGAAGTTGCCAAATGACAGTTGGCTAGGGGAGTATATAGCTTCCTCTTTGTGCTCTTTTGTTTGTTGCTGTACACCAGTCCTGGTGGCAGAAGCAGTGCGGCCATCTTCTACGTGATCAACCACTAATTTAGTGAGAGCTGGCCTTCTGCGGATGCTTTTCTTCCGCACATTTGCAGACCTCCCTCTCAAAGTAGCTGCTTGCCAACCCTCATCAGAATACTCTTCAGGTGACAAAGCATCTACCTGTTTCAGCTCATCATGGACAGCATAAATTGCTTCTGTTACTGCTGCTGCTACAGGAGCCTGCACTTCCAGTTTTGCTTCTTGGATATCATTTTTGTCTGCTTCAAGAAGAAATCCTGAGTCATGCTGGAAGTTCTCCTTTTCATCAACTGATTCACCCTGTTGGGCTCTGGTATTATTCTGCATTTAATATAACATGTGATGAAAAAGGTTAAGTAAGAGGAAATATGAGCAAAATGGAAGTCTCACATAGTGCTTTAGGCAGCAGTTATAGAACCCTTAAGCAACAGGTTACACAAGGAACAGAAAAGTGACCGTAATTCATGAATCATACAGCATGATAAAGGATTAAATGCTTGTACATATAGAGAAGTTCTATTTAAGAACAAAATGGATTTATTGTTGGTTCATAAGTTAATAGGTGGACCTGGATTATTGCTAGGTAGATAACTGACACTAAACAATCAGGTACCTTAGTCAAATATTGTCAGTATATGTCTAGAAGATCTTTTTAACCAAATATAATGGGTATATCTCTAAAAGAGATACTATAATCACCTTTGCACGCCTGCACTTCCTTTGCATATCCCTCTCTTTTCTTTCCTGGTCCGGGCTTATGTAGTCAAGTAGATCTGATACACTGGAAGGATAAATGTTTCAATCGGGATTGAAACAGTTTAAAATTGATAATACACAATTTATTCATACCTAAGATGTCCTTTACTTGCAATAGAAGAATCAGGTTTTGGAATGCCTCTCCGAGCAGCCTCTTGTTGTTCTAATGCTTTTGAATCAAAATACTCCAGCCAAGCAGCAGCATCCTGCAGCATGAAAGTAACATTAAATAATCTAAGAGAACATTGAAATCTTTGGCCTTCTGTTTCTATATTCACAGAAAGTTAACCTGAGTTCGAAGGTCATCTTCTCCTAGCTTGTCCTGAAGTATCTGTAAGGTGGTTTGTTCATGTTGCACGCTTAGGGAGTATGCATCCATCATGGAGAGGGCTATGGCTATGGCATGGTAGCTTGCAGCAGTCTGATTGGCAAAAAAAAAATGATGCTAATTTAGTAACTGGATCGTGTGCATATTGTACACAAAGGAATTCAAATGTACATGCATATCAAACAAATTGACGTGTGTTTGTCCTAGATATAAAGGGGCACTCCATATGAACAGGTGCCTGCACAATTTGCTAGACAGAATATAGCATACATGACAGCACAGAGCTACAGTATATAAACCTTTTCTGAACCTAAGAACAGCATGGTTATATTCGATTATCTAAAAAATATGTCATCTCAAAACTTAGAACACACTGAAGAGTTTACTGAGAACGTGAAAAATATCCTGAAATTCTAGAAGCTACATCAAAAGATGGATTTTGCATGTATTGTTTGAGCGTAACCTTACACGCCTAATATACCACAGGTGTCTATGCACATTTTGCTGTAAGATAAGTAAGACAAGCATTTTACTACAGTAATGCCATTCTAAGGAAATAATGGTTCAACAGAGCCTCTAAAATGTATGTGATCAGCTATATGAAGAAATCGATCTGATAATGATTATAAGTGGTGTATTATATCATCATTGCAATAAGACAAGCATTCCAGTACTAACATGCCATTCTTAACAAATAGTAGTGCAGGAGAGAGCTCAAATATTGTGTTGGAGTAAGACAGATATAAATAACTGATATCTGCAAAATATCTTAACCTGGAGTACATCAACCAATTCCAATAAAAAGTTTCTTAATATAAATTGCCTTGAGGTGGACTATGAAAACATGGTAAGAAAAAAACTAAAGATCCATTTACCTGTATGTGATCAGCTCCAAGCAATCTTTTATTGCACTTTAGCGCTTCATGCAAATACCTTAGAGCAACATGAACATTTCCCATACCTTCTTCCATCATAGCCACATTTATGTATGTGGCAGCTGAATTTGGATGAGAAAGCCCACAGGAGAATTGAAGTAGATAAAGTGCACGGTTGACATACCTTCAAGACAAAATATACTCTTAGAGTCAACAAAATGACAAGTGGATGATGTGTGACAAATGATTGTTCCAACAAAAAGTGATCATGGCCATTTTCATGTGTATAAACACACTTTCAGTCACAGGCTAGTACAGCAGAACAAATGCTACAATGCCCACTTTAGCAACAAATATGTCTGATCATATTATGGCAAGAAATATATCAGCACAATGAGATTGTGGATCACACTAGACTGCCTAAGAGCGAAAGTCATGATTGACAGATTTCAAGTTTTCACAAGGAAACATCTATGACAACACTTACTTCAGAGCCATCTCAATGTGTTGGACGGTAGTAGAAAACAGATAAATCCCCGTAGCTCTTCATTGTTTCCGGATGGTCAAGACCAAGCTCCCTTTCATTGATATCAAGTGCCTTTTGCTGATATATTGTTGCCTACAAGGAACAAAATACAGAGTAAGGAAGTGCAACTTCCAATATCTTCACACGGTGCTATTTGACATGTCTCTCCTTGCAGGAGCTTCTATAATGACATACTATGCAGCTCACTGCAATATTAATACTAGGGCTGTTTTTGAGAAAAACAGATTTATGAAAACTACTAAACTAGAGCATCCAACAAGCAGAGTACAGCCAACCTAGTTCAATTCGTTTACATACCTGATTAAAATCTCCAGTATGGTAAAGAACCACAGCAAGAAGACTGTAGGCATTAGCAGTTAGCCGGTGGTATGGACCACAAACTGCTATAACTTTGGACAGTGCCTTCATAAGAAAAGAGAGTACATTAGACATAAAGGTGGCATACGAATAACTTCACTATTCAAAATGCAAGAAATATAGCACAGCAGTTAAATGATTACAGAAAAGACACAAAAAAGGTTGACCACTACATACTTTTGCTCCATAGTTAACAGCATCATCAAGCTTTCCTTTATCCAAAGCCATCTTTGATGATTCTAGTAAGTTTCTACTATCAATAGATGAGTAGACGACATGCTAAAAGAGAAGACAGTGCAAAGCAAAGTTAGTCAACAATTTATCTAATAGACGGAGACATAGATACTTCAGCAACTGTCCGTATGCTACCTTGCATATAGGAACTAGGTTGACGATGTCAGATTTGTCAAATGGGTTTGGGCTATTCATATCATAATCTCTTGCAACCAACTCAAGGCCAACCTGATCAAAAAATACAATGTTAAGGTGTTTAGAAAATGCATGCTGTGAATGTTTGTAGATCTCACTTTATAGTGTGTACCTTGCCGCAAAGGCCTCTCAAAATGATGGACTTCCGCAAGTGTTCAAATTCATCTTTCAATTTCCAACAGTATCTTTTAGATAGGAAGCTCTCTATCCATTTCAGCTTTAAGTTATGCTCATTATGGGCATCTGTATCAAGATTATTGTCTAATCTTGGAGATCCCAGTAAAATATTTAAAGTCTCAGCTATAACTGCAGACATATTTTGCATGTCATCGACAGCTGCAATAACAGCTCGAATGACATGCTTAAATGATCGAATGACCATTTCATGTATGCATATTGACTGGATGTGTGGGAGCTCTCTGCTAGCTCTACCTGATATTTGAACAAAAAAACATCAGGACTCTGGCAATTTCATCAGAGTATTAGAAGCAAAGCAATTAAGTATAGTATTTACACTCACCACACGGCCTAATGAACACATATTAAGTCCCTTGTGTGCATGAAATCAGTCATGGTTCTTCCATCTACTGGAGAAAGTTCAAGGGAAGCAAAATCAGCCACCTGCGCAAATTAGTCACAGAGAAAACTAATTATTCACTAAGAAAGTTTCAAAACAAGCAATGGTTTAAATATCCCTCTCAGAATGATGGATCTTAAATAAAGGTTCTCTGAATAGATAAGAGTAGACAACGCTTTACCAGCTTTGGGAGTGCAGTATCATCATAAAACTTATGGGCCATCTTTGTGAGCTCATCAAGGGTCTGGATCAAGAAAAAGTGAAGTTAGGTAATAACACAACAAAGTCCCACCAACATGATGCTGAGTACAATGATGTCCTTTGCTCATACATCATGGACACAACAAAATACAAAGGCTTCAAGCAAATTAATAGCATATGTAGAGCAAATTGGTTGCTCTGTCAATCCTGAGCAAATAGCATGGATAGGCTCAAGGGGGGCATAAATTAAATTCTTTTCAGACAGAACATATCAATTGGTGGCACTTCGAAATTCTAAAATAAAACTGTGAACTTGTATAGCTAAGTCACCTTCTGATGAAAGCCAGCTCCCAAACTCTCCAGGCGACAGAAAGCATCTTCTGGAATCAGCTTCCTTATTTCAGCCTCACTGGTTTCGTTAAGTGCTAAATTATCTGATTCTTCCATACCATTTGTCAGCGAGCAGTTGCTATCAGATTCTTCCTTCTCAGACTTAGCGTCTTCAGCATTCTTTTTAATTTTCCTTAACTGTTCGAAGTGCTTGCCAAGACCTTTGACAGATGAATCTTTTTCAACTTTTTTTGCGCTCTTCTCACTATCCTCAGAAACTGAAGAATCCTTTTTCTGCAAGTGTTGCAGCCAGGAAGACCCAAGTTCCCATCTGATATGTCTAGGATTCTTGTTCGGCAAGTTTTCTAGCTTCATCAAGCTGGCTTTAAGTACTGTCCGTGCTAGTTTTCTCGCATAATTATCAACATGAGATTTAGAGGTAAGATGCTGGTTACTGGCAGCCACTTCTGGGTTCAGAATTTTTGGCAGTGGTATTCTTAGACTGAAAAAAAATACACACACAGAGAGAGAACAAGGTTAATATAACAACATCGAGAGTCAGATGTAAAAGAATTAGTACGTGCCAAACAGTATTTCCTCGAGTGATGAGCAAACATTTGAATAAGATATTGAAGTTATCAGCCTATGCTTAAGCAGGTATGTAAATGAAAATAGATATCAAACCTGTTAACATTCAAGGCATTTGAACCTCCATCGGGTTGATCATCTACATCGATGCTAAGCATTCCATCAAGATGATCAGAGATATCACTGGCTTGTTTGCTATCACTGATAATTTTTGTACGTCCCGAAACCCTCACTGTTGCCGTATATCCACAATGCTTAACAATCACCACACCTAGCGTGGAAGAGTCCTGCAAGGGAATTATGTTGAAAGAAACTTAGCACTTAATATTAAGAGCACACCGTTAATTGCACAAATCATGAAGGAGGCAGGCAATCACCTTAACAACAACACTCTCATCAGAAGTTAAACCTTTCAGAAGATTCCTTTGTGATATATCCATAGAATCCGTCTGGTAGACGGCAGCTCCATCAACTTTATCCCCTAACTTCAAACTGGCATCAGCCTCATCCTTCTTTACAGTCATATGCATGTCCCCAACACGTTCCTCAAATACTAACGAACCATCAGAACCGGTTTGTGGACTAGTATCAACCAGTCGCCGTATTGTCGAAGCAGCTCTGAAAATCGCTGTATCTACAAATAGATTGTGTAAAAGGAAAGCCTTGCGGTCTCTGATCACCCTCTCTTCCTCGGTTTTACATGGCATTCTAGCCAGAATAGAAAATTCTTTTGCCCACCGTCTCCTGTCATATTTTCCATCTCGTCCGCAGCCACCTCCATGCCCACCCCAGTTCTCATCCTCAACAGGCAATGCTGGGCTCTTTGTAGCAGCATCCACATATACAGGAGGAACAAGCCATGTGTTTGCACGGAAGCCGAACGGTAGATTCCCGAACTAAGGATGAAAGAAATGTATCACCATCAAAACTTCAATAGATTTAAGCAGTGACTCGATCTTCAGTATAACTAAGCAAAAGGAAAGTATTTACGACAATCACCTTGTTGTGATCCACAAAAGCTTTCATCAGTGCCTCGTATGCCTGTGCCAAAACACTTGTTAGATTATGGAAACTGAAGTGCATTCGGCAACAAAAAAAAGGCGAAATTAGAAACAAAGAAAGCAAGGCAACGTTAAGTAAGGAAGCGTTTGCGCTCATACTAACATTGGCAAATCCGGTGCTGAGCTGCTGTAGAAGGTCAACCAAGGATCGGCTCACGGTGTGCGGCTTCCCCACCAGATAGAAACCCTTGACGGAAGCAACTATGTGCAGTAGCTTCCCGTTGCAAACCTTCACCTGGATCACAAAACCCAAAATCCATTCAGTAAGGTGACTATGGCTACAGTCTTAGAGACTCACGGTGGAGTTTCCAGTTGCAGGGTTGCAAATTAAGGGTCAATGACGGGAGCTCTATTGCATTCCTAGAGGGAGGGAGATAGATCACATACCTCGATTTCGAAGAAATCTCCTTCCTGGGTAGCGCCATTCCTCTCCTTCCTCCTGATAACTGCACACGCGAAGTACGCGTTAGTTAATCCCCCACACAGGCGCTCAAGCTCCGCGCGAGAGGGCACAGTTAAGCGAAATGCGTATCCTTACAGTGGAGGGGCGGGGTGAGGTGGGAGAAGGAGAAGAAGTCGTAGAACTCGCCGAGCTTCGGCGGCGGCCCGATGGCCGCCATGTCGTGCGCCTCCGATATCGCGGGCGCGTCGCCGGCGCCTTTGCCGCCATTGGCCGCGGGGGAAGAGGCTGCGGGGGGAGACGGCGGCGTCGCAGGGCGGGCGTGCTTGGCCGATGTCTTGTGCTTCTGCTTGGCGAACGCGGTGGTGCAGGCGACGATGTCCAGCAGGCGGCGGACGTGCGCCACCACGGCCTCCTCCGTCGCGTACTCCTCTGCACAAAGGGAATGCCGTTGTTGGGCTCAGTTAGAATCAAGGCCTAGTAATCATCTTTGGGCTGGGTCGTAGTGCTAGGCTTTTATTTCCAGCCCAACACTGCCGATCGGGTCCATTTATTTTAGAGAGAAAATGTTTTTTTTTTACTTGAAATATAAGGAATTTGCTAGTAACTGAGAAAATCTTTGTTACAACACTGAGAATACCTTAATTATGTACAGTATAATGTAACTGTATTAAGCATAGTACACACTTGTAAAGAGGGGAAAAAGTAGGATAGGATGTGTCAAGGTAAGGAAATGTCAGTAATTTCGACCCACACGCCCTGTAGATTAATCAACAAGCTAGTAATACACATGTTTTTGACTAGGAAGATAATAATATCAATGTACCCCTAAGATAGCCGAGGTAGTAAACACATGGATATTCAAACGAGGCAAGACTATTAAGGTGAGGAAGTACAAGCACTTCATGTCAACCCATGCATGCACATGCTCATTAGGGTCAGCAAGCTGCTAATACACATGTTTTGACTAGTAGGAAGATAATGTACTAGTACATGTATAATAAAAATATCACTGTACACCTAATGTAGCTGACGTAGTAAAGCTATCAGGTCATTGCAAGCGACGGAGGAGGATTAAAATTAGCAGCCAGTGGACCTAACAGTCCAACACGCGCACACACACCGAATCCGCTGATTCCAAAGAGCCGCGCTTTGTCCGTACATACCAACCCCCGGAGTTCCCGACAAAATTCAGATACTTTTTGTGCAACAAAATATAGCAACAAGATACTTGCTGGTAGTAGTTAGGAAAGACAAAGTGTGCCCAGGTTGAATTTTCTACCCCTATAATGAGATTGTAACTAGAGTCTGCTTAATTTAGATTTTATAATGAAGAAGGTGCGAGAGATGGAATTGGCATCGGCCAAGTGGAAATATGCCCTCTCGGTGCGTCCAAATGCCAGTTTAGCACTTGACGACAATGGAGCAGAAGATGGAGCTTGCCGATGTTAAACGAGACGTATCCGACGACCAATCACCTCGCCTGGCCGTACGAGTCCAACGTCAAGTACTATGCTATGCTATGCGTGGTCAGAGTCAGAACACCCCTCCTCTTATACTCTTATATGAAAATGAAAGGTGAGAAATAAAAATGTGGAACCAACCAACAACCAGCAAATCCTCTGCTCTCGTAGGTGATCGAGCTATCGGGCGCGGAGAGCGACGTTGGCCGGCGGCAAAAGAGGTGGACCGGCCGGTGCGGGTGAATATATTAACTGTTGGCCACTCTCCGCCGTAGCCGCCTCGTCGACCAGAGCTCGACACGACGAGCTCCATCACTTCCTCACGTTTTGTTGGGGGTTTTGAAGTTGAGCTAGCTCCATGCTTGCCACCGGCCGTCCATTAACTGACAAGATCACTGGTGGTAACCAGCAGCAGGTAGGACGATGTGTCGCTAGCCAGGGCAGTGGCGTTAATTCGGACGTGACGGCGGCGCATTCTACAAGGAAATGCTGCCGTGCTCCCCGTTAGTTTCTACCGTCCGTACGTACGTCACGACATGAGAAGCTTGTGCCAGCTCCGCCGTGCTCGTCCGAGAAACGCCAAGCTAGCTAGCGCGCGCGAATCCACGTGAACCTTTCCTAACGCCAAGAATGGAACCGATCGAGGCGAAAAGAACAAGGAAATGCCAGCAAATGCACCAGACGCAAAGCAGAAGCAGGTACGTATGTGGATTCTGTGGACGGCCACCTACCTTCGGCGATGGTCAGAGCGCAGGGTTTCAGCGCCACGATCTCCACGCCGTCGTCCAGCCGATGACCACGCACCTGCATATGCCAACATAAGTACAAATTAACTAAGGCTAACCTTGCGTCATAGAATAAAAAGGTAAATATTGGGTAGTAGTACGACAATGCAAGTAAATGCAGAAAATTTATTTGTTTGGCAGTAGATAAGCTAGCTAGGACGACTTGCAGACAAGAATGTTGGGGCTAAGCTAGCCGTCTCGTGCTACAGCTACAAGAGTGCAAATGAATTGGGGCCGTACGTAGCAGGCAGACATGGAGGTGGAGGAGCATTACCACGTGGGAGAGTGAATAGTTTGTGAGGTGACACGTCTCCACGTTCGACCCCAGCAGCTTCCTCACGTCCAGCACGCGATCCGTCGATATCCCCTGCACATCATCCAGGTACCACACGAACTCTCAATCAAAAATATAAACACGGAGGAGCACGAGCACAGTTCTACTATTGCTGGATACTATAGTAGTATATGCGCATTGTGAAGCGCAATGTGAATAAACAATGGTGCTCAGCGGGTATCTGGATCTGGCCTGCAGATTGCTGCAGAGTATACTACAACCATCCAAACTTTCCATTTCTCAAAAGATACGTCAGCTAATGTATTCATTCAAGTTGAGTTTTTGTCCTGTTCGTTGGAGCTCATCGATCGATCGATTGATAGATCGATGTGCATAGCGGGGGAAGGGGAAGATTGGAGGCATCGCACACATACCTTGAGTGTCACCTGGGATTCGTAGGGGGTGGTGACCGTGACGTCTAGCACACTCGGCACCACTGCACAAACCACAAGAAACACACAGAGTGAGTTTCAGACAACATGGCAACTGTACAAGACGGGAGGTGGAGGAGGAAATTATGGTGGTCAGAGGCTTCACGGCTGCGAAATTCACTGCGCGCTCACGAACCGCATGACCCAACCGACGTCCGTCCTTACGGGCCGGGCCGGGCGGCGTAGCACGTTAGTAGTACACCAAGAACAGAAACGAGCGTAATAATTTATCTGTTGTTGTTGCTCGTACTAGTGGTAGTAATTCGGGAAGAAAAAAGGAAATTAAAAGAAGCGAGCAGCATCGGGAGCAGCGAGAACAACTAATCATATGGCCAGGAAAAAGGGGTAAGCGAGCAGGCAGCGGGCGGCGTATCCTTCAATTCAGCGCGAAAAGGCGTACTAGCCAGGAATCGAAGGAAGGAATTGGAAAGCAAAAGAGGAGGAAGAACAGACAGGATTACTGTTGCTAACAGCCCGTCTCTTTTTATGCTTTTTTACAGACATGCAAAGAGGCGGAACGAATATAGGCAGGCAACGTACGTCGTTAACAGCGGCAATTCAATGGTAGTAGCAAGCACGAACTCGAGCAGGGAGACGGTTATCAACAGGAGCTCTGTATTATGGTACGGGAAACATGCAGAGATAAGTTTTGTTTCCTCGTGGGTGCGTCCGTACCTTTCTCCTCCTTCTTCTTGCGGTCGCCCTTGCCGCCGCCCCTGCCCTTGCCGCGGCCGGCCTTGGGGGCCATTGCTGCTACCCTCGCTCCACTCCAACAGTTACGAAAATGGATAGAGGATACGGGTTTAAGCTAAGGTGCAAGGGACGATGGAGAAGAGAGACAGGGGGATGAGGTGGGGGAGGAAGAAGGAGGGTGAGGAGGGTAGCTCGACTCGAAGGGGAGCGAGAAGGCAGGGGCGTGCGAGGGGGTGAGGATATAGGATGTGCGGCCTGGGAAGCCGGGCTCTCATCCGGTCGAGCCCAGGGCCTCCCGTGCGATCCTGGCCTCTCGATCGTCTACTGGTACGCCACTCCCACACCCCAAACCCAGCAACGCTGGTCTGGTGGTAAGGCGCCTGACCCGTGGGCCCGCGCGTGCAGTCACATGGCACAAAGCGCAGCGTAGCGCGCAGTAGTACGTTCCATCGACACATCGTGGCGACACTTGTATCGCTTTCGCACCGTCCGCTCGATCAACGGCCATGGCACGCCTGTACAGTACTAGGAAGCGGCCAAAAAGATTTACACGCAAGGGGCGCTGTCTGTCGCCCCAACAGTTGTGCCGTAGCTGGTCTCTTCTCGAGAAAACGGAACGTACTGGACGAACGAAGGTAGTAGCAGCTGGGCTGCTGGGCAATTCGCGTCGGTGAAACCACAGAGAGGTAAGCAAGCACGGGACAAGTTTGGGTAGCTGTGTGTTGTGTTCCAGTGTCCATCGATCTGGACGGTGTAGCTGTGTGCGCGAGTACGTGTTGTGTCGATCTGGACGGTGGCTGGAGGGCAGAGAGTCCTCTCCGTTGGCCGGAGGCGTTCCATTGGGCGTCCGTCCCGTCGCGTTGCCCGGCCGGTTCTTCGTTCCAGGTTTCGCCCTCCTGTTCGGCGGCCCATGCGCGACTTGATCCAGCACTAGGGAACTCCCTGCGCGACAAAGAAAAGATTGAGGTTTACGCGCGGTCCTTTCGCCGGTTTGGGCGCAGATCCATTCCGCGTCACTGATGGTGCAATCTGGTAGTACTCCGTAGCAGAATCGGGTGGAATATCCTGTGAGGTTAATGGAACAGTCATCATTTGGCTGGAGAATGTACGTAGGATGTTCTACTAGTAGTACTAATGGTCTTGTTCCCAATGTCAATGTGCGCAGAGACACATAGATGTTCAGGGCGACGGGACGTGGACGGATACGCGCGCGAGGGAGAACAACTGTGACATAACAACAACAACACAGGTGTAGCTAGCTAGCTAGTGCGGTTAAAATAAGCCTCCACCGATTTCTCACCCTTCTCTCTTCTGTATGTAAAAATATAGTAACGGGTGCCATCTCCAAAACCGCAGTGTCAACTGCTCGTAGATACCAAGAACCGGTCACTGGTTCGACGTTTTGTTGCACACGAAGCCATTTTCTAGCTCCAGTGCACCAAAAAAACACGGGACACCGGAGGCTGATTGAGAGGGGCCGTCCTCCGGAGAGCCAAGTTCCGCACGTGCAGGCAGAGGAAACGCGGTGCCAAGCTCTTGTGAGCGAGAGGTGGTAGGCTCCGCGTTCGGAAAAATACGGTGGTAGAAATTCCGTCACTTCCCACCAATTCGCACCGCCTCCTTCGTTTTACCGCCAAAACTAGGGACACCATTAACCCCTTTCTAGATCTTTACACCGGCTAGATTTTTCACCGACAAGCGGGTAAGCGACGCCATCTACCCCAGTCGGTGTAGGTTCACGATGACGGCAAGCCTTCTTCCACGTCTCCGAGAAGTCGGCTTCCTCCTTTGATGTGCAGGTCACTGTAAGTCGAGTTAATAGCATAAAACCACCATTTTAAGAGCAAAATTTACTGATTCATACCACTTTACGGAAAGGATACAAAAAAAACCATCCCAAAATTCGTTAATTGTCTTAAAAAACACCAATACCCGAATTGACACCGCTTCTGACCGGCCGGGCCCACCGTCAGAGCTGACATGGCACCCGACAGACGGCTCTTGACACGGCCGTTAACGGAGCATGGGCCCCCGTTCCGTTGGTAGCATAAAACCACCACTTTTGTACTTAAATTTCAAAAAACCACCACATTTGAATAAAAATTTAAATGGAAAGTGCTCGGATATATTTGAATATTTTTAATATAAATTTTATTTACTATTTCAAATAAGTAAAATATGACTTTTTGCTTCTATTACTAATGCAAACTTTGGAAATTCATAACTTCAACTATATAATTCCAAATAATATAAATAATATGTCTAAATTTATTAGAAAATTTTAAGAAATCCATTTCTAACATTCATCATGCATGATTCACATCTGTTCCTCTCGGGTATTACAAGAAAAAAAATAAAAAACGTGTGTACATATGTGATGCACGGCCACGACTCTGTTCCGATCAAAGCTAAGTTCTATTTTGGCGAGCACGCAAAGGAAGGAGTGCCCCCATCCGTCCTTTTTTAATTTGTTTGCCCCTGGATATTTGCTCATTTCAGTTCGTTTGACGAGCTAGCTGCTCAAGTTATTTTTCCTAGCTTGCTAGATGTACCCCTCATGATAGGGATATCTTTTTCTCTCAATCTTCTCTCTCATCTCCAAGAAAAACCTCAGCTAAATAGGTATATACATGCATGTACAACATGTGATCATGTGATAATCTATGATTATGACAGTACAGTGGTACTTTGTGTACCACTTGAAATAACACTTGTGGTTTTTACATGTTCGCACCACGTTGCCCAGAAGGTTTGCCAAACCATTATTTGATTTGTATACACTATTCATTATGGTGTACAACTATCAAACTTTGGTAGTTGTGATAGAAGTATTGTGAGATGCTTTATCTTGATTCATGTGCAGATAGCAAGACGAGATGTTCTTATTTGGGTGAAAGGGTCGTTCGATGGGAGAGAGAGAGATCAAGAGAATGCGATGATATGAGGATGATGTGCTATAAACATCGTTTCTTTCGTATGAATTTCAAGGTCTTAATATGCACTTGTATGTGTGATCTTGCTGAATGATGATTGCTGACTTATTTTTTAAAATGTGAGGGCGATTCATCATATAACTTCCATGCCTTTGAATGAAGACCTTTGTCAATAAGTTAATGTGAAAATATCCATCTCTCTGTGTTTGGTAGTACATTCCGTTTAAAAAAAGTGCTAAAATGCTAAATACACATAGTACATGTATGTGCGTGAGAAGATTAATATTATATAGTGGCAGGCACGGCGGCGATGGGTGTTGTCACGTACGCATGAGCGTTAACTGGCAGCGAGCTAAGGTCTCTATAAACACCCGCACAAGGATCAACACACACGCTTGTTTTTTATTTTTTCTTGTAATATCCGAGAGGAACAGATGTGAATCATGCATGATGGATGTTAGAAATGGATTCCTTGATTTTTTCTAATAAGTTTAGACATATTACTTATATTATTGGAATTATATAATTAAAGTTATGAATTTCCAAAGTTTGCATTATTAAAAGTTTTTTATTTGAATTTTTTATTTAAAAGTGGTGGTTTTTCGAAATTTAAGCACAAAAGTGGTGGTTTTATGCTACCGGGGCCCACACGCCAAATGCCTATGGGGTGCCACGTCACTGTCGATTGGACCCGGTCGAGCGGTGTCAATTCGGGTTTAGCGCCGAATTGGTGTTTTTTGAGACAACTAACGAATTTTGTGGTGGTTTTTTGTATCCTTTTCGTAAAGTGGTATCAATCAGTAAATTTTGCTCTCGGAGTGGTGGTTTTATGCTATTAACTCCTATAAGTCACATCCAACCCTAACTCTTCTAACTTAGACATGTGAGCATGTGTTAGGTATGAAGGATCTATGGTATGTATAGCATCGGGTTACACCCAATTTTTAGCAATCCAAAATAACAATGCTCTTGGAGATGCTCTTAGTATGGGTGACTTGTGAGTGATGAAGTAAAGTTGTGTGCTTAGCATTGTTATTCAACTCTGGTACTTTAGTTTGTGATGTAGGAGAAGGCTACCTCATCTGATCTGTAGGAAACATTTATCTTGTCGCTTTGTTATGTGTCAAGGTCGATGAGTAATTAGAAAGGAGGAAGAATGGCCACCTAGTATATCCACCTTCTTCCTCAATAGGGTGTGCGAGATCACCAACCAGGGGCATCTACTGACACGGGCTTCGAACATAAGGACCTTGAAGCTCCAGGTGTTGCTTTGAAGTTATATGGTTGGCAAGTGAGCTAGGCTCAGATCTACAACAATTGTGCCATTGAGAGCTAGTTGGGTTCAGATCCTAAATATCAGAAGGTTTGAGGATGTTCGTTGTGAGGATACGACAACAACAGTAATGATGGATAATGACCACTACTTTTCCCACATCAAGGTTGCACAAATTTCCATTGTTTCATTGTATGGACATCTGAATCCCTACTAATGAACTGTGTTCTCTCTTAGGATAACCCACCAAGAACACTAAACTCAGTAGTAGGCCAATTGAGAACTAAAAGCATATGAAGATCATATACAATCGGCGTATTCTCATTATGCCTATCTCTCCATCTGGCTTACATCGTACTCTTAGCCACTTCATGAAGAACGAAGCATAAGGCATTAGCTATCTCGTGGTGACCCCTGAACGCTATATGAGATGGTTGGGTAATCAAGGAAGGTCATGGTTTCGCTTGCTTTGTTGGTATCATGGAAAATATGGAAGGAAAGAAATGCTTGGGTTTTCGAAACAATGTTTTTCACCTCGGCCATATATTGGTTACAAAAAAATAAATAGGAAGCGGCCATATTGTGTCTTGTACGGGATAAGGCCTTATGTAATACTATGTCGCGAGAATATGCTTTTGTGTTCCTTGGATTTTGTCTAGGTGTTGGTTTGTAATAATTCTAAAAAACTTCTTATTACTCAATGAAAATGACAATTATTTTGCTTTGTTTTTAAAAAGGAGAAAAATGAGATAAAACTGAGTGGTTTCACATTGGTTTCATTTTTTGCGAAACTGGAAATGAATACATAACTCCAGAAACAAATACAGACCATACATTATACATGTGAAACAAGTACCAACTGTAGGGGTTCATAGCATGGAAAACAAAAAAATTCTACCGCATGCAAACAAACAAGCCAAGATCTATCTACTAGATTGTAGCAACGAGTCGATAGAGGAACTCACCCTCGAAGATTCCAAAGTGTTTAACGAGAGCAGATTCTCGTGGGTGATGTAGTCGTACTCTTGCCGATCTCAAGATCGCGTGACGATCCTTCCTGACTGCGTTACGGCGCTCATGATCGTCACGTTAAATTTTCGATGAAGACCTTCCTCTCCTTGTTCCAAAGAAAGGCGGAGGTTGTAGCACTCTCCGCGATTCCGGGCCTGACGAGTGGTACCGAAGTAGAGGGAGATCTCGCGAGGCTTCGCCTTGCGGGCAGTATGGTGGACTATGAGAGAGGCCTTGGCGATCTAGGGTTTAGAGGCACCAAGGAGAGAGGGCTAGGCCGGCGGCTAGGGCAAGGGGAGGGCCCCAACTCGGCGGCTAGGGCAAAACCCTAGGGCGGCGGCTAGGGCAAGGGGAGGGCCCCAACTCGGCGGCTAGGGCAAAACCCTAGGGCGGCGGCGTCGACTTGGTGGCCGGCGGCTAGGGTTAGGGTTTGGTGGAGCAAGGTGTAGTTTTAGAGGGGCACCCCTGCCCCTCCTTTTATAGGTGGAAGGGCGTCGGCCAGGGGAGGAGAGTCCTCCCCCAAGTCGGCCTCCTTGGTTGGCGGGTGGAGGGAGAGGAACTCCTCCCCAAGTAGGTTTCCTACTCTCCCTCCACCAAGCAAAACTGCCGTTTGACTTTTCAAATTGGCGTTTGACTTTTCAAACTAGGATTTGATTTATCCCTTTATTTTGCCTAGCCATGATACCTAGTAAATGATGCAATCATTCCAACTTGTTATGACACATTCATGTACCCTTCCCCTCCGGAGTGCCGGACCTTCCGGACCCTTCTAGAGCATTCCCGATGAAAACACCGGAATCATTCTCCAACTCCGAAACAGGACTTTCCTTATATGAATCTTATTCTCCGGACCATTACGGATCTCCTCGTGATATCCCGGATCCCATCCTAGACTCCGAACAACATTCGGTCTCTTACTCATCATTCCATAACTACTCAACAACATCGAATCCTTAAGTGTGTCTCCCTACGGTTCGTGAATTATGTGGACATGATCGAGACACTTCTCCGAACAATAACCAATAGAGGAATCTGGAAATTCATATGACTCCCACATATTTCTACGATTACTTTGCGATCGAATGAACCACTTACATACGATACCAATTTCCCTTTGTCTCACGATAGTTTACTTATCCGAGGTTTTGATCGTAGGTACCTCTGCATACCTAGTTCAACCTCGTTACTGATAAGTACTCTTTTCTCGTTCCCATGATATGTGATCCCTTGTGAGACAGTCACATGCTTGCAAGCTAATTGGATGACATTCCACCAAGAGGGCCCAGAGTATATCAACCCATACTTTCCGAACACTCAATGCCACCTTTATAGCCACCCAGTTACGGTGAGGTGTTTGATGTCATCAAAGCATCCTTCCGGTGATGGTGATAAGCATGATCTCATGGTCGAAGGAATTAGGTTACTATGTATCAGAAAGCATATAGCAATTGAACTATTAAAATGACTTGATCTTTATGCTACGTTTATCTATAGGAGTATGTCCATCATACCATTCTCCTAACGATATGATCTTGTTGTTAATAACATCTCAATGTTCATGATAGGGAAACCACAATCATTTATTAACCAACAAGCTAGTATTATGAAGAGGCTTTACTAGGGACTCTAATTTAGTTTAAAAATCACACAAGTATTAATGTTTCCTTGTTAATACTGTTATAGCATGAATGTAAACATTTATCATAAACACAAAGATATAATAATAACTACATTTATTACTGCCTCTAGGGCATATCTCCAACACCAACTGAATATGGTATGAACATCGAGCAAAAACGAATGTTTGGCAGAACCAAGAGACCCCTGAATAATGCAAAATATACAATCAACTCAAGCAAACTGAAAAACATTGTTCTCTAACCCTATTGCGCTCACTCAATGTACTTGGTATAGGGGAAGGGTTGAACTTCTCCTCGAACGCGCCAAGGGATTATGTGGTCGCTAGTTTTTGGATGATACGCTTCGGATGTTTAACTTGATTGGGCCATGCATAGCAACCCTAAATTGGAAATTGTGTACTAGCCAGGAAAAATCATATTTTGCCAGGCCATCGGCAACCAGGGTACCATGGACCATCTATTGTTGGGCCCTGGCAGCAAGGTAGCTACAGAGCCTCAGGGAGCAGCCCCCAATGATCCTCAAGGGGTGCCCTTCGCGAGCCCCCCTCGCGTGGCAGTTCCTCCTAAAGCCCCCCACAAGGAGAAGGATCCCACACAGGGATCCACACGAAGCGCACCAGCGACACAATGCCCAAGTCATGGGCGCTACGCGGGACCGTGCACAAGATAAAGACATAGGAAATAATGGCCCTAACTGGGAAAACTGCCCTAGTTTGCTCCTAATGCACAAGAAAGGCATCTTCCCCTTTCGCAAGGGAAACACATTCCCCTTCCTCAAGCCAGCAGTGGCCAATAGAGACTGCAACCGGAGGGGACCACCTCCTCCTCCGTTGGTTCATGAAGAACGTGATAAAGGCGGAAAGGGGCAAAAGGTACCTCTAGCTTACCTTCCCACTCTCTCGTCGCCACGTGGGAACCCTATCTTCTCCTACCTGAGGAACCCTAGGTCCGATCGCCTGATCATCACCTTGTACTATAAACCTCGCCAAGCGATACAAGCAATCCAGACAAGCAGGAGTAGGGTTTTATACCGCACGATGGCTTGAACTTGGGTAAACTTCTTATGTCCCTCTATCGTGTTTCTTGTAGTTTCCTTGCCATGGTCATCGAGGGTTTAATGGGGATTGTGTTCATCCCCTTGTGTTCGATCTCATCCTACTTTGAGAGGTACCCCCATTCATTCGCAGGGAAAAATCTTTGACATTTGGTGCGCCTGTTCCGCCAGAAAACATAGTTCGTTTTATGTTTCCGCCAAAGAAAGATCCATCTACGTTACACACAAAAAGTTGTTTCCATATTATGTTTCTGCTTTTTTTGCGAGCAAGTCGCTATATTTTCATACCTAGTGAATTTGGTTTGCATAGAAAAAGGTTTAGGAAAAAATCCGCCCGGGTCGCCCTCTACCTGAGCTACTCCGAAGGTGCCCATCTTGATCCATCCAGCCCTCCTCCCTCCTTCCTCTGCTTCTAGTCGTTGTCATGTCTGGTAGAAGTGGCGGTGCCATTCTCAAAACGGAGGAATGGAGGTGTATCATGATCTTTGCTCCATGGGCGGTGGTGGGGCGATGGTGGCGATAGAAGGCATCACTGTATTGGGGCCCAAGTCCTGAAGCCGTAGTGGTGAGGTTGTGGCAGGTGGCAGTTTGGATATAGGCCTCAAGGCCCAATCTGTGTCGGCTGGACCTACTATGGTTAGAGTGCTGCGGGTGTGTGGAGGCGCTGCAACCATTTTCTCCTCTGTTGCTCCGACCGACGACATGGGGTTGTTGTTTTTGCTTGAATAAGGAGGCGGTCCTAGGGCTCTTCTTCGGAAAGGTGGTGATCTGCTTGTTGCATGTCTTCCTTGATCTCTTTGTTGACGAGTTTTGGAATGCTCCATCGGAGATCTCTATTGGGTGCTTGACGCCTCTAGATTGCTATATCGGATGGGATCCTGTCGTGTGCTTCCTTATTTCAGCACATGCAACTTCAGGTGGGCGTGGCACGAAACTGCGTTGTCTGTTGAGATCATGCGACGTGTTGGTGTTTCGATTCCATGATGTAGATAGTAGCGGAGAATGTCATGGCGGCTAAGATTTGAGGACTAGTAATGGTGGACCTTGTCTTTGAGACGATTAAGACTTTGCTCGGTGATTTGTGACTTGTAGAAGCGGCATCGGCATCGGCAAGTGGCAGCGGTAGGCCTAGAGGAGTACAGAGTCTTATCTTTCTAGGTGAAAACCCAATGTCTAACCTTAATTGGTTGTATGTGGCAATGGCCTTGTTTAAAGCATTGTTTTGAGAGCATGAACTTTCTCTAGGTTGAAAACCTAAGATCATTGATTGGACGCCGACATCGCTTGTTCACTGGCACATCTGCAAGAAATTGATCATTGTGGCGGGAACTGCCCTTTTTTTATCCTTCTTCTTTATTTTGTGTGCATCTGTAGTGTCTTTTAGACATTTGGTTAGTAAAGAGGCCTGCTATATTTTAATATATTATCTTCGTCCAGAAAAATACTCTCATCCCTAGTGGTTAAATCCTACTAGGTTTTCATGTTTTTTTAACGTGGGAGACAACGATTCACATCGGTGGTAGGAGTCTGTATGTGGTCATTTCATACTCCAGTGTTCGGTAGACAATTTGTCATCGCACATGAGGGGAATATATCACATGAAAGCAACGGTTTGGATTCTTAACCCAAGACTTAATGGATTCAAACCTTGGTGCTCACATGTTCAAACACGAGGCGTGGTCCGTTAGAAATTTAGTCACACGATTTTGTTTTTTTCTGCGTTGTCCGTTAATCTTAGCGTGTGATCATGAGAAGCTCTTTCGTGGATGCCCACATGTAGCGTGCGTGTGTGAGTCGTCTCTGCATTCGCCAAAAACAAAAAACGATCTCGCTTTGTTACACAACAAAAGACTTTGCCTACTCAAGGGTAACAGTTCCAAATCAAGGAAGCGTGTGTTTCGTGAGCCTGCAAGATGCGTCAGGTTCCTTTACTCAGGCACCACCGCCGTCTGTAGGCCTCTCGTCCCGACAACGCACCTTGGGCACTCCAGCTGGAGAACATAGATGACAACGAGGAAGAATCCAGCAGAAGCACACGGTTTGGGAATCTGGACTCCAGGTTTTATACATGTAGATTTGTGGGTTAACGACATGGACATAAGAGGAGAAGTGCCTTGCGCGTGTGCCGTCGCTCACGTTCATTCCCCAAAGAATTTGTCGGATTTGTCTCCTCCACTGGCCATTGAAAATGCGCCGTGTCCGCTGTCAGAGCTAGCCCGAAGCTCGGACTGATCGTGACTGCGCAGATAACAAAATGTTTCCATGGCGGAGAGAATCGTTGGACCTTGGCTTAGATTAACTACAGAAGAAAATTGCAAAATGGCGCTTATTATAGTGATGGAAGATGGAAGAAACGAGGATGCTCCCTTCGTCTCGGAGTTGGGCCGTCCCGCGGTAGCGTCCAAATCGCCGAACGCATCTTCCCAAGTTTGGAAGCCCTGGGATGCTCGTGCCCGTGTCCGGACCTGGAGGTGCTCGCTCCATGGCATCTCCTTGTGTCCCAGGCCCTTTGATTGGCTCTAATGTCCACGGCCGGTTTTGATATGTTCAGAGCTGATTTTGGTACGACTGAGTTCATTGCATTAACCCATTGACCAAAGCCGCTGGAGATTAGTCTATTGCACTGGAACAGTCGTTTGTGCGTGGTCTGATAGGAACGGGAACGCTAACTGGTGACTAGGAAATTTATGGGAAGAAATTGACATCCGATCTCCTTAGATAGATGCTGATCAAGATTCGAGAATGTGGGTACTCAAAGAGCACTCACAAGTCACACTAAGCTAGTACAGCTTCTCATGCAGGTTCAGACAAATAAGAGTTGGCTCCTGTTTTCTTACCTCTCGGATGGCGATAGACTGACGTCATTTGGACATCCTGCATAGGGAACTGCAGTTGTGGGATGTTAAGTTCAGAGAACAAGAGAAACTAGAGCAGTTCAACGCGTTGTTACTACAAATTCTGACCGGAAACAAGACGATAGGGTTCCAGGTGTTGCATCTCATACTGTAACAGGGGTATTCATGATGAGCCTGATCAAGCATCCACGGTCGCATCCAACAAACCAATTTGTTTCTACTGGATTTACAGGTGCGCTTTTAGAATGGCATTACAAGGAGGGATACGACTTTGTTTGAATCCTCTGAACTTTAAGCTGTTTCTCCCGAATCACGGAAGATTGATTGCGGCGACCACTTCAGATGCAAGTTCAGCCTCCCGGTCTTTGCTCCCTCCAATGGGAAGCTATCACTGTAATCTTCTTCGATCAAAACCTTAGTCAAAGTCAGGATGCACCGTCCCATGTAATCCTACAGAAAACGCAGTAAACAGTTACCACGCTAATATGAACCATATCACAGTTGAAAAGCTACTTGGAAAGCATTACAGTGAAAACTTCAATAGAACTTACTCTACTGAAAGTGTCGTGGTCATATACTTCCAGCACTAGCATATCATGTAAGCCATCTTCGACAACAGAGTCAAAAGTTTGATTCCAAACTGGGTTCAAGCTTTCAGTCACAACATGCAGTCAGTGAAATGATAGGAACAGTAAAGACATGCTACTACTGAGAAATTTTTATGGTAACGCATCGTATAGTTAACGGAGGTCAACTTCGCAGAATTGTAAAATAATTGGTGTGTTCAGAACTCAGACAGAGATTGTGGTATTAAACTTGTTAAAACTAGCTATGCATCACTATTTTGTTAATATATCTGATAAAGAAATTACCCTTGTCTTTTACTTCGTTTTTGTTTTCTTGAGAGAAAGGACAAAAGATGGGTCAGACTTTCCATTCACATTCATATGAGTATTAGCATCTTCAACAATGAACTCGAAGTGTTTCGTTCCAAATGGGGTTGAGATCATTGCTCTCTGCAGCTGACCACATAAGTTCGTAGGAACCCCATTGCAAAAAGAATCAAGTCAATTGGACTTTTACTTTAAAAGTTATGACCTTTCAAAGTGAGACATATATTTTGAAAATAATTTTAATCATTTAATGGAAAATCGAATGGATAAAGAGAAAACACCAATGGGGCCGGCTGGCGGTTTTATTTAAAGTGAACCGTTTTTCTCTTTTAAAAGGGAGGCGTCGTCTCCATCTTCGACGACTTCTTGGCGCGGCTCAGCGAGGCTTCGGCGAGGCTGGGGTAGCTGGGCAAATGAGGAGATGACGACATGTCGAATGAGGTAGGCCTCGGACTTAGTGGCACGAGTGGCTCGCGATGGTTGTCTCCGACAACGGCGGTCTCGGGAGGTCATCGATATCGATGTTCCCGCGAGCCATTCGCCGCGACGAGGGCACTATTGGGTTTGTGGGGACTAGGGGAGTATGCTGGCAGGGTTAATCGACCAGGCGTGCTGTCTTGGGAGAGTATCGACCAAAATCATGTGGTAGAGATTTGAGCCCGTCATCGGTGAGGTAGTGCTTCCCCAGAATGGGCGGCTCGGTGAGAATGATTGGGGATTAAAGAAAGATGATGGGGCAGCGAGAGCTAGCGATAGGGTGCTGCTTAAATAGGGATTCGACGAGGAGGCTGTGAGGTGGTCGAGCAGATGGGGACGGTGGCGGCGTAGTTGGTGATAAGAACAACGCGCTGCAACGTCTTGTCTCCGCACATGTGGCAGTGGATCCTAGCACAGTGGGGAGTGATAGGACATATCGACGGCGGTGACCAATGGTCGGGGCCCTGCGGTGGCGACAACAACTCTTGATTGGCGGCGAGAGGGGAGGGAGATGCTTCTCTAGGGCGTGGAGGGGTTGCTGGGTGCTGGTTGGGTTGGACCAGAGGGCAGGGCGGGGTCATCGGCAATGACCACAATGGGTTGGACTAGAGGGCCCGACATGTGAGAAGCAATAGTGAGTCCTCTACAATACATTTCATCAAGGCCATCTTCGTAAAATTCAATGTCCTCTTCCTCTCAGAAATGGATATGATGTGCTTGTAATTTGCTTGTTAGTTTTCTAATATTTGCTTCTATTACGAAATTTGTAGGCAACCGTGCAAAATAGGATGGTACCCTATGCTCCAAGACTAACCAACGCTCAACTTGAATTGAGAGTTGAGGCTCATAGACCAGGTAATGAGGAATTGTGCTCTACTATTAAGAAGCTGATGAGGCAGAGAGTCTGAAGTATGTTGATGATGTAGAAAAAAAATAAAAAAACAATAAGAGGTGAAGAAGAAACAAGACCTAGAAATTGCATTAATTCAGGAAGTGTTGTCTCAACACTACTAAAACTTTCATAAGTTGGTAAGCGAACTAGTGGTGTGAAACTTGTGGTGAATTTGTGGAAAGTTGGGAAGCTGCTCTCAAAGGTTCAACAGTCTTAGAATATTAAACCATTTATTTGAGTACTCGTGAGGCTGGTAGTTATTATGTGAATTTCTATGATGTGAAATATTTGTTCTAAAATATTGTAATTCGATGCACACATGAAATAGTTAATCGAACTATGATGTCAGCATGATTCCTTGACTAAAACTAAAAAGTCATGGTTGTTTCTTGACAAAGTATTTCCGTCATGCGTAGACATAAACGTGTCACACTTTGGTTGGTCCCTGCCACGATGAAACAAGTTCGTCATACGTGGAAGATACGTGTCTCTCTTTGAACATTCCACGTGTCTTCCTCCCAATGGTCTATTTATTACACTCGAAGTGGTCCACGTCTCAATCTTAAAATTGTCCATGTGTTGTCTGTCAAGTTGTCCACGTGTCTACATGTAAACATGCCGCGATGAAAATAAATTCATCACCAGCTGGATGATGTCTGAATTATGCTAGATGACATAAAAATGATCAGATGACATCATCAAACGGCGGTAATGGCATCTTGGCCTAACGAAAAACAAATGTCATAATCGTGTTAATGCCATGGACGGCGTTGAGGACATAATCTAATGACACTAACGGTTATTTGGGATGGCATCTGCCAATGGCACCGTCTGTGACAAAAAACGTCATTCTTGATTGGGCTCAGGCTGGGCAGGTCTTGTTCTCTATGACGAAATGCCCGTAACATCACATAAGGTCTTGATGTTTTCAGACAAGAAAAACGTCACGGATCCATCTATGACATGAGATACATGACATGATCGTTTAGTCAAAGATTTCGTCACGGATGGCCATCTATGATGTTATGGGTCTGATCTATGACGTTTTGAGAATGTCATGGACCACACTGAATCTTGTAGTGTCACCATGCCCATGACAAGTGAAATTGAGTTATCAGCCGACTTGTACATTGGTCTAAGTTGTGTGTCCATCAAAACCTCGATAACCAAGGATAATCTAGTACGAACAACATGAATATTGAATGTAATATGCCCTAGAGGAAAATAATAAAAGTTTTATTATTGTCATATGCCAATAAGTTCGTAATAGTTTTATATATTGCTATAACTGTATCAAGTGGAAACATTGATACAAGTGTGATATGAAACAGTAGTCCCTACTAGCCTCTATTCATACTAGTTCGTTGGGCAGTAGATGATCATTGTTTTCTAATCATGGGTGATAGTGCAGCTGACAACGAAGTAATATCATTGGTGAATGATGTGATGGACATTTCCTCAAAGATTGCAACACGATCAAGTCATGAGGTTCATCGTTGCAATAGTCAGAAACATAGTCTCCTTATTCTTAGACCGTGTGAACATACTAATCACTGTCTTCCGAGGCTGCTTTGACTGCATCAAATGTCACTCAGTGAAATAGTGATTATAAAGGTGTATGTTGGGTATCCGGAGGAACATGTTGAGGCCTATGAATCAAGACCAGGATTTGTTTACCCCAGTGACGGGTAAGATACATTAGGCCGACTTGGTGAGATTACATCCATAATGTTGCAACATATGACTAGGTCACTTGAATATAATATTAAAATCTAATTTGAAAGGGTATTCCACTAATGGGCCAAACTTCCTAGGGCAAAAGGGCCCCTGAGGGAAAAAAAACACAAGAGGAAGGGCCATGCGCCTAGGGCTAGGGTTTGGCACCTAGGGCTTCCCTTGGCCAGGGGCCTAGGGTTAGGGTTTGGGGTGCCCTAAGGCGGCCTCCTTCCCTTGGTCGCCTCCTTGCCCCTTGGCGCCTTAGGGTTTCCTTGGTGGGGGTAAGGGTGCCCTCCCCTATATAAAGCCCCCTTGGAGGAGGAGACACACAACACACCAGAATCCCATGAGTTTGGAACTCTCCTCCTCTATGTGCCTCCAATCTCTCTCTCTCTCTCTAGTTGTCTCCACGTGTTGGCAGTCCAGGACTGTCCGCGCAAGAGATAATGCACTGCAACGCCATTGCTTGCTGAGGATTCAAGCGGAGATCTACTTTCATACTCCCAGCGGGATCGGGAGACGGAGGTCTCGCCATTCGTGTGTCTGAAGCCACGAGGTGCAACACTTGGGGAACTTTGGATGTCGTGAGCCAGACTGCTGCACAGTGATGGAGCAAGGGGTGACCTGCGAGGAGCTTCGCGACCTTGAGGTTGGCTACGAGCACGACTACTTTCCTCTCGGAACATTAACCTCTTTTGGACTACAATGGTATGTATCCGGAATCTCTCAGCCATTAGTAAATTACTAGTAGATAGATCTTGGGCATTAGGATGATCCAACGTAAGATTTTTTTTGTTTTCTGCACCAGAACCCCAACAAATATATTGTTCCACAACTAAATCACATATTCAATGATATATATATATATATCAGATTTCATACAAGGACTACTCATCAAATTTATGAATACATTGGGAATGATATCATAGGACATAGGGCATATTCCCAATAGGAGGCCCCCACTGCATTGGAACTAGGTACATGTACATAGTTCGAATCAGGAAAGCATTCTCACCCTCCAAAGATGGAGCAGTGAAAGCACACAAATCAGGACACCTATCAAGCATTTGGCTCTGTAGTAGTGAAGAACACACTTAGCAGGATTCCCTAGAGTATCCAAGAACACACTAAGCATGACGTCCGACAAACAATCACCACCATTTTAGTATATAAGCACGATTTTAGTAGCATATTGAACTGGGTACACATCTATGACCTGACTACCACAACACAACATCATATGATGACATATCTACACACACACCTTCCACATGGTTACAGATCTAGGAACATCTATGAACAAGGTGATCGGTTTCTTACATCTGATTCGAGATGATATAGCATGAGGTGGGGACAAGGGAGATGGTGGCAGGCCACCATCGTCGTGCTCGATGGAGTATCCAGAAGATCATCATCGTCATGCTCGAGGAGTAGCCGGGAAGATCACATCATTGAGATAGACGGAGGTGCCGATAGTACGACGTCACCGTGCTCGAGGGTGAAGTTAGCATGCCAACCGTCACTGTGCTCGTCGGCGAATCCGATAGGCCCACCATCTTCATGCTCGACGTTCAAGACCCACCTGTCATCGCCTTAGATCTGATGGTGAAATAGCTCGAAGGAGGGAAAATGGTGGGTTTGGATTTTTTGGTAAAGCGCTGCATCTAAATAGGGAGCGGATTTTGCTGTCAGGGATCGAATTTTTATCCTGCCGGATTTTTTTAGTCACGGGCAAGCTCCTGCCATATCCTGCATGCACAAGATTTGCTAGTTTTGCGGGCAAAGGCTAACCGTTGAATGACCAAATCGAATCTGTCTCTGGCCTGGCTGCGGGTGCTCTAGGTTCGGCCAATGCAGCCCAAGACAGCATGCGGCATCCAAATAGCTCGTCTTGCCTCCTAACAAACGCATTAGTAAAACTTAAGGTAGTGTGAATTGGAGCTTTATGTCTTGATTTCCATTTGATAGAGGTGCCCCCTCAGAAATTTGTTAAGGAAAAGGCTTATGTTGCATCGGGGGATCATGCCTCCGTGTCCCCCGCCTTGTCGTGTGCCACGTGCCCTTGTGGTAGAAGAAAGACGAAATATCAGCGAACATTCCGTCTTGCAGGTCGCACTCCAAGGTCCTCGCTGAGACGACGAGGGTGGTTTCGAGAGCGTGGTGGCGCATGCTCGTGGGTGGCAAGGTTGGTGGTGGTGCTCCGGTGTGCCTCGGGGTGCCGTGGTGGGAAGGGGATCGGGAGAAATCCTTGTCGGCTTAGCCGACACCGCCGTGGTGCCGCTTTCGAGTGGCGCCTTTCCTTCTTGGAGGGCGTCGCGGAGATCCCTCTCCCTATGTGCCCGAGTAATGGAAACCCTAGGACCAGTTCACTGGTCCGGGTAGCTGCGTTGTGCGACAGCGCCTCCCTCCGCGAGGGTGCTGCTTGGTGCGGGGTGCATCAGAGGGCTTGGAGCGTGGTGGGACATAGCCGGTGGGCCCAGCGGTCTCGGATTGTCCTTGTTTAGTCGACTCACTGCCATCTGTTTTTCTTTTTTTCTTTTTGGGCATGTTTGTCCATGCTTCTTATATCGTGTTGAGTCTCTTCTTTTGGGCGTTGTGCTGTCTGGCCCAGGAGCTGTCTTACCTGGTTGCTTTATTTATAAAGCGGGGCGAAAGCCTATTTCGAGAGTATTATCTTCTTCGTTGCTTCTCCCATCCACTCGTTGGCCATGGTTATCATGTACCTTTTTCTTCACCCACCACCGACGTTGCCTCTCGCCGTTCTCTCCTCCAACGTCGGTGCGGTACCCCTTCGAACCACGCATGGCGCTGCAGGCTGTAGCAAGGATAACCTCCGCCGATCCTCTCTCTCCGGCTGAAGCACGCCATCCTCGTAGCAGAACGAGCCGGAGTCTAGGTACTGCAATCGATAGGACACGATGCTACTGCCGTGATAGGCGATGCTGCAAGCAGCGGCGGAGGTGCTACCACCGTGATCTGAGATGCGCAAGCGGTGAATGTCCTTATGCACTGCCATAGCCGGCGGTGCTATGAGCCGAGATGCTGCAAATGGTAAGCGTCCGTGTTACCTACCGTGGCCGGCGGTGCTACCAGCGATGATCGGAGATGCTACAAGCGGTGAGCGGTGGTTCTACCGGCGAAGTCGAGATGCTGCAAATGAAGGGCGGCGTTGCTTCTACCGGTGGTCGGTGCTGCTGCTGCTAGCTAGGGGCGGCGGTGGTGCAAGCTATTTTTCCGAGTGCTTCTAGCTGTGGATGGCGGTGTACTCGTCGGACGGTGCTGCCAACAAAGTCGAGATGCTGGAAGCAAAGGGTGGCGTCGCTACTACCGGTGGTCAGCGTTGCTGCTAGCGACGGTCGACAGTGCTGCAAGCTGTTTTTTTTTCCGGCGGTGCTGCTAGCCGTGGCCCGTGGGTGACGGTGCTGCCGGCGAAGTCGAGATGCTGGAAGCAAAGGGTGGCCTCGCTGCTACCGGTGGTCAGTGCTGCTGCTAGCGATGGTCGACGGTGCTGCAAGATGTTTTCCGGCGGTGCTGCTAGCCGTGGGTGACGGTGCACTCGCCGGAGTTGGCGGTGCTACCAACCGTGGACAGTAGTGCTGCAAGCGGGAGGTGCTGGTGCTCCGAGGCCCAGACGGCAGTGCTACCCACTATGAACAGCAGTGCTGCCACCGGCGGCCGGGAGAGCCGGGGAGTTATCTTGGCGGAGCAGCGATGAACGTAACAGTGGTTTGATCTTCAGGCGCATATCGCTGGAGGCTAGGTAGCTGTGTGTCTTCTGCGATTATTTCTCTTGGTGTGAATGGGAGATGCATCATGCATGTGTGAGCTCTGGACGTGATGGTCCAAGTCATTTTTATCCAACGGGCTGTGCGTGATGTGATCGTACGGCTCTGCACCCGGAGTATGGGGCGCACAAATCCTCCGGGGACGCTCAGCAGGCCCCATTTGTTAAGCGATAAATCCTACTAGACGGACAGGCGCGCTTCACCGCGCCGCCTACCTAGCATTGTCACACGATGTGGCTCTTGCGGTGCACTCGTAGAAGGTTTCATCTAGCATGCGAAAATGCCTAAGGCGTCCATGCTTCAGCGTTGCCTCTCAATCGTTGTGCACTCATCTAGGTAGGAGTGAGCGAGCGGCCATCTTGGCAGTTGCGGTGTGCCGGGAGTATGGGAGTGGCTTTCGGCAGTTGTGTACATGCATACCTTGAGGAGTAGGAATTAATTAGGTGCAACAAACTAGGCAAAAAAGTTGTATTGCAATCCATTTCTTGCTTTGACCAGGAGCATGTAGTCTCCAGAAACAAAATATATATTATCTTGCCAACTTGCAAAGAAACATAATGCAATATTTTCACCGTACCAAAGCAAGCCTCCGAGCCATAATTAAAAATGAAAAAAAAGATGAAGGAGTCAATTCTGCATAAGTGAATATAACCATATAAGCCAGTTGAAAGAAGCAAAAGTCGCATACAAACAACCAAAGCATAGATGTGTCAAACGGACTGGCAATATTTTGTCCTTCCTGGGACATGGATGCTTTTCTTTCTCTGATTTTGATCTCAACATTAACAATATATAAATTACTATTTTTCATTTCTTAGGGAGAACACCGGAACAACACATATGATGCCCGTCTCTCATTTCGCAAACCTGTAACCATTATAATTAGCTGCAATAAATTACCATATTAAGACAGGAAGTCTACTTAAAAGTAATAACTTATTATAGCAGTCTCCAACACATACAGGGCAGATAGTTTTTAGTGAAACAAAATTCTAGTAATTTGGTTCTGCTATTGTAAGTAAAGTAAATGATTAAACAATAAAAGCATGTCCGAACCACCTACAATGGATGCACCTCGAGACCAACCTGAACAGAATGCAGCCACTGCATTTAGCACATGACCTGCAAGAAAAAACATGTTCAGAACAAAATTGTAGCCTTCTCGGGCTCTCAACAATCTCAACATAAAGGTTTTTTAACCGACGCCAACAAACCATTTGGTACTATCTAGCTAACGCCAAACATGTTTTTTATGTCAAAGACCTAGGAATACCATTGTGCTAACTGAAATTACAAAACTGGATGTCAAAGAGGTATCCAGTTACACATGGAAACAACAATATTGAATCTGTCGGTTCTTCACCTTTTATTGTCACATTGGGCAAAGTAAATTGATGCATCATAGGGCATGGCCTTGTTATGCTCGTCAAGGACGGTGGAATTTTTTAAGAGGCCTTCCTAAAGTAAACATCTGAGGACACCATAGACATTTTGATACGAAGCGAAACAACAGGCAGTGGAAAGTGTGATCCCAAGAGGAGATTCTATCACCCACAAGCACCTGAACCTTTTTCGGACATCTTCTCACCCAACAAATCATGAGAGCATGTTAAACATTACAAATTAGCCATGGCGAGCACAGTTCTAACAACTACTCGGCGTGATAAGTTTACATGAAAATTGCAATATGTGATATACAAAATTTTGTTTAGTGGTTGTCGCCATAATTTCGCACATATATGAGTGTGCTCTTTTTCCAAACACTCTGCAGATTCAACACAAAACAAAAGAAGGGAATCAAATAACTGGATCTAGTTTTGAAGAGAGGGTCATGCTTAGTCGCTTACAGGAGTTTAATCGTCTTATTCCTCCATGTTGTTCAAACTATTGCCATCAGGTTTTTCCTCTTTCAGCTCCATATATCCCCTGGACTCTTTTTGTGTTTTTTGTTTCTCAGCAGAGCTAAGTGCTACCTCTTTCTCCTCATGACCATCTGGGATTACAGAAGTCATATGCTAAGCTCATCTATGATGAAACGACGTGCATCTTATGGATAAGCATAAGATCAACGCTTAGCGGCCATACCAGATTTCACACCTTCATCGGAGCCTGAATGAGCAAGAGAACCGGTTGCATCTGAATCATTAGCTTTGACAGACTTGGTACCTCCTGCTGTCTTTCTATGTTTGTTTTCTAGGGGCGATTTTGGTTTCACTTTCCTCATTAGCGGCGAGGGCCTAAAATAGATGGATTAATGAGAATATTGCAGCACGATTAATCAGTCTAAGATCTAGATATTGATTTACTTCTTCATTGATTTATGTTGGTTAAGTGGAGCTTTCAGGCTGGTGGTAGTTCTCGGTGCTCTGCAAGATGTTACGTTCAATCAGGTGGTAAGAAAAATATATTATCCAATTTGAGTTATCTTTTGCCTTACAAAGCTTTCAAAGCATCCATTGCATGGTAGGTACAGTAAGTTCATAACATTCAATGTGACAGGAAATGGGCAAACTACATTATTCAGATTGTTAAGTGATTGTTTGGCACCCTGTTAACCACATGGTAGTCTTATACATTTGGGCTAACTGCAATATATATGAATAAACTGTTGCAATGGCATTTAGCCCTTCAATTAACCCTTGATTTTACTCCCTTCCCCTTTCCAAGATGTTCGACCAAAATCTGCAGTATAGATTTAAAAGAATTCCGGCTTACCGTCCTTGGTCTGTTCCTACAAGATCCTTCTTTTGCTGCTGTGGACAAGCAATTAAACTATAATGAGTTAAACATGATGTTTAAGGTTAGAAAGACAATTTCAAGAATCAATAGCCATCTACCTTTATTAGTGAACCGTTTCTTCCAATGCTTTTCCACTTTTCTTTAGCCATATTAAGCTGCTCAATATCTCCATCGTTGTGCAACACATGCATGGAGAAGCATTTTTATATTAAGTATACCCACTACAGTCACAATCTATTACCAGCCTGAATTAAAATTTCAACAATACAACTGTTGCATGCTCTGATGTGATACTTATGAAGATGTTCGACCAAAATCTGCAGTATAAATTTAACAGAATTCCGGCTTACCATCCTTGGTCTGTCCCTACAAGATCCTTCTTTTGCTGCTGTGGAAAAGCAATCAAACTATAATGAGTTAAACATGACGTTTAAGGTTAGAGAGACAATTTCAAGAATCATTAGCCATCTACCTTTATTGGTGAATCGTTGCTTCCAATGCTTTTCCACTTTTCTTTAGCCATATTAAGCTGCTCAATATCTCCATCATTGTGCAACACATGCACGGAGAAGCATTTTCATATTAAGTATACCCAGTATAGTCACAATCTATTATCAACATGAATTAAAATTTCAACAATACAGCTGTTGCATGCTGTGATGTGATACTTATGCAGATGTTCGACCAAAATCTGCAGTATAGATTTAAAAGAATTCCGGCTTACCGTCCTTAGTCTGTCCTTACAAGATCCTTCTTTTGCTGCTGTGGACAAGCAATTAAACTATAATGAGTTAAACATGATGTTTAAGGTTAGAGAGTCAATTTCAAGAATCAATAGCCATATACCTTTATTGGTGAACCGTTGCTTCCAATGCTTTTCCACTTTTCTTTAGCCATATTAAGCTGCTCAATATCTTCATCATTGTGCAACACCTGCACAAAGAAGCATTTTCATATTAAGTATACCTAGTATAGTCACAATCTATTGCCAGCCTGAATTAAAATTTCAACAATACAACTGTTGCATGCTGTGATGTGATACTTATGAAGAAGAACTAAAGAGTTCTACATCGATGCTGAAAAGTTCAAAAAGCATGGTGAAACTGCAAATAATTTTTTGGGAGAAGTCAGTTCTAGATTTTGCTCACTCCCTGAAAAAGATAACAGGTAGAAATTTTACTCCAAGCCTAGCAAACAAAAACTATTTTAAAATTAAGGTACATTCTAATAATCAAAAAGGAGAACCTAGCCGGATCCAGGTGAGCTGAATTACGGTACACCAAATTGCCCGAAACACGAGCTCTGGCGGTAAGCTAATCGGTGCCGTTGGAGTCGCTATGTTCCGCCCACTAAGCGAGCTACATGCATGTCGGGGGACCACCCCGATTTTAAAAATCATTGAAGGAAACTTTTTGTGGGGATCTAGAAAATAAAAAGTAGTGTCATTTGCCCCCCAACATCCATAATTTCGTTTTATCCCCCACAGTATTCTTGGCTAGCACCTTCCTTCGCCCACCCATACACAGCCGGGGTTGGTGCGGTGGATCCGCAACAACGGCGCCAGGGAGGAGCAACTTGCGGTAGGACAGCAGTATGGCCAGCCGGCTAGGTAGCTCCATCGGCGCGTCCTCCATGGCCACCGCGACCACGATCGAGTCAAGGAATACGCACCGATGTGATGCGCTTGGCGGCTTGGGAGGGGACAAGTTCCCTTCGCAGATCGAGATCGATAGGAGAAGGGAAGGGAAGGGGGAGTTAGCTCCGTTACTGTGCAGGACCAGAGAAGACGGCCACCACGGCCCAAGGATTGGAGGTGCGGGTGGGGCGATGGAGAAGGAGGTGGAGCCGTGGAGGAGAACGTGGAGCGCGGGTGAGCGGTGAGATTTTTTTACCATATGCCACAGAAGTGGGACGAGACTGGGGGTGGGGCTAGTAGCGAGTCCAACGATCTGAAATTAAGGCCTCGATCGCGTCTTCTCAGGATCCTATGGTCGTAAACCCACGCACCGGAAAGGGTCCTCATTAGGCGGGTCAATCACCGGGCTTAAGTCATAGTATAATATTGAATGTTCACTTGGCTCTCAATAATCTTGGGAGCAGCAATGGTGCCCCTATCCATGATAGAGGCCGAAAGGGGTAGCCATATCCTGGATCGACAACAAAATAGCTCCACTTGCTTAATAGTTTCTGCATCTTTTAGTACATGGGAAAATTAGTTAAAGCCAGTTTAAACACTGACAACTAATAATACCAGATAAGTAATAGCAGAAAGGGAAACTCATTATGTTTTGTATATTTTCTTCAATTTATCCAATTATATGCAATTTCTTATGAAAATCAAAAGTATATTTCTTGGTTTTTTTCAGGTTTCAATTTGTTTACTTTTCCTAGATTCCATGTATGAAAGGTACCTAGGGCTGTGTAATCACGTTTTAAACCAGGCGTGCATACGGAAATATTAGAAAAATACAGTGGAAAACAAACTCTATAAATCTAAATTAACATAAAACCAAACAACCAACATGAAGATGAAAGTGGGTATTCTATAACTTGAACACATCCATGTAGCAAGTTATAACACGAATATCTTATTTAGATTCAGGTTAGGCTCGTACAATACCAAACAAGTTTAAATAGGATAAAATCATCATACGTAGAAAATTCAGAGAGAAATACCAGGCGAAGAACATGCAACAGAACCTAGCTTGCACCAGCAAAAACCTTCGGCTCCCTTGCCAACATATCCTCTTGAAGAGATAGTACCACAATGCCACCTTTCCACTTCTGGGCTAGTATGTAAATAATATCAGCAATCATTCTATTAATCTAAATGAAATTTGAGTATGAAAAGGTACGTAATTTTCATCTCAACAATTACATACGTTTGTGCCTTTTTGACTAGAAACCAAACGAAATTGGGACCAAATTAGGAACATCCTTCTACTAATCATCCTATTTTTAAGACTCCGTCCTAGTACTGGCTGTAATGTCAAAAGTAGGTTCAGGACTACATACTACATGTACGATTATTAATACCGTCGTAAATTCTAAAGTTAATACCTGCAGTCCTAAAACTATTTAACTGGAGTTTGTTTTTGCGTGAGATAAGACTGAATAATTTTCACTACGCAATTTAGTAACATATGAAGCGGTTAAAGCAAGCATGTCATTCATAACCATTGGTCCATGAATGTGCGTTGGGATGTGGCCTGGCTGACCATGTCCTTTATCTGCACCAGAGTTTTTTTACAACCGCCACCATGAAAACCTGCAATAGGAATCAATCTCATGATCTGTCATCGTCATCCGATGGATTTGGCTATCATGCTCTGATTACTGGACCCCCCCAACACACACACACACATGCTGGCGTCTTCTGAGTTCTGCCACCATGAACGCCCTCAAAACAAATTGATCTTCTCATTTAGAAACCACTCACGGCGAGTACAAATCTGCAATACCCTATACTCTTCGAACCACCCTTCTCTGTTTTGACAACACGGAAAGGTCTTGCTCACTCGATAAAAAACAACCGAAAAGGCCCTTGAGGCATGCGGCTTGTTGCACTACTGGGAGTTGTCTGGGATTTAATTTAGGTACCTTGCAGTTTGATTGGGCAATAGGAGCACGCCAGCATCATAACGCGAGGGAGAAAGAGGGCTCGAGCTGGCACATGCATCCAGATTGCGGCGAGTGTCAAGATTCAGTTGTAAAATACCTGTTGGTAAAGCGTAGATTAAATCAGTTTAACCCACGGGTGCGGCATCCGTCGCTCCAACTCTTCCTCTTCTTTGCATTATTTGAAGCTACGGGTTAAACAACATTTACTTGCTGCAGATTAGACCTTCATGATAGATATGTGACTGCTTTGGTTTTCTACAGTTCAATATTTTTCTCAAGAACGGTGGTATCAGCTATTTGACAATAATGATGTCGATTAGCGTGTGAACTAATATTTTAAAATTATATAATGTGCTTGAGCTTGTGCTTGTGCTAGCCAAATATGAACACAATGCAATACCTGCACAATTTCTTCAGGTCACCATGCAAGAACAGGTTCCATGAATTCATCTTCATCAACTAAGCATTCCTGTCCTCCCAAGCTAGGTCGACACAATCCTAAATCCAAGAAAACAAATAGAAAATCATTCTATGATCATTTCCTCTAAACCAGTATGTTAGAATACCCCTTCAGATTTAAATCAATGTACCAAAAACAATTGTGAAAATCTTCTCTAGGAAAACACTGAATCTCTTTGGAGTCTAATGTCACAAAAGACCCGAGACACAATCAATCAGTACAAAAATGAGTAAGTAGTAAGTAGTAGGAAACCTGAAGGAGGATTGCAGCGGCGCCGTCAGGAGGCCGCGGGTTTCCTTCAAGTTACTATAGCCACCACTGCCGCTCGTGCAACTGGACGCCGGCTCGTCGACCTCCGGATTCATGGGGGCGCGGGGTTCCACATAGCACGTCGTCCGGAGAACTCCCATCCAACCGCGCCCACGCCATCTAAAATAGAGTAGTACCATGGAAGACGGTGTTGGGAAGGAGCAGCCGCGCGGCCTCGTTGCAGGGCGTTCATCTGATCGAGCAGGAGAGAGAGCGCCAACGACAGCCTGCACTCGGCAATGGGAAACTCGACGGAGTTGTGTAGTTGGGGAAGGGAGGAGAAGGAGCGCCGCTGCCAGGGAGGGTGGAGAAGTAGGATAGGGTTTGGCTTCATTGACTGGAACACGCCGCCCACCAGTTTTGTTACCACCAGCAGCAACGCACGCGCAAAGGCCTTCTCTGGCCCACAAGTAGCGATAGGATGTACCTTTAAATAATGTGTCAACCGATCCTTTTTTTCTCTCTCAAAAAACAATACAACAGGACGCGCTCACGAGCACCCAAGTAGCCTCAGAATGCTCCGTTTCTCTCAGGATTAAGCTATAGAGTAATAAGCAAAATCCGTCTGTGTTTTTTTCCTTGAGCGGCAGAAATAGAATAAGTTGCGTGTTTTCCTTGCACAGTACATAACGCACACGTAACGTGCCACTTCTTGGTGTGAAAAATGTGTTCACTAAAACCTGCAAGTTTTGGATTTGCTCTGTTCCTTGATAGAACTGTTGACCTTTTGTTTTCTTTGAGATGTCCGATCTGTTAACTTAGAACATATGTGAAGTAGAGAAAGAAAACTGTGCAAACATCAGTTTCATAAGCAACCCATGATAACTATTAAATTACTTTTTGAGATAGGAAGATAAAACCTCCCGGCCTCCCCATGTAATCACGAGTTGTCTAAAGTTATTTCATGGCAACGTGTTAGAATCAAACAACAAGAAAGATTACGTGAGAAATATAACAAAGCATGAAAGATAAAAGACATACAGCTAAATCGCCATTCTTGAGAGGCAAAGCCTTTATGAAGAAAATTAATTACGTCATTGCACCGAGGTTACCAAGTCCAGCTTGTGAAGGTATTGACAAGGCTTTTCATCCTGTGCTAATGTGCGTGAAGCAGCCTCCCACCGGCCCCGCCGGCGATCCGTCCTGCTCCTATGGCCTTAGGGCCATGGAGGCAGGGTGGATCTCGGCCTTCATTGGCTGGAGGGTTTCGTTTTTCTATTTTTAGGATAAAGGTTCGGTGGGGGCAGCGTTTAGGTGGTGACGACGACGTCTTCTTCAATAAAGTCTTCCCGGCTTTAGCCCCATCTCGATGGCAACATTGAGAAGCTTGTGAGAGTGGTGTGCTCTTCAAGGACTTCTTCTGGCTATGGGGATCTTCGGATCGTCAAGAAGCTTCATCAGCGGTTTATCCTTTTTCTTTGTCTTCTGGACGGATGTGGCCTTCTAGGCCCGTTCAGCGACTTCCCTTTTGCAACCAACAACGTCAGACCAGCTTTAAGAGGAGCGGCAGCAGCGGCACACTGTTGACACAGCCTGGAGGTTGAAGATGAAGGACATCTCATTGATTTTGATGTAATTTTCATTTTTATTGTGGTGTTTTGTACTGTTCGTTGTTTCTTTTAATGCCAAAGTCCTATTTGTAAAACAAAATGTGCGTGAAGCACCTATACCTCACCGAGGCATTAACTCCAGTGAAAATAAATTCCTTGATATTCAACACAATGTAGACGACACACGATGGAAGGAGCCACACCTAGCCAACCACCTCCAAACAGGAGTACCCCATGGCAACCGGAGTCAACATTAGGAGGACATCTTCCACTTCGAATCACTTCAATGGTCATGGAACACACCTGCACTTAGATACACGATCCAAAGTCGATATGCACCAAATGTTGATCCCCGGGAAATGATCCCTCGCGAGCTATATGTTGTTAGATAGACGAGACCTCTCCGGTAGCGAATTATACGCGTTCGGATAACACCTCGTTTAATTCGGTCTGCATGGGACTGAACCCGGGTGGACCGGTTGTTCTCGACTCGGTGTAATTTTTGTTTTCGCGATATTAATACATTCTCTTGAAAAATACATATGCGTTTTTGCAGAACGTGATGCAGCCCGACCTACGGTCGTTACTACATCAAGGTCTCCAACTTACGCCAAGTCGCCATGGACTCCAAAGGTGAATCCGTTCCTCTATGCAAGCTCACTTCCTACCCATTGAATGGTATGCTACTTCATACTCCGTCACATATGCATGATAGGTTCACACCGACCAGTACGAAGGCAAGGGAGGAAGCCCGGAACATCAAGCCCGACAAGACGAGGCTTGGAAGAGGAGACGGAAGAAGAAGGCGGTCGGCATTGCCAGTCCAAGCGGTACTACGGTTGTCGAACCGGTACTACCGGTCAGTACTCTGCCCCTTCTACCGCTTCGCTCTTGGCGGCTCCAACGGATGCTCCAAGACCAAGCGGTACTACGGTCCCGAGCGGTACTACGGTGATGACCGGTACTACCGGTCCTAAGTCCGTACTCGGTCATGTCGCTGCTGGCGCACTAGTTGGGCCACAGTATTCCCCTTTACTTACCTATTCGCCTAGTTTATCCCCAAACTACCCTTGTTTAGTGGTTGGCCTATAAATAGAGCCCCACCCCTCATGTATCCCTTAGGCATAGATGATAGACTAAAGACAACCCCCATTG
This sequence comes from Avena longiglumis, assembly GCA_030063025.1. Classification (NCBI taxonomy): domain Eukaryota; kingdom Viridiplantae; phylum Streptophyta; class Magnoliopsida; order Poales; family Poaceae; genus Avena; species Avena longiglumis. The sequence goes on from CP125976.1 coordinate 13,527,602, forward strand.
TGGAATCTCTAGTTTTGCCTCATCCCCTTTACCAAGGGGACCGACTATCGTCACCAACCTCGATTGGACTTTGCATCACACATCCATCGTTGAACAAGGCCTTGGAGTTCGATGTCTCGTCTCCAAGTTGTCAAGACCCTCCCCAAGGTGTTCTTCCCTCTCCGATGTGGATTTGAGGGAGCACGTTGACCGATCTTTCCTTGCGAGGATTCTATCGGAACGGTGGCCGCCGTTCGGGAGCAATCGGGCTTGTATCGTGTGAGTTTTGCGTGTGTTCATCGTGTTCTTCGCGAGGTGTGTGTTCGCTTCCGCTACCTTCTCCCTTTCCCCTCGCTTTCCCATCGATTTGACCACGAGATCCGTGAAGATCGGCACCCAGGAGGTTAACCCCTCCATCATCTGGTATCAGCAGCTTTTGGTTGCCACGGATTTCTCATCGATTTGGTCTTTTCCCCATAAATTCGAAAATTCCACCAAAAATGGCCCCAATTCGTGTTTTGGATCGATCTATGATTTGAGTGCGTTTTGGTAGGTTTTGATCCGTGGATTACTTGCTAAACTTGTTGATCTACCTTCCTTTGCGTTCCCATGGCCTAATTCCTTGATTTCCCCCTTCGATTTGGTGTTTTTCTTGAAGATTTTCCGCCCAAATCACCCCAAAATCGCAACGTCAAATCTGGGCGTCGGTCCAAGCGGTACTACTGGTCCAAAATCGGTACTACCGCATAACCGTACTAGGGCTCAAAAATCGGTACTACGCCCTATCTTGATCAAAACAAGCGGGTTCCAGTTGACCTCTCATCGTTTTGAGCATAACTTTTGCATCCGAACTCGGATTTTGGTGTTCTTTAGCTCGTTTCGAAGAGTAGAAGGAGATCTACATCATCATCCACGTTGTTCATGCTATCTACTACATCCAAATTCCGTGAGCAAGGCGGAATCCAACAATAAAGAGTGAAGATCGTCGACGAAAGGTATAAACATTCCGCGACTTCTCCCCACTTGCATTCCTTTGTGAATCCCAGTATCTTTGCGAGCAACAAACACCTATTGAGACTAGTTCCTCTTATGATTGCTTGGGCTATGCACATTTGATACCTTGTAGATTCCGAGCAAACATTGTGAGCGCTATCTCATATAGTTATCTTGTATAGTTGTTGGCACAAGGAAGAGGCAAGTGAAAAGAAAAAGAAAATAAAAGAGTGATACAAAAAGAAAAAAAATAGAAAAAGGAAAAGAGAAAAAGAAAGAAATATACATGTGCCTCATAGAATAGGAAGCGCAAGCTCGATGAACATCATATAGGTGGTACTTAATGTGCATATCTTGTAGCCCACCAATTTTGTGCAATCGAACTAGCGTCTCTCCTTGTACTTGTGTGACATGAGCTTATAGTCTTCGCTAGGTAATCATTTGGTTCTTAGCTCACTTTCTCCGTCGCACAAGTCCCATTTATCCCACCGTGTGTGTTTCCTTGTACATATTTCCTATCTTGTGGATTAACTTGTTTGCTTTGTGATCATTGTGGTTCTTTACTTGCCATTACAACATCTTGATTTCGGATTTGTTCTTGACATGCCACTTTCCATACCTATCCACCATAGGCCTTGGGTGTGTGTATTTTTTGGTTCGTAGTTGGTTTTGGTGTTCCGCGTGCACTTCAGTTTGCTTGGTTTATTGCTCTCAAGTGTGGCCACTTATGCGATACGATCTTCAAGGTAAAGTAAGGTTTGACGTTGTATCCCTAACTCCCACTACCACTTCCATATACACCACTTGGTCTTGTGCATCATGTCTAGGGACTCGGAACGAGGTTGATATCTATGAAGAATCCATGATGAGCCACCATGACTACGACTCCACAAGTATAGAGGACATGACCAGCACAACACCGACAATGGCTCTGCATGCTTTGAGGCGGGCACTACACCTCGACGACTCCACATGCATGGAAGACATGGAGCTCGTCGACAATGGCTCCTCATGCATGGAGCCTATGGAGCACTACACCAATGGCTCCACATGCTTGGGTGATATGGAGTACTACACCAACAACTACTCCCCAAGCATGGAGCCCGAGTGTGACATCGATGACGCCTCGCCAAGCATGGAGGACACGGAGAACTTCATCGAATTTGATGGCTCCTCCATGAGCCATGAAGAATTCCTCCACCGTGTGGAGATGGAAGCCTACTACGCCAAGCAAGAGGAGGCGCATCATCAAGATTCCATGACCTTCAAGGCCAAGCGTGTCACACCAAAGGGCACCACCTACTTCGATGATCCACCTCCAAGGAGACATGTGCCACCACCTAGATGGCGTCAAGCGCCACCATCTCCAAGGCACCAAGCTCCATCACCTCCAAGGCGTCAAGCTCTACCATCTCCAAGGCGCCAAGCTTCATCACCGCCAAGGCGCCAAGCTCCAACTCCTATCCAAACAAGAGTGGCGTCCAAACATCATATGCATCAAGAGGCGCCAAGAAACAAGACTCTTCATCGACAAACATCCTCTCATGAGCATCACCACCATAAAGAGGATACAAGACATCGTCAAAGGCATCTTCACCATAAAGACGAAGAATTCATGATGAGAACCAACCATACTGCTCAAGCAAGCTCAAGAAGGCACCACAAGCACAAGAAGAGTGCCAAGGCAAATGATCATCGTCGCGAGTGTCATGTGGACGACCAAGTGCGCCACCTACATCAACCATCGGCAAGGCACGCCAATGACCTCCGTCGACACCATCATAGGGCACCTTCAACTACTCGTGCCACCACCACAATGGCACCAAGAGCAATCCTTCCTCCACGCCATCAAGCTTCAATGCCTACGCTTGACTTCCACAACCTCGCCAACGAGGAAAATGTAGACCTCTACTTCGCCAAGTTGGATAGCATGAGCCTACCTCCACCACTACTACAAGATGGCCACAAGACGGTCGAGCATGGGATTTTCCCTTCGACCATGGAGGCGAGCAATGATGCCCATCTTATGGCATCCAACCTTGAAGGCGACAAGGTCAAGAATGGTGAGCATGGGATTTTCCCTTCACCAAAGGAGGCGCAGGAGTTAGGGAAACCGAGCCTACCCCCATATGCTTGAGTGATGATGTGGTACCAATCCCATGTGAGTATGAGAGCCACTTAGCCCACTTGAGTGAGAACAAGAGTGATATGAGTGACTCCACCTTATGTGAGATTGAGTGCTTCCACTTGGAGGGCATGAGTGATACTCCTAGTGAGTTGAGAGTGGTAGTTGATAGGTCAAGTGAGACCATTTTGAATTCTAACAACTTACCCTCTACCTCTAGTGTGTTCTCTTGTGTTGTGCTAGGTTCCATGGAGGAAGACGCGCCAAATCATGAAGCAATGATGCCTCAATTGGAGAAGATGTACATGGTAGATGCTACGCCATGGATACATCAAGAAGATGAAGTCGTCCACAAGGAGGCCACTACTTCCACAACACCCACTTCATATGAGAGGTATGACCAAGGTACCAATAAGGGTGTTGATGATGCCATGATCCCACTAGTGGACATGATGAATTGTGAGGATATGCATGCTATGGATGATACTTGTGACATTACATATGCTTCATCCACATTCCCATGTGATGCTTTGCCTTTGCATAATATTGATCATGTGGAATTGTTTGATTGCGATATCATTGCCATAAACATGCCATGCTATGCATCTTGTGTGTATCCTGCAATTGCTTCGGACTTGCCTTGTCATGCTAGTCATTCAATTTCTCCCGTTGCTTGCGATAAGATGAATGCTTGCTATTTCACTTGTTTTGCTTGCAACAATATTGATCATATGCGTTATAATGAGATGGCCCCCATAGCTTTCTCATTTTTTGGAGATTTTGATGATTGCCATGATAAGCATGTTCCCCACTTGCATACTCACCATGCATCTATTTCATACTTGAATGACATTAATGGTGATGTGCACAAGAAGAGATATGGCATGATGGATGATGTGTATCTCTACCATGCACACACGTTCTTCCTTTTACATATGATGTGTGTAGGTACCCGCACGAGAATGTCAACCTCGGTTGAGCACGAGTTGACAAAAAGAGCTCTTGAGAGCATCCCACAAGTGAGTTCAAGATCGAACCCAGCTCTGATACCTTTTGCATGCTTTGCATCTTTCATGTTGACAAATTGCTCTTTCCTATGGTTTGCTTGCAAGCATGTTAATGGTATTATCTCCCCTTGTGACATTCATGTTTCTTCGCTTTTAGATAATGATGTTTTGTGTGTTGTAACAAAATTGGTGAACAATTTCTCTCTCCGATGTTTTGCTTGCAACCACAATTCCATTAAGAGCATGTATTGTCATGAGAGCTTCCAAGAATCTCGTCTTGTTGTTGCAACAAACATAAGGACCACTTGCTCTTTCATTTGGTTTGTTTGCAAATATATTGTTTTTGCTTCCGCTTGGGATACTCATATTCCCATGATATCTGCTTTCGATGATTTGTGTGTGACATCCAACATGTCGAACAATTTCTCTTTCCAATGGTTGGTTTGCACACATAATGATGTTGCTTTGGACATTCTTCCTTTTGTGTTTTTGCCAAATTCTCCTAGTTTTGCATCAAAGATGTTGATCAAATTTCTATTCGATTGCTTTGAATGCCACAATAAGATGTTATATGGAGTTTTTGAGTTCCCACATTTGGATGATTTTGCAACGACTTCCATGCACTTTGACCTTGCATATGCATCCCGTTTGCTATACTTGAGTTGTGTTAATCGTGTTGTGAACAAGAATGGACATGCCACAAATGACATGCTCCTCTATCACACACAAACATATGTTGCTTGGTCTTTGTTGTATGAAGGTACAAATGCATACACGTCAACCTCTATGGACTATATGTTGACAAGAAGAACCAAAGAGAGTTACCTATGGATACCCTTCATTGAGCTATCTCTACAAGTTAAGGTGACTTCCTTCTACTTGAGGACTCATGCTATAATCTTCATGAATTGGCTACGCTTTGAGTGTTGCTTCGCTTTTGTTGTGAGCTTTGTAGGCTTCATGGAAGGTGAAGGAACTTTGAAGTGTTGTCAAGTCAATATTCTCGAGGACGACTATATGGTGAACCCCAGGATCAAGAAGGTCTCTCGACCGCTTCTACTTTGTGATGAGCATGTAGAGTCGAGGACGATTCTTTTTGATGGGGGGGGAGATGATGCAGCCCGACCTACGGTCGTTACTACATCAAGGTCTCCAACTTACGCCAAGTCGCCATGGACTCCAAAGGTGAATCCGTTCCTCTATGCAAGCTCACTTCCTACCCTATTGAATGGTATGCTACTTCATACTCCGTCACATATGCATGATAGGTTCACACCGAAGACGGAGGCAAGGGAGGCTTGAACATCAAGCCCGACAAGCGGAGGCTTGGAAGAGGAGACGGAAGAAGGCAGGTTGGCATCTGCCGGTCCAAGGTACTAGGTTGTCGGAACCGGTACTACTGCAGTCGGTACTACGCCCCTTCTACCGCTTCACTCGACGGCTCCAACGGATGCTCCAAGACCGCAAGCGGTACTACCGGTCCCAGAGCGGTACTACCGGTGATGACCGGTACTACCGGTCCTAAGTCCGGTACTACCGGTTGTGGCATCCCGCAAAACCACTACTAGAAAATCACGTTGTTTTTGTGCATTGCATCATCATGACCTCATGCTCATGTCATCATGCCACATTGGATTTGAGCATCGCCATCACCTTGCATTTGTTCGCATAAAACTATTTTCAAAAAGACTGGTTTTGTTTGCTAAACACCCCGTCTTTATTTCAAATTAAAACCCGAGTCTCCGGAACATTTTGTTTCGTCTACCAACGGTTTGCAAAAGCCCTGTTTTAAATAAATAAAATATTTAATTATTTTTAGGGGGCAGCCAGACCGGGCCGATCCGACCCAGTCGGCCACCCCCAGTTCAAACCGGTCCACCTAAACCCTTTTCCTACCTAGTCCTATTCTACCCAAAACCCCTCCACCTCACCCGGACCAATCCCCTCTCGCCACCTCATCTCCCCCCTCCCCCCACCCAATCCCGGCCACCCCCCCACCCCCTCTCTCACCCCCACTCCTCACCTCCCCTCCCTCACCCACACACACAGCCACCACGGGCCACTCCCCACCTTCTCTCCCCTCTGGCCCCACCCTGTAGCCCCACTCCCTCAAACCGCCTCCACCGCTCCTCTTCCCCGTGGCCCCGACCCCCTGCCCTGGACCCACCCTGTTCACCCCGCGTGGCTCGATCCCCACCAACCGCGTCTTCCTCTTCCTCCCTCCACCTCCGTCGCCCCACCTCTCTGCTGCAAGATCGCCCGACGCCGGCCCTCTTCGTCGGCCACAGAGCTTCCCCTTGCCGCCCTCCCACAAGCTCATGGTGCTGTCTCGTCCGAACCGCCTGCCGGGGCCCCTCCGTCAAGCTTCCTCCGCCCGGTCTCCTCTCCCTCTGCAACCGCCCGTCGTCGGCCGCCCTTCCCCTCCTTCCCCATGGACCTCGAGTCCTCGGCCGCGTCCGGGGCCAGCGGTCCCCTCGGCCTCCGCCTTCGTGCCAGTCCCCCTCGATCTCCCGCCTCCGTGCCGCCGTCCTCCGCCTCGAGCTCTCGCCTCCGTGCCGCCGTCCCCCGCCTCGAGCTCCCACCTCCCTGCCGCCCGACTCGAGCCCCGCCGTCCCTGGTCCTTCTCCTCCGGCCGCGCCTGACCTGCAGCGGCACCCTCCTCCCCTGTCCCCGTCTTCTCTCCGTTGTCGCGTCCCCGCCGCCGGCCGGCCACCCTCTACCCGAACTCCACCACCAACCCCGCCGCAAGCACGTCTCCCTCCGTCCGTCCTCCTCTCGCCTCCCCGCGGTCGCGTCCCGAGCCGACATCGACGGCCGTCCTAGGCGCCCTTTCTCCCTCCTGGACGCCGGCGTGGCCCTGTGCTACCCTTCCCGCTGCAGAGCGCATCCTCCGCGAGCCCCACGTCGAGCCCGCCTAGCGCCGGCCGCCTTTGGCCCTGGTGCTCCTCGTCCCTGGCCGTTATCGTCCTGGCGCCCTCGTAGTCCTCGCGCATGTGGTGCACGCTGCCTCCAATCCCTGTTGCAAGCCTCCGCTTTTGTCCATCCATCTCTGTCGAGTTGCTCTGGTCGAGTAGCTATTCTGTCCGATTCCTTCCCAGGTGTGCTATGTGGTGGTCGTACCTTCGGCAAACAGGGACACCAAGTTGTTCAAGAATATCTCCACTCACAAAATATGGACGGCAAGTACTCCGACATGGAACCCGGAAGAACCCGGTGTCGAACCCGAAGAATCGCCGACAAGGACCGTCCCTACACCAAGATGCTTCAATCAAGATCTCCCGGATGCTACAAGTTCTCCTTTCCGGATCGATGCGAGAACCGGATGCCAAGGGCGTCGACACGGATCGCCAAGTACTTCCTCGAGGACGCCAAGTTCTGCATCCCGAACGCCAAGACCGACCCGGAAGAATCCGGTGCACCCCGACACCGAACCAAGTCCTTCTTCGCGGAACGCCAAGATCTACTCTGTTATCCGAGAACGATCCGTCGTGCACGAACCCGAGACCCGACCCGTTCCGCCAGAACCCCAAGCTCGCCGAACCCTATGTGTGAACCCTTTTCCCGAGCCCCTATTTTATAAAAGCTATACATAAAACCTGTGCATAATAAATGTTCATGCATGCATATTTGTTTGGTTTGGGGGCATTATGCCGATTCACCTCATAATTAAATATGAGGCCCATATGCGGGCAAATCTAATCTTATATTGGCCTCATTTAAATTTATGCATCAAACCGATACTATATTTTGCCTTGCTAATACAACATTTAAATTACGGGGTATCTAAATAACTTGAACCGTTTAATTAAATGCCGGGACCCCGGTTCCGCTTAATATGGCCTAATTGCATCGCAGCTTTGCCATGTCATACATCATACATGCATCATGCCCGATCTTTTGCCGTAGTATTAAATATTGCATCCGGTGTTTATTCTAGTGTTTCGCTTCTTCGCGGATAAGGCCGTTGAGTTGATGCGAGTGTCGACCCGATCTTCGGATGAACCTTCGGCAATGTTTTTCAGGCGAGCATCTCCCCCTTTCTACCTATCTTACTTTTATAGTATTTATTCCCTCCTGTTGATCTATTGCTATCTGTGTTGCGATGCGCTAGTTTTCGTACCCGTGATATCCCTTGCAGCCTTATATTGCCTTGGACACATCCTATTACCTGTTGTTTGGTAGATAGTTGGACTTGCGCGTCGTAGTCGCTTGCTCAAGTGCTGTTGCGTGTCGTCCAGTACCACAGTTGTTGGAGTGTTGCCGCATGTTTAAGGTTGGAGATGATCATGGCTTTCATTATCGTTTACTTTAATTACTGTTTAACAACTAAAATTGAAGTAGGTAAGCAGAGGCACAGGTGGGCAATAGATGTTATTTGGTTGTTAACCGTCCACTTGTGTCCCGTAGGACCCCGAGTACTTGATACCTGTTCCTTGAATATTCGCGCTATCCACATCCGGGAGGATTATGGGACCCCCCTGAGCCAGAGCTTGATTCATTCTTATTTCTTGGGGCCACAAACTAGTTTGAGGTTTTATTTACTATCCTGTACTTATGCCATGCTTTACTGCTTTATTTACGATTGTGCGAGGAGAACCTGCACTGTTTAGGGAAGCGGAGTGTTTTCCTGGTATCGACAAGCCCAGTCACACTTTCGGGTTCCCAGTCATTTACAGCCATTGACGCAAACCTTGAGTCCGTCTCGAGTCGCTAACTTCGCTTGGTGTACTCAATGGGGTGGCCCCTGAAATATTTCGAATCCTGTGATTGCTTTGTCGTGAAAGCCTCGTTGGGTTTTGATTTGGTTTTTCCGAGGTTGATCGAGTGTGTGTTGCTATTTGTGCACCCTGCAGGTAAAACTTTCAAAGCCGTGTCGCGGTTATGGACGACTTGGAGCACGATGTCTCGATCATAGACAACTATAACTAAAGTAGTGCTATAAATTTGACTTTATAATGACTAGTAATCAGCTTCACTATAATGGAATGGCTAAATAAAACTGCCAACAATTGCTTGTTTGGGTTGTCGCTATGACGTTGTACTGACTAGTAAGTATTGCAACTATAACGGAATGGCTAAATAAAAGTACCAACAACTGCTGGGTTTTGGGTTATCTCATGCTAATTGTATGTCGACTAGTAAGTGTTGCAACTTCTAGCGGAATGGTTAACTAAAATTGCCCATCGCTTATTATATCAGGATGACTATCTATACCTGACTAGTAATTGCTGCAACGATAACTGAATAACTAAAACTGCCAACTGTGTGAGTTCCTCGGTTGACTTCCTCGTTTGGTCTCGAGGGGGAAATACCAGGATGGGTATGTTTGGTGGTACTATCAGGTTGGATCCGGATAGGTCTTTCTTGCCCCTCTCTGATAGTCGCCAGTTGTATCGAGTCTCTATAGGTTGTTTAGTGCATGCTGCGCTGCCGCTTCAGTCCACCATACCTATGTAGGCGAGGACCGCCGAATTCTAGTCTCGCCGTGTACTGGCCTCAGTACTGACCGCTCTCTTTTTCCCTTTGCCCTTTGTCGGCACCCCTTTTGTTTAAGCAGGTTTTGAGATCGACGTCGTTAGCAGGGTTACCCTTCCGCTTGGCACAGCAGGGTTATGGACGCCATTGGTTATTCTTCAGGGATCTTAGCCCCATTTGCATCTTGTCCGTAGTCGGACGCTCTATCGTTTTCAAGGTGATTTGGATCTTTGTATATTATACCTGTATTCTTGACTCATGGAGTCGCGTTGTATATATATATTTGTTCTGTGGGTCCCATCGAGGGCTGTTGTGTAATGTTATTACTTCGTTTTCCACCCGCACGCAAGTGCCTGGTGGGCACCTTTGAATCGTTTCTATGCGGGTTTGGCGGGAAGCGCTGAAACTTGCATAGGGCCGATTCTGAGGGTGTTACACCGGTCATGTCAGTGCCTGCGCGCACTAGTTGGGCCACATCCCCTGTATTCCCCTTTACTTACTTATTCGCCTAGTTTATCCCCAAACTACCCTTGTTTAGTGGTTGGCCTATAAATAGAGCCCTCACCCCTCATGTATCCCTTAGGCATAGATGATAGACTAAAGACAACCCCCATTGTGGAATCTCTAGTTTTGCCTCATCCCCTTTACCAAGGGGACCAACTATCGTCACCAACCTCGATTGGACTTTGCATCACGCATCCATCGTTGAACAAGGCCTTGGAGTTCGATGTCTCGTCTCCAAGTTGTCAAGACCCTCCCCAAGGTGTTCTTGCCTCTCCGATGTGGATTTGAGGGAGCACGTTGACCGATCTTTCCTTGCGAGAATTCTATCGGACTGGTGGCCGCCGTTCGGGAGCAATCGGCCTTGTATCGTGTGAGTTTTGCGTGTGTTCATCGTGTTCTTCGCGAGGTGTGTTCTCGCTACCTTCTCCCTTTCCCCTCGCTTTCCCATCGATTTAACCACGAGATCCGTGAAGATCGGGCCACCCAGGAGGTTAACCCCTCCATCAAAACGTGCATGACACGTGCTATTAGCTATTATTAGTTGGTTTTCTGTTAGGTACATGCACCTACGTTGCCACATAAGGCACCACCGGAAAGAGTATATCTTAAGGACTAGGAAAATCTATCAATGTATCCGTTTTTCTGATCGACCAAATGCCTCCAACATGACACCAATGAACAGTGGACTTGCCTAAATCTGCCAGTTCTCAAGAAGGTTGGTCGGTGACTCATCAATCGTAGGTGTTTACGTCTCTCTTACATAAATATATACTTGCTTCACCAAGACCCATAGCAACTCCTACAGTAAAAACTGATCACTCCAACAATACTTAGATTGCTGTAACCTCCTTCGACTCAGAGTTTCAAGATGGCGTTTGGGAAAGAAGCCATAGAACAACTCTCACAGGAGCTCGTCAGGGGGCACAATCTCAACACGAGGCTCCTGGCATTGCTGCGCCACCCCCTCGATAGACGTGGTCAGGGGGCGGCTGTGGCGATGAGCCAAGAGCTCTCTCGAGTGTTCATGGTGTCTCTGTTCATGCTAAAGTCTGGGCAGTCTCAGTCTCACGACAGTGGTAGAGTGGTGGAAGTGGAGATGGTAGCACCCGAGGTAACAATCACAGAGGGCAGTATCGGTCAGCGGACTCTGGCCAAAGACAAACATATCTGGTACACCAATGACTTATACATCTTGTCACGTACACTTTTACTTGTTGTATAATCTTGTGATTTTTTCATTTGCTCGATTTGCTATAAAATATAGTGGTGGAGAAGATGTTACTCTCCCAAAAAAGGGTAGAGAAGATAAAGTTACGGAGATGGAGATTACAGCCTCTCCTCACAAGGATGGTTACCAATGGAGAAAATATGGACAAAAGAAAATACATAATAGAAAATTTGCAAGGTAAAGTGGCTTTCCTAATGCCGAGTTCACCCATTTAACTGCAATTAACATGGTGTTCCACACAATTGCGTGGCTGATTATTTTTAATTCATTGGACTCTTGGAAAGTTCTAATTGTTATATTACTCGTGAGCGACCATACATCTCTAACCGTATACCAACTTATGAAGATAGTACTCGGAATAAGTCTGGGATGCTATTGAGACAATCTTTTTATGGAAATGTTAAAGCATGACATACTTTCAATTCCACTACTTAAGTATACAGTATTAATACCTCCATGTTGGTATACTTCCATAAACTTTTTCGAGAAATTTGTTACCAAGCAGTAACACAATTTGCCATGCATCCTAGTTCATCACAAGTTATCACCTCAAAGAAGGTTGCCAAGGTATCAAGGATTATTATGTTCTTATAGTGGATTTTAGAACATATCCTGATAGCTTTTCATGCAATCTTTTTAAGGGGTGACTCTCGTTGCAGCAAAAATACTTATGGATACTACTGATAAAAAGAGAATGCTTTTAATATTAAGGAGGAAGCATGTGCACCTACACCAAATAAGAGAGAATTTCTTACCCTTGGCGATGAATATATGAAAAAACCAAATAGCCTCGGATTTGAAATATCTATATTCCAATGATAATATTTTTATTAATGATCCTAGTACTGCAATCACAATATGCCCTATTCAAACTTTTAGGGTATTGTTTATTTGTAGAAAATGTATTCATTGATCCTACAAGTTTTATAAAAAATCTGAGATGTGTTTGCCATATATCTAATAAATCAAGATCAAATTCATGTTCTTTTATTATATATGGAATAAATAAAAATAATAACACCATTTACAAAAAAATATTGTATTTCTTCATATTTTCAATGGTTATGAAATGTTATGAAGATCTGAAACATAACTTGCCTGATATAATTATATTCTATGAAGACATAGAACATAATAACATAGGCTATTAAACTATTGCCATATTCGTTTGAACCATTGGGGTCAATGTGGTATTTTCACTAATTGGGTGTTATTCTTCACGATAGTTGCTATGCACACGACGGTTCATGTACAATTTGCACACGACGATTTCTTATGGGTCCGCCATTTAGCTGGCCCAATCAAAGGGTGTCTACTGGATTTGCATCCTATATGAATCAGACAAGCAATCATCGTGTGCATAGGACTTCCGACTATTCATATGTTACATAATTGTCAATAAGTAGTCATTTATAGGAAGTGGTCCCCGCAATGGATAAACACCTGAAAGGTGCATTCAGTCAGACACTGAAAACCTATGGCACGTCCGGAATAAGGACATATCCATAGCTAGAATGCAAATTACTTTCGTGGTAAATAATAAAGTTCCGTCTAATATAGTGTTTCCTGGGGTAAAATGCTGGTAAATAGGTCAAGTCTTGGCACACAAATGATCAATTGAAGCGTGGCTAGTACATTTTGACTGTAAGTATGTGATACATAATTATCTCTGTTTCGTCCTCACTCTTTAAATTGAACGGCTACTTGTTGAAATGGATGTGTTCCCTTCGTCTCGAATTAGATGTAGAGGATTTGTCTAAATTCACATTTAAATCTTCCACATCTTATTCGAGACAAAGGAGTATCTTATTTGTGGTGACTTTGTGACTGAAACACACGGTATTGTCCAATCCAGCTCCGAGGAATATATTATGCAATCTGCCAATTTGATCAGTCAGTTCTTCACTGGGCCTATCTACTATCCTACCTTATGCAGGTGCTACTACAAATGTATGTTTAGCCATGACCGCGGCTGCAGGGCGAAGAAGAAAGTGCAGCAGCAGGACAACAGCAGAGGCCGTCACCCCATGTTTCAGGTCACCTATGTGAACGAGCACAGGTGCCAACAACAGCTTCCGGACGAAACTGTCAGTGCTGCAACTTTAACCACGAAGAAGAAGAATACGACAGCAGGGAGAGACCATTTCGATCCTCAACACGCCCAACTGGAAAACGACATCATGGCCTCGTGCCTCGGCATGGTCATCGGCGGAGCTGATGCACCTTCTTCAGCTCCGTTGCCATCAATGTCGTCCCCGCTACTTCCCGTGGAAGCCAGCCTGGGTGATCCGGACATCGATGAGTCGAATGGGGCGGAGATCTCGTGCGGTCCTCCCGCCAAGGCACCTGCAGCTCCATCTTCGTCATTGTGTTTGCCACATCGGCTGCCCGTGGAAGCGATTCCGAGTGATACGTCGGTGGACGTTCCGGCCGGCAGTGGAGACTACACGAGCATGGACACATTTTTCTCGTGCAGCCCGCTATTTTATCCCTTCGCAGCTCAGTCGATAAGCCAGTCGGACGATGCGACCATCACCGTTGCTCCGTTAATAGACACAGCTTCAGCGTGGCCACAACACTTTGAGTCGTGAATACGTCTCGAGGCACCAATCATGGCCAAAGCATATGTATGGGTATGGCTGGCTTGCTAGCCTAGCGCCTGAAACAAATTTATCAGCACGCCGAATCTATACCTACGAAACATTATTGTTTAAAAAATATAGTAGCAGGGTGGCCCTCGCAAAATGTGAGGGCATCATTTTTAGTGTGATGAAAGTGTATGGAATAAATTTATATTTTATATTCATATATATTCGGTGGTTGAAAATATATAGCTTTGTAGTCACAGTTAATGTAAAGCTACATATATTATCGCTTGTGTGAGAAATATAGTTTATTATCTTCTACTTGGTGGTGAATTATGATTATGTCATTACCAATATAGAAATCAATGGCCATATATTATTTTAATTGTAAATCAGATTAACTTAATATTTAGGAATAAAGTTTATACCATAACCAAGCTGCTGATTCTTTATGTGATGTTGGATTACTATGCTAAAATTGTCTGATCGGTTATAAACGAGACAAGAACATAACAAAGAATGAAAAACGAAATCACATCAGCGGACACGGGATTTAACATGGAAAATATCTTCAACAAAGAGAGTAAAAAACCACGGAAAACTTCACTATATATGGAGTATTTACACAACGCCGGTGATTTCACAGATGCAACTTATCACAATCGATGGCTTACAAGAGGTATATATAACGGCACGGACAGAGGCATATATGGGTGAACACAGTGATGTGACGAAATAAGTGTAGTACAATTAAAAATAATCCACCATAGATTCGCCACCCTTGTGTTGTCTGGCCCAACAACGGTTCTACATGTGTGCTTTATTTATAAAGTTGGGCGAAAGCATGTTTCGAAGAAGAAGATTCGCCACCCTTCTCTTTGCATATATAACCCAAATTATAGGAAGAGAACTTACGAAAACCCCACTCTACACCCGGGTGCATATCCACCCGGTATGAAAAAAACATTTTTCAAAAAGTTAAATTTTTTGAAAAATATGATCATGTGTAGGTTCATGTTTTTGGTGCACACAAAGTCATTCCACCAAAAACCGATATATTTTGTATGTTGTGTAAAAAAGACAAATTTTGCGTTGTGGAGCACGTTACTTTAGCACCAAATTTTATCTTTTTTGCACAATCCACCCAAAATGTTCATTTTTACCAAATGACTTTGCGCGCAACTAAAACCTGAAGTTCTACATGCACATATTTTTTTTGATTTTTTTGGCATTTCAAATTTTGGCAAAAATTAAATTCAAATAAAGGGTGCATATGCACCCGGGAGCAAAAAAAGCCACATGAACTTTCTGGGTGAAAATCCAAGGACTTGTCTTAATTGGTTGTATCTGGCAATGGTCTAGTCGAAGTCATTGTTTTGTGACCGAGAACTTTTCTCTAGCGTGAAAACCTATGATTTATAATCGGGCGATGACGGTATTTTGGTTATTTCTTTCTTGAAGGCATCTCTTTTAGAAAAACTGGACTTCTAATGCTATTTTAGTGGTGTCAGTGGAGACTTTTCTTTTTTTATTTTTTTTTATTTTTTTGTGCATTCGTAATATTCCTTCATTAATCGTAGCGTGTGATCATAAGAAACTCTTTCGTGGATATCTAATTTAATTGCAAAAAACCATGACAATTGTGCGAGAAGTTAAAAAATCCACCAGTTTTTATAAATTGGCAAAAATTCAGGTACATTGCGCTAGTGGCTTGCAACGTGCACTGATGTTGGAATTTAGACACACTAATGACGATTCTGACGGTGGGACCCACTGATACGGGTGATGTGGCACCATGGTGACGGTCAAGGACGACAAAGGTTAGATAGATATAACATTCGGGTTTATTTTTTTGAAAAATTGTAGGGGCCCCACATGTTAGTTTCGTTTCTCTCCCGCGCCATCTCTCTCCACTCTGTAATCCTATTTTCTGGGCACTTCGGTCGGCCTCCAATGCTCCACCGTCGTTGTCCCATGCTCGGCTCCACCCCAAACCTCCAGTAAGCGGGTTGACGGTGCCCCCTCTGATCCACCTCCTCCGTCGAGTGCGGAGAGTTGTTGCGTCCGACCCTCATGTGTGCAGCTAGGCCTCCCCTTCGCTGCTCGCCGGCGTGACCTGCGGCAGAGCCATGCCTTCCCCATCCTTGCTCGCGGGCGGTCCACCCCACCCCTCCTTTACATCCTGCTTGTCAGCGTGACATGTGGCGGACCTGAGCCTCCCCCATCCTGCTCGTCGGCGGGCCGCCCTGCCCCTCCCATGCATCCCGCTCGCCGGCATACATGCGGCGCAACAAGGCCTCCCTGTTCTCCTACTTGTCATTGGGCCACCCTGCCCCTCCCCTGCATCTCGCTCACCGGCGCCCCTTCTCGGTGGCCATGTCCTGATTTTGACTTGGTCCATGCCGTCTTTGTGTGGGACGAGAAAGAAACAAAAGAATTGAAAAAAAGAAATAAAAAGAGAAGAGAGTTGACAAATGGGTCCCGAATTCTTTTACAGAATAACCCGAAAGTCCGATATATCTAACATAAGTCGTCATTGACCATCACCGTGGTGCCATGTCACTCTTGACAGTGGATCTGCCGTCATAATTATCATTAGCGCGTTCAAATCCCAGCACCAAGTCACCAGGGCAATCTTCTTGCATAATTGTCGCGATTTTTTGCAATTAACTCTAGATATCCACGTGCGGCGTGCGTGTGTGAGTCGTCTTTGCATTCGCAAAAAATCATATAGATCTTGTTTTGTTACCACAAAAGACTTGCCTACTCAAAGTAACATTTCCAAATTAAGGAAACGTGGGTTGCGTGAGCCTGGAAGATGCGTGACGTTTTTTACTCAAGCACCACCGCCGTCTCTAACCTGCACGATGCACTTTGTCCAGCGCAGTTCGGCACTCCAGATGGAGAACATAGATTACAACGAGGAAGAGGCCAGCAAAACCACACGGTTTGGGAATCGTAAAAGGGTGAACCGGAAACCCGTTCCCAGGTCAAATTTGGTGGGGGGTTTTCAGGCCGGGACCGACGGGACGGACAGACCCCTCAAAACCAAACCTCTTTTTACAGTTCCGTGCACATGGTGTCTGCCAGAGCAAAAATGATACGAAACCATAAAACTAAACCACAAATGACAGAATTTAAACAAATTCGACCGTTCAACCACGACAATCATCAAGTTTTAACCAAATTTAACAAAGTATCTCGCTACCACGTCGCAGAACATCATCCAAAATATGAATCATCACCACAACCCACGATGATCATCAAGCATCGACGCCAAGAGAAGCACTATCAATTGTTCATACCTAGGTCGACGGCGGCTGCGGCGGAAGGGGGAGGGGAATTGTTCATACCTAGGTCGGCTAGCCGAGGCCGTTTTGGCGAATTTCGCGACAGCGGATGGTTTCCCAGGGGCTGCCTTCCGCTTCATGATCGTCCTCTTCATCTTGCCCGACGCTGGCTTTGACTTGGAGGCGGCGACGGCGGCAGTGGGGCTGGCAGGAGAGGCCGGAGCGCCCATGCTGCCATCCTGGATGAGGACGGAGCCCTGCCGCTTCCGCTTCGTCGCAACAGACCCGACGGAGGGGTCGCCTGCGCCGGCATGACCTCGCCGAAGCTCAGCATCAGCTGCTGGACGTCCATGGCGATCTTTCGTGGGGCTCGACGGAGGTGGGAGGGACGGGGACGACAGATCGAGCGTGGCGGCGGCGGGAATGGCGCGGCTGAAACTTCCCTCCCGCCAACGAAAACTGGGGATATGGTTCGCGTCGAGGTCGGGCTCGAAAAATGGGTTTTCTCGGTTCCGGGGGGTGTTTTCTCGGAGGCCCTAAATTTTTTTCTAGTTCGATCGATTTTGAGGCGTCTGTTCTCTTTTCTCACGTGAAATCAAAAAGTGACGGATATTTTGTTAGTTTCACCCTTTTACGATGTCTGGTAGAGATGCTCTAAGAGGAAAAGTACCTTGCGTGTGTGTGCCGTCGCTCACATTCATTCCCCAAAGAGGTTTTTGTCTTGCAAAACAAAATCCACCAAGTTTTTGTCCGATTGTCTCCTATACTGGGGATTGTAAATACGCCGTGTCCGCTGTCAAAGCTAGCCCGAAGCTCGGACTGATCGTGACTACGCAGATAACAAAATGTTTTCATGGTAGAGGGAATCGTTGGTTAGATTAACTACAGAGGATAATTGCAAAATTGCACTTATTTTAGTGATGGAAGAAACGAGGATGCTCCCTCGTCGGAGTTAGCGGGCGGTAGCGTCCAAATCGCCAAACGCATATTCCCAAGTTGGGAAGCCCTGGGATGCTCGTGCCGTGTCCGGATCTCTGGAGGTGCTCGCTCCATGGAATCTGCTAGTGTCCAGGTCCTTGAATTGGCTGTAAAATGTCCATGGCCGGTTTTGATATGTTTAGAGTTTTTTTTTTTGCTAAAAAGCTTTGCGTTTTAATTTATTAAAAAATAAAGTTATTTTTAGGCTAAGAAAATACTATACAACCATCACTTGAAACAAACTACGCCTACTAGTGAAAAGACACAAGTTACAACGAATGCCTCCAAACTGAACACGGCACACAAGCCAACTACACAAGCACAAGGTCGTCATGACCCACCAAAGCCCATGAAGGAAAGGGGACACCAATTCTGCAAAAAGCAAAACCGGCCACCCCGGCTTCGAAGAGTCGAAGACGCTGCAGGTCTCGGCTCAATCCGCCAACTGCCAGTGACGCCCCGAATGTTGGACCACCATAAAATGTTGTACTCCTTCCCATCGCAACAAGTGTGAAAGAACATGTTGAGCCCCCATGTGTGGTTTTGGTAATTAATGACAATTTTTATGGACTAATGTGTGTATTAAGTTATACTTGTAGGATTTGTCCATTGGCATCGCTTGGAGCATGTGTTGGCTTCAACGTCGATGAAATGCAAAGAAGATATGTTGTGCAAGCTCAATATGCGAGGTCGATGATGAGGAATTAAGAAAGACGTTCCATCTTGAGAAGGGCAAGACCGTCTACATCGAGCTCAAGTGGAATGCTCAAGGCAAAGGTATAGTCTTGATAGGTTTTCTCTTTTGTCGGTCTCACGTTGTGTGTGTGAGACCGGGTTTAGGATAGATAACCGTACTATCAAGAGGGGCTCTCGTATGAGTAATTCAGTCACATCGTTCGGAGAGAGCTCAAACTTTTGCATACTTGCATCATCGTATTTGGTTGTTATTTGGTCTTACCCATGTGAGGATACAGAGCTTGTGTTAATCTCCATAACAAGTTCTTGTTCATCAAAATCGGATCTTCCGTTTGTATCTTGTTGCGATTTTGATTTATGCGGCTTTTCGGTTTCTCACCAAGTGAGGTATCTCACATTATTCTACTTGATACTTTCTCACTTGATGATAACCATTATTTATACCTTTTATTGGAAAGCCCTTGTCATCCTCTATCCAACGCAATTGGAATCGCGTCGATCGGAGCTTTCAGCCAAAGTTATTGTCGTTTGAATATTTACCCGTCAATTTGTTTTTTGGGCCGAGAGGTAGTACCGCCCGGGCGGGCTGGTACTACCGCCCGCCCCTGAGAGCGGCCCATTTTCGTTCTACCTCGCTAGGTATCTAAATCTGGTACTACCGGCCGGTCCGGTAGTACCGCCCGGATGGGCCGGTACTACCGGCCGGCCCAGATATTTTTTTTGAGATATAGATCCAGATCCAGCTGCTGCCGCACGTTCCCACGCACGCCCAGCCGCCCCACTCGCCTGCTAAGCGCCGCTTGGCTCCCGCGCGGGCCCGCGTTGACCCTGCCGCTACTCCAGGCCCGCGTCGCGCTGCCTGCTGCTTGGCGCAGCCGCCTGCCAGCGTGCCTCGCGTCGCTCCCGCCGGCCCTTTCTGTGGCCCGTTGCTCTCGCGCGTCCCGCGTGCACCGCTGGCCTTGCTCGCTGCATCACGATGTGCCATCTTGGCAGCAGCTTAAGCGTTATTCTTCTGCGCATCTTGCTGCTAGCATTGTTGTCATTGTCTTGCTGCTACGCATCTTGCTTGCTCATTGGTCCCGCTTGCATGCGCCATCGCCGCTTTTTTCTGGCATTTGCAGTTTTGGTCCGGTAGTACCGGGACCGTTGATAAAATCACCCCAATGGCCAGATTTTGCCCGTGTCTTTAAATAGCTTCACCACTTTGTCTTTTAGGGTTGCTTCTTCCTCCTCCTTTTGTCTAAGCTTTAACCTCATTTGCCTTACTCTTTGAGCTTTATTTGTACTCACCCCTCCATTGATTCTTGCATATATTTGAGGGGTAGTTGGAGGTGATCTAAATATATGTTTTGACCTAACCGATTCATCTCTTTGTGAGTGTATCTTTGGGGATCAAGATTTTGGGGGATTTTGTGTCTCTCTTTGATTCCTCCTCTCTTGTTCCCCCAATAGCTTTATTAGCTTTGTTGGAACTTGAGAGTAAGGGATTTGAGCATCTTTGTGGTGTTCTTGCCATTTGCATTTGGTGCATCGGTTTGAGTTCTCCTCGGAGGATTTGGTTTGAGTTGCTCATTGGATCTTGTCCCTCTTGGGTTCTTGGAACCCTAGACGGTTTTGTGGCCTTGGTGGCATTGTGGCCTTGATGGCATTTGTTGAGGCCTTTTGTGGCATTTGTTGGGAGCCTCCAATTAAGTTGTGGAGAAGTGCCCCAACCTTGTGAGAGGTTCCGATAGTGGAAGCGTGGATCGATCCCGTTGGGGTGAGATTCACCGGAGAATAAGGGAGGCCTTTTGTGGCTTTGGTGGTTTGATACCACCCCCTCTCCAAACGAGACGTACTCCATGTTGGGAGGAACTCGGTAAAATATCGGTGTCCCCGCGTGCCTCGGTTATCTCTATACCCGAGCTCTTTACTTATGCACTTTACATTGTGATAGCCTTCGTGCTTGAAGTAATATATACCTTGCTATCACTTTGTTGCTTGTATTGCTTAGCATAAGTTGTTGGTGCACATAGTTGAACCTTAGTTGTTCCAGGTTGTGCTTAACAAAGTAAACACTAGTTTTATTCTGACTTTGTTGAGCCACTCTAGGAAAAGTTTTAATCGCCTATTCACCCCCCTCCTCTAGGCGACATCCGATCCTTTCAATTGGTATCAGAGCCCGGTCTCTCATTTTAGGCTTCACCGCCATGAGAGTAAAGTTGTCGGCTAGGATATTTGTGCATAATGACATGCTCATATTCTATGGCACAAATTATGATAGTTGGAAAACTTGTATGCTTATTCATTTTCGGGACATGGACCCAAATTTGGAGCGTATTGTAGATATAGGTTTTTCTCCTCCAATGGATTTCAAAAATCTATCTTGTGAGGACGATAAAAACTTATATCTCGATGCTCAAGCTTCTAATGTGCTTGTTAATGCTTTAAGCTATGTAGTTACCTCCTCAATCATTCCTTTTTGGAGCGCTCATGAGTTATGGACAAAACTTCAAGATAAATATGTTGTGTCCAACATTATTGAGGATGATTGTGTTGCTTCCACTTCCGGTCGAGATGAGTTCTCATCCTCTACCACTTCACCAATATGTGCCTTTTCACAAGGTAATGATATGGTGAGTGGTGATAGAAATTGCAATATGGATAGTGTGTTCACTACTTGTAATCCCTCATATCTATCTAGTTGCTATGATCTATATTTGGACCTTAACACTTCTAGCACTCAAAATTCCTTACATGCTTGTGTTAATAGTCCTTGCATGTTGATAAGGTACACTTCTAGCACTCAAAATGACTTGAATAAATCTCATGATGATATGCTCATGTTGTCTTGTTGCCATGATAAAAATGCTTCTATTTCCTCTAGTGCTTGTGTTGCTAACCATGTAGAGGAAAATGAAGATTCTATGGGCCAAGACAAGGTCTTGAAGAGAGCTACAAGTGCAATCTCATCATCACCCTCCTCCGGTTCTCACATATGCCTTATGGCTAAGGGAACAAAGGTAACTTCTTTGGATCCCGTTGTATCTCATGATGATAATGATGATGAGGTTGAAAATGATAATGATGATTATAGAGGTAAGTATGATATTACCTCCATTAAGAAAATGGGAGAGGTTGTCTATGGCGCTCTCTTCAAAAATAAAATTGCTTCCTCCAACTTTCTTGAAATCTTGAATTGTGCTATAGAAGGCAATGATCTTATTGAGGAGTAAGAAAACTTAATTGATGAACAATTTGCGCGTGAGCGTAATTATGCTAATGAAATTGCTCAACTAAATGACTCCCTTGAAGAAGAACAAACCACCAAAGAATATCTTGAGGAGACTTTCACTCTAGAATTATCTAGAGTAAAAGAATACCATGATAGAGAACTTGTGGTGGGAAACTCCTTCAAGTTTAAAAATGATGAACTTGAAGTTTCTTATGCTAAACTTGTTGAGGATTTTAAGCATCTTGATAATGGGTCTCAGGTTGTTAAGAGGGAGCTCATCAAACTCACCGAGTCGCATGAGCAACTTAAAGCTTCATATTCAAAAGAGCTTGTCAAGTTGCCCTCACCTCTCGCTAATAATGATGATGCTTGTGCTACTAACTCTATTTCTTGTGAAGCATATATTTTGGAGGAGAATGTTGAGCTAAAGGCTCAACTTGCGTTGCTAACTAGCAACTATGGGAAATTATAAGAAAGTCATGTTAAGCTCTCAAGCTCACATGAGGATCTTCTAGTCTCCCATGGTAGTCTAAAGTTAGCTCATGAGGCCATCGTGTCAAAGGTAACATCTAGTGGGCCTCATTTGGACATTAGCACTACATCTACTCCAAATGTTATATTGCCATGTGCTAGTCCTTGTAATTCATCCTCTCACAACCATGCTATATCTCGTGATGAATTACATTTCGTGCCTTGTTGCTCTAACAATGTAGCATCTACTTCCTCTAGTACATTTGTTGAAACGAACCATGTAGAGGAAATAAAAGAGCTCAAGGCTCAAGTCACTTCTTTGAGAAATGACTTGAAAAAGGGTCATCAAGGGAAGGTCACACTCAACAAAATTTTGAGTGTGCAAAAATCCCCCAATTACAAGAGTGGGCTTGGATTCAACTGCAATGTCAAGAACAAGTCCACTATCAAGTTGAAGCACAAGGACAACAAGAAGAATGGCCAAGATCAAGTCAAGAATCCGGCCAACATTGTTTGCTTCAAGTGCAAGGAAGAAGGGAACCATGTTAGATCTTGCCCATTGAAGAAAAGGCTACTTAGTGTGAAGCAACATGGGAAGCGGCCTCAAGCTCCACCTCAAGTTATTAATGGGCCTCTTCCTAAGAAGACTACTCGAGCTCTTCCTCGAGTTGTGGCTTCACCTAAGAAGAAAGATGGCAAGAGTAGAACTTGCTACATATGCCGTGAGAAGGGGCATATTTCTTCCTCATGCACTCGGTATCTCCTCATCCAACCCTATCATTATTGATGATGCTTATTCTCTTTGTAAGGATGAGGTTGGAAATGTGTTTGCCAAATTTGTTGGTGCCCAATGTGGTGTCAAGAAAAGATCCATTTGGGTTGCCAAGCCTATTGTGACTAACTTCTTAGGACCCAACTTGGTTGGGGACCAACAAGCCAAAACTTGATCAATAGGTGTGTTTTGGAGGGCATTGGAGTCTTGGCTACATTGTGAAGAATTGAGGGATCTTCATCAATTATTATTGTCAAGCCAAGCCATTTGGATTATCATGATTATATTATATTTCCAATGTTCCTCCTTGCGGTATCATATGCTAAACTCTTTACATTGAAAGTTACTCGCCCCCTTGTGCATGTGTTGGTTTTGTATCTTCCATGCTTTTGTACATGTTGTGCTATCCACTTAATTACCTTGAGGTATCAAGCATATTTGTGTATGATTAGGTGGCACACCATGTATGTGTGTTTCTTAGGTTTGAACCTTGCTTGGTTATATTTGGTATCTTATTTGGCTCTTGTGAGGAATTAATGGACTATCCCATTTTGGGGGAGTGTTATGCTTGGGCATTCCACAATCCTAAAATTGTGTGTACATGAGGAATACCACCTCGTATTTATATTGGATTATTTTCTCATGAGAAATTTAATTTTATAATGTCCATTAATTATCTCTATTTGTATCATTTTGCCTCGTGTTGGTTTTATGGTAGTATCACATTATGGGGGAGTCATATGCTTAGTGCATATTACAATCCTAGAAAATGTGAATATTAGAGGTTGTGTCACTTAGAATTGATATTGATAATTATCTAGCACCTATGTGACACATTTGCTCATACAAGTTCCAATTTGCTTGAATGTTGTTGTTGATCATATTTTGGATCTTGGATATGAGGGTGTTTCTTGGTATGTGTTTTCTCATATTTAGATCTCTATATCATCATGGAAACCATTTGCTTCAAGTTACTCTAATCACTAGTGATTGTGTGACTATTGGAAGCTACCAAGAATCTTGTTCGAAGTATCATGCTTAATTCTTAAATTTTGTTATATGCTTCTTGCTGTGACTATGATCTTGGATATCCATGCAAGCTACCTTGGGAAAATTATTCCCAATATTTATTGTCCTTGGACAATGAGTACCCAATTTATGGTAGAATTTATTGATCATATTCACTTTGGCCCTTGCTTAATATTGTCCTATCTTGGGCCAAGTAAATGTTTTGTGTGCTCCCATGTATTCCTTGCTACTTTTGGATCTTCTTATTTTATTGGTATCCTCTTGTGTTTTATTTAATGTAGGTAGTAGTGATGATCTCATTTGTGTGCATTTTGCATTCAAAAGCAAAATTCTATATAATGTACTACTTATGGGTGAGCTCTCCTATATTATTTAGAACACTCGTATTTATGCTTCTTTGTTTGATCCATATCGGGTTTCTTGTGCTTGGAACCTCAATCTTTTCGTTTTGGTACTTTGTGCCATCATGAGAAATTTGGGGAGTTTGGTTTCTTATTGGAACCTTGCTCTTTTTGGGAGTTGGTTTTGTCTCATTCCTTGTTTCATGATTTGACCATTTTAGAATGAGATAAATCCTTGAGCATTTTTATTTCTATCTATCTTTTGCTCTTTTGGTTTTACCCTAGTTCATTTGTTGAACTTGTGATCTTTCATGTGTTGAATTGGTTTTTTTATACAATTTGGACACCGCTTGTCTTGTCACACTATTGTGTGTGCCATCTCAATTTACTTGGTGTTTTTTGTTCAAATTGTATCTCCTTTTTTGGTTCTTGAAAGCTTTATGCATGCATATTTACTATATGTCTATATAATGGCATGCTTGCTTTCTTTGATCCAATATATAGGGGAAACTCCACCAAATCCCATCGGCTAAGTTGTGCATGAAATTCAATTTCATATCAATATGCACATATTTATTTGGAGTCTCTTCTATGTATTGTAGTTGCACTAACTACATTGGACCCAATAAGTTTGGGGACCATTTTGTACTCAAATGTGTTTTAGGTACATTGGAGATATATTGGATACTTGTCTCTCAAATCTTGAAGAAGTGGTGTATTAATGTAAATTGGAGGCAAGCTATAGGATGATCAATGAATTCATATCCTCTACATCCTACCAATTATATCTCGGTAACAAGTATCTCTTGCTCATGCATATTTATATTGCTTCCAACCGTGTGTCGGTTGCCTTCTAAGCATGAATTCTTGTATTTGTATTGTTTGTAATTCTAGCTTTGGTTTTAAAGAGAACTCTCTATTGTATAGGTGTATAAGTTGAGATGAATGCATATAACTGGGACTATACAAAATCATGCATATGATCCTACAATCCCAAATATGTCAATCTAGCAATTTTATTGTCTTTCCTTACCTCAACTTCTCTCATGTGCAATAGTGATATTTTGCTAGTTGATTTCTCCATGTGATACTTGTTGCCTTTCTCCATATATTCCAACTTTCCCTTTTTCCCTTGGTGATTGTTGTAATATATGTAGTGTGTTGGTGTTTGAAGTTCATTAATGTACAATAAGATATACTTGATCCTTTGGCCATGCTTTGAAGCAAAAATCTTATTGATATATGTTATGACCTCATTTTTGCCTTTTTTGTGATTTATTGTATATCTTCTTTGTGTGTGGTTGTTTCGTTATGGGAATATGACTTTGTGATGTTTGCCACTTAGAGACATATACACATATGAGAAGATATTTTTAATTGATTTTTAATCCTTGGAGACCACCTTTCTATTCCTTTTGATTCTTTGGTGGCGTCCAAATTTAATTGCCTATGAGTGCTCGTTCCTCTTGTTTGCACATTTTGGCACTCATATTTGTTCTCCCATGCCTTGTATTGTTAAATGAACTTGGATGAGTGAGGATTCCATGATTATGCACCTTGATTCCAAATGCAATTATCATAATTGGTGCATTATCTTTGGGGAGCTCATCTAATTCACTTAATAATGCTCATTTGTCTTCCTTATCATTTGTTGTGTCTTAAATGCTTATGGGGAGTGAGGATTCCATATTTGTGCAATATGTATTCTAATGCATTTATTTTGAATTATGCACAAATCTTGGGGAGCTTCTCTATTTGTTATTTAAAGCACTCTTGTGCTCATATCATAATATCTTGTTGTTTCCATTGGGACTCATTTTTTGTTTTCAATTGATTTGTCGGATCTTGTGATTGCTTGCGTCATTTGTGATGTGTTGTTTTATTTTAATTCTTTTGGCAATCTTCGGATCCTCGATATAGTTCTACTCCCTCTCAAGTATTCATCATTGGATATGTGCGTAGGCACACCTTTGTAGGAATTATTACTATATTTGCCTTCTACAACTTGTCACCCATTTCGGCAATCGATGCCAATGGGGGAGAATTTTAGAGGGTTTAAGGGAAGTTGGTTTATGCATTGAGTTTGTTCTTGTGCATTTGCCTCTCATGCTCTTGCATCTTTGTTGTTTCTTAGCATGTGGTATAAATGATTGGCAATATATGCAATGAAATTCAAGTTCATCACACATGCATAGATTGTGGGGGAGTTTGCTCTATATATGGTGGTGGTACCAATATCACATACTTTTGTAGTATTTGATATTGGTATTACCATTTTATTCATTAATATTCCTTATATAAACCCTCTTAATGGGATTGTCATCAATTACCAAAATGGGGCAGATTGAAAGAACATGTTGGGCCCCCATGTGTGGTTTTGGTAATTAATGACAATCTTTATGGACTAATGCGTGTATTAAGTTATACTTGTAGGATTTGTCCATTGGCATCGCTTGGAGCATGTGTTGGCTTCAAGGTCGATGAAATGCAAAGAAGATATGTTGTGCAAGCTCAATATGCGAGGTCGATGATGAGGAATTAAGAAAGGCGTTCCATCTTGAGAAGGGCAAGACCGTCTACATTGTGGCATCCCGCAAAACCACTACTAGAAAATCGCGTTGATTTTGTGCATTGCATCATCATGACATCATCATGCAGCTCATTGACTAAAACTATTTTGTTCAAACCTACTTTTGCTTTCTACAAAGATCCCTCTCTAATTCAAAATAATCCCCGGACCCTTCCGGATATTTTATTTGTCCAAAAATAAATTGCACAAGTCTTTTAAACAACACAAAAATTTATATTATTTTTAGGGGGCAGCCGAACCGGGCCGATCCGACCCAGTTGGCCACCCCCAGTACAAACCAGCCTACCCAAAATCCTAAAACTACCCAATCCTAT
The DNA here is from genome assembly GCA_030063025.1 of Avena longiglumis. NCBI lineage: Eukaryota > Viridiplantae > Streptophyta > Magnoliopsida > Poales > Poaceae > Avena > Avena longiglumis. Next base: position 13,555,193 of record CP125976.1, read on the forward strand.
TCTACCCACCCAACCAGCCACATCACCCCCACCATTCACAGCTCGCCACATCACCTGGCCCAATCCCCCACCCAACCACCATCCGCCCACGCCTCCCTCTCACGGTCCCCGCCTCCCCTCTTTCCCTCTCTCCCAGGCCCCTCCCCACCCCCTCCCTCTGGTCAACCACCACCCAGACCCAGATCCCCACCCACGCCGTGGCCCCACCCTGCAGCCCCACCCGACACGCTCCCTCCTCCCGCAATCGCCCCTCTCTCTCGCTCACATCTCTCTGCCTTGCCCACAGGTTCCTCACACTTGCCCGCCCCTCGCCCACCTCCCTCGACCGGCCGCCCTCCTTCACCCCGCGTCCTCTCCCTCCCGACCCCGCTCCTCTCCCCTTGACCCTCCTCTGTTTCACAGGAATCGCCGCCGCCTCCTCGCCGTGGCCTCCCTTCCGGCCTGCCATCGCCGTCCCCTTCTCCCCGCCTTCGCTGATCAACCCCCCTCCCCTCTGCACCCCCGACCATGCCGCCAGGCTTCTCTTCTCCGTCCGGCGCCCCTCGCTCGCCTCTCTGCGTCTTCTACTGCCCCGAGCCCTCGGCCTGCACCCATTTCTGACGCCCATTCTCTAGGCCGCCTCGATGCGCACCCCGCCAGCACCTTGTTGGCCTTGCCATCTCCCCTGAACCTCGTCGTCCTTGGTAGTCCTCATCTGCGCCACTTGCTGCAGCCACCTCGCTCTCGCCACCGTCACCACCGCAGGAGCTTCCCCCCGGCAGCCATGGCCACCCCTGCGCCAAGCTAGCCCCGCCTCCGCCTCTGCGTCCCACGAGTCGCAGTCAGGGACGGGCCTTTGGGCCCGATGGCCCTCTAGCATGCTCTCTGTTGTGGTGTTTCTAGTAGTGGAGTTGTCCTGTTTTGCGTATTAAGGTCTGCTCCGTTCTGCCGTGTAATCGCTACCTTGCGTGGATCCATATGTAGGACATCGATAAGTTCTCCGTCGCAAGATGATGCCACCCGAAGACGGTGCCATGACTGAAGAACCACGGGCGAGAACCGTCCCCTTCACAAGATCTTGGTCTCGGAACACCAAGACCCGTTCCCGGAGTCCGATTGTCGAGCCCGAACCCGTGGTACCCCGAAACCCCCCAAGATCTACGCCGCGGAACAACAAGGCCTTCGGGGTGGAACCGACAAGATCTACCGCCTAACGCCAAGCTCTCCTCCATGGGACGCCAAGACACCCGTCGAACCCCGAAGACCGAACCCCGAGGACCGGACGCCAAGGTCGCTTACACGAAATGCCAAGTTCGCCACCTTGAACGCCATGACCGTCTACACGGACCCGAAGACCACGGATGCGACAAGATCGACACCGACCAGGGCGAGTCCGATGCGCCCCCGACGCCACACCAAGTCCTTCTTTCTAGGACGACAAGCTCTCCATCTTGTATCCGACCTTCGGAGACCGATCCCGCCGAACCCTGAACCCTGAGACCGAACCCCGAACCCCCGGAACCAAGATCGCCGAACCCAATGTGTGACCCCTTTTCCGAGCCCCTATTTTATAAATTGCCAACTATATAAATTGTCGCATATTTAATTGTTCATGCATGCATACTTGTCATGTGGGTTGGGGGGCTTATGCCGATTCACCATATAATTAAATATGGGGCCCATATGCGGGCAAATCTAGTCTCATATTGGCCTCATTTAAATTTGTGTAGCGAACCGGTAACTTATTTTGCCATGTTAAGACAACATCTAAATTGTGGGGTAGCTAAACAATATGAACTATTTAATTAATTGTCGGGACCCTGGTTCCGCTTAATATGATCTAATTGCATTGCACCTTTGTCATGCCATGCATCATACATGCATCATGCCCGATCTTTTGCCGTAGTAATAATAGTGCATCCGGTGTTTATTCTAGTGTTTTGCTTCTTCGCGGATAAGGCCGTTGAGTTGATGCGAGTGTAGACCCGAACTTTGGATGAACCTTCGGCAATGTTTTCAGGCGAGCACCTCCCCCTTTCTACCTATCTTACTTTTATAGTATTTACTCCCTCATGTTGATCTATTGCTATCTGTGTTGCGATTCTCTAGTTTTCGTACCCGTGATATCCCTTACAGCCTTATATTGCCTTGGACACCTCCTATTACCTGTTGTTTGGTAGATAGTTGGGCCTGCGCGTCGTAGTCGCTTGCTCAAGTGCTGTTGCGTGTTGTCAAATACCACAGTTGATGGAGTATTGCCGCATGTTTAATGTTGGAGATGATCATAACTTTAATTACTGTTTAACAACTAAAATTAAAGTAGGTAAGCAGAGGCACATGTGGGCAATAGATGTTATTTGGTTGTTAACCGTCCACTTGTGTCCCGTAGGACCCCGAGTACTTGATACCTGTTCCTTGAATATTCGCGCTATCCACATCCGGGAGGATTATGGGACCCTCCTGAGCCAGAGCTTGATTCATTCTTATTTCTTGGGGCCACAAACTAGTTTGAGGTTTTATTTACTATCCTGTACTTATGCCATGCTTTACTGCTTTATTTACGATTGTGCGAGCACTGTCTGCTTAGGATCGGGACACAATTTAGCAGTATCGACAAGCCCAGTTTTGGGTTCCCATCGTTCTGGTCCACCCAAACCTTGGGTCCGTCTCGAGTCGGCTAACTTCTATGGTGTACTCAATGGGGTGGCCCCGAAATATTCTGAATCTGTGATTGCTTTGTCGTGAAGGCCTCGTTGGGTTTTGATTTGGTTTTCGAGGTTGATCGAGTGTGTGTTGCTATTTGTGCACCCTGCAGGTAAAACTTCTGAAAGCCGTGTCCGCGGTTATGGACGACTTGGAGCACAATATCTCGATCATACACAACTATAACTAAAGTAGTGCTATAAATTTGACTTTATAATGACTAGTAATCAGCTTCACTATAATGGAATGGCTAAATAAAACTGCCAACAATTGCTTGTTTGGGTTGTCGCTTGCGACCATTGTATCTGACTAGTAAGTACTGCAACTACAACGGAATGGATAAATAAAAGTACCAACAACTGCTGGGTTTTGGGGATATCTCATGCTAATTGTATCTGACTAGTAAGTGTTGCAACTACAACGGAATGGTTAACTAAAACTGCCCACTGCTTATTATATCAGGATGATTATCTATACCTGACTAGTAATTGCTGCAACGATAATCGAATAAAAGCGCCAATCGTGTGAGTTCCTCGGTTGACTTCCTCGTTTGGTCTCGAGGGGAAACACCAGATGGGTTTGTCGATGGTAGCATCGGTTGGTTCGAATAGGTCTTTCTTATCCCTCTCGATGGCCGGCGGTTATATCGAGTCTCTATAGATTGTTTAGTGCATGTTGCGCTGTCGATCCACCATACCTATGTGGCGAGGACCGCCAATTCTAGCCTCCGTGTCTTGTCCTCGATCTTGGCTCTCTTTTTCCTTTGCCCTTTGTCGGCACCCCTTTTGTTTAAGCAGGTTTTGAGATCGACGTCGTTAGCAGGGTTACCCTTCCGGCTTAGCCTGGGCAGGGTTATGGACGCCATTGGTTATTCTTCAGGGCTCTTAGCCCCATTCGCATCTTGTCCGTAGTCGGACGCTCTATCATTTTCAAGGTGATTTTGATCTTCGAATATTATATCTGTATTCTTGACTCATTGAGTCGCTGTTGTATATATATCTGTTATGTGGGTCCCATCGAGGACTGTTGTGTAATGTTATTACTTCGTTTTCCACCCGCACGAAAGTGCCTGGTGGGCACCTTTGAATCGTTTCTATGCGGGTTTGGCGGGAATCGCTGAAACTTGCATAGGGTCGATTCTGAGGGTGTTACATACATCGAGCTCAAGTGGAATGCTCAAGGAAAAGGTATAATCTTGATAGGTTTTCCCTTTTGTCGGTCTCACGTTGTGTGTGTGAGACCGGGTTTAGGATAGATAACCATACTATCAAGAGGGGCTCTTGTATGAGTAATTCGGTCACATCGTTCGGAGAGAGTTCAAACCTTTGCATACTTGCATCATCGTATTTGGTTGTTATTTGGTCTTACCCATGTGAGGATATAGAGCTTGTGTTAATCTGCATAACAAGTTCTTGTTCATCAAAATCGGATCTTCCGTTTGTATCTTGTTGCGATTTTGATTTATGCGGTTTTTTGGTTTCTCACCAAGTGAGGTATCTCACATTATTCTACTTGATACTTTCTCACTTGGTGATAACCATTATTTACACCTTTTATTGGGAAGCCATTGCCGTTCTCTATCCAACACAATTGGAATCGCGTCAATCGGAGCTTCCAGTCAAAAGTTATTATCGTTTGAATATTTACCCGTCAATCTGTTTTCTGGGCCGAGCGGTAGTACCGCCCGCCCCTGAGTGCGGCCCGTTTTCTTTCTGCCTCGCTAGGTATCTAAATCCGGTACTACCGGCCGGCCCAGTAGTACCGCCCGGGTGGGCCGGTACTACCGGCCGGCCCAGATATTTTTTTTCAGATCTAGATCCAGATCCAGCTGCTGCCGCTCGTTCCCACACGCCCAAACGCTTCTTTCTTCTTGCCAGCGAACGCGTTGACCATACCCGTCGCCAGGCCACGTCGCCTGCCTGCCACGCCTGCCCTGTGGCCATACCGCCTCGCGTTACTCATTGTGGCCCGCTCTCGTCGTCCGCTGGCCTTGCTGGCATCATGTCTTTTGTGTAGTTAGGCTGTAGCGTTATTCTTCTTCTTTGCCGCATCTGCTAAGTGCTTCTTTGTCGCTTGCCGCTGCTTCATTTTTCCTGGCATTTGCAGTTTTGGTCCGGTAGTACCGGCCCAAACCGGTACTACCGGACCGTTCAGAAAATCACCCCAACGGCCAGATTTTGCTCGTGTCTTTAATAAGCTTTGCCCTCATTTTCCTTACTCTTTGAGCTTGATTTATACTCACCCCTCCATTGATTCTTGCATATATTTGAGGGGTAGTTGAAGGTGATCTTGATCTACGTTTTGATCTAACCGATTCATCTCTTTGTGAGTGTATCTTTGGGGATCTAGATTTTGGGGGATTTTGTGTCTCTCTTTGATTCCTCCTCTCTTGTTCCCCCAATAGCTTTAGTAGCTTTGTTGGAACTTGAGAGTGAGGGATTTGAGCATCTTTGTGGTGTTCTTGCCATTTGCATTTGGTGCATCGGTTTGAGTTCTCCTCAGAGGATTTGGTTTGAGTTTCTCATTGGAGCTTGTCCCTCTTGGGTTCTTGGAACCCTAGACGGTTTTGTGGCCTTGTGGCCTTGGTGGAATTTGTTGAGGCCTTTTGTGGTGTTTGTTGGGAGCCTCCAATTAAGTTGTGGAGAAGTGCCCCAACCTTGTGAGAGGTTCCGGTTGCCACCGACAAGTGTACTGATAGTGGAAGCGTGGATCGATCCCGTTGGGGTGAGATTCACCGGAGAATAAGGGAGGCCTTTTGTGGCGTTGGTGGTTTGATACCACCCCCTCTCCAAACGAGACGTACTCCATGTTGGGAGGAACTCGGTAAAATATCGGTGTCCCCGCGTGCCTCGGTTATCTCTATACCCGAGCTCTTTACTTATGCACTTTACATTGTGATAGCCTTCGTGCTTAAAGTAATATATACCTTGCTATTACTTTGTTGCTTGTATTGCTTAGCATAAGTTGTTGGTGCACATAGTTGAACCTTAGTTGTTCTAGGTTGTGCTTAACAAAGTAAACACTAGTTTTATTTCGCCTTTGTTGAGCCACTCTAGGAAAAGTTCTAATCGCCTATTCACCCCCCCTCTAGGCGACATCTGTATCCTTTCAAAGTGTTTACTACCGCCAGCCACAATCCGTTGAGAGACTCCATGTGCCCAAGATGCCACAGCATGGGATCCTCCATCGTCTGCTACCCATGCCACCCAAAGAAACCATGCTCACATGACACCGATGCACACCGACTTTCACAAAGGGTCATGGCACGTGTCATCATCTCGCATTCCAACCATGAGACCAATCTCCAATAACAATTCCTCTAATAAGGTAGCAACATCTACCATGGCATCGTTATCCGATCCGGCTCTAAATGCACAAGGTCGGCCAGAGCCTTACTCCTTCCGTCCGCAAACAAGTGTACTTCTAGCCTTGTCCTAAGTCAAATTTTACTATGTTTAACTAACTTTTTAGAACAACGTACCAACATTTATGACACTAAATTATTACCATTAAATTTATTTTAAATCTAGTTTCATAATATATCAATTTGATGTAATATATGTTTCTATATTTCTCTATAAAATTAGTCAAATTTAGTTATGTTTGACTTAGGCAAAAGCTAGATGTACACTTATTTGCGAACGAAGGGAGTAGCCTGGAGCGTTGCAGACCCATGCGTTCTACACAACCTCGCACAAACACCGATGCTAAGTCCTATCACCCCGGAAATTGTGTTAGCTCAGGAAATCGCATAGCTCGCCATCCTGCCAACAGAGGCCACCATGCGTTGTACATCGAGGCCGCACGGGATGCCACTGTCCACCTCCTGCTACACGTCGACCACCCAGGCACGATTGACCAAGCTGGCGATCGTGTATCAAGCATGTTAGTTTCTCCATATTTGCACCTATACCTGTACTATATATTGTGGCCTTTCTCCCCCCAGAGAAATACAACTTGTCTATTCCTAACATGGTATCAGGGCCGGTTTTAGGGTTCCCGTTCCCACCGGTCCTCTTCTTGTGACCGCCGCCGTCAGCTCGCCCGGCCACCGCCGGCTCCTGTTCTGGACGCTTGCGTGGAGTTCCTCGTCAAGTCGTCATTGCCAGGCCATGGTCCTCTGCTCGACCGCCCGCAACCAGGCCGATCTCCCTAGATCGATCTGGATCGGATCGGACCGCCACCTCCTGGATCGATCGAGCTGCTTCCAGATCCCTGTCTGCATCGAGCTGCTTCTATATCAGATCAGATCCCCGCCCGCCAGCTCCCAGATCCCCGTCCGCCACCTCCTGCTGTGCCTCACGCGACGGGCCACCCCCGAGCCGCTCGCCCGCCCCGCCCCCGAACTCGGTGAAGGGATTCACGCGCCCGCCCGAGCTCTTTCGCCCGCCCATACTTTGCACGCCCTTGCGCTCACTGTCACAGCACCTTGACACCCGCTTCAGATGTCTTCCAACTCGCCGGGTCTTCGCCGCCGACCTTCACCGCTAATGGGAATCGATCCCCGGCGGCTTGAATTGCTCTTTCACGCCTTAGGCGCGCCTTTTTCTCGGCTGGCGAATTTCGCCGACCTGCATGCTCTGCTGTTGACCAGCTTTGCTTCAAAAAAAAAGAGAGATGTCTTCTGCATCGGGTTATGTTGCGATTCCTCGCTTCCCGGTGATCTCCGATGGCGCGAATTACCCTGATTTCGCTGCCTTTCTGCGCGTTCACATGCGCGGTCTCCGTCTTTATAGTGTGCTCTCCGGAGAGGTCTCCTGTCCGTCGTGCCCTTGCTCATGTGGCTCCTCTTCCGCCGACGCCGATTGTTCTCGGCGCTGATGCTTCTCAGGAGGCCAAGGATGCTGCTCAGAGTGCCGATGATAGTGCTATTGCTGCTTATGACCTGAAGTTCAAGCAGTACTCTTCTGATCTCGAGGCCTATCGCCATGCTCTGACTGCCTACACTCAGTGGGTCTACGAGGATGCGTGTTCTGCATTCTCACCTCGGTGTTACGCCCGGTATGTTGCTGAGTTCATGAGTCTCCCTCATTTGCCGCTCGGTGGGCACATCTTCGTCGGCGCTATCACCATCTGGGATGCTCTTTACATGCGTGGTTCGCCAGAGCATGCTCTTGACGGTGATTCCACTATTGATGAGTTCTATACTCAAAGTGTTGCTATCTGGCGTCAGCTTGATTCTCTCTGTACTGCTGTCTGTGGCACATGCTCGTGCTGCCAGAATGTGCGCTCGGATTTGGAGTTTCACCGGATCTATGAGTTTCTGTCTCGTCTCCACGAGGAGTTTGAGCCCTGGCCTGCTCAGCTGAATGCTCGTGGTTGTGTTCCGCTCTTTGAGGTGTTGTCTGAGCTTCGGGCTGAGGAAACCCGTCTCCGTGGTGCTGGTCTTCTTGCGGTTCTATCTATGCTTGCTACTGGGGGTCCTCCTATGACGTATGCTCCCTCTACTCAGTCGCGGTCCTCTGTGTCGCCGCCGATACTATCCACTCCTCCAGGTCAGGGTCAGAGTCAGCACCAGCAGTTTCAGGGTCAGAGTCAGCACCAGCAGGCTCGTGGTCAGGGTCGTTGTGGTTCTCTTCGTCACTGCTCTTACTGTAACAAGGATGGCCACACTTGGGCCACCTGTTATACACGGGATCCCAGTTTACGTCAGCAGCACCAGGCCCGTGGGCAGTCGTCTCCTTTCGGATCTTCAGCAGTGTTGGAATTATGACCTAGAGGCAATAATAAAGATGCTATTATTATAATTCTTGTTCATGATAAAGTTTATATTCCATGCTAGAATTGTATTAAGCGGAAACTTTAATACTTGTGTGGTTTGTGATCAACACCGTGTCCCTAGTATGCCTCTATGGACTAGCTCATTGATTAATGATGGTTAAGGTTTCCTAACCATAGACATGAGTTGTCGATTAATAATGAGATCATATCATTGGGAGAATGATATGATGGACAGACCCAAACTAAGCGGAGCAATTAGATCGTGTCATCGTGTTCATCTTTTCGAAGCTTTTCTTATGTCAAATATTGTATTCCTTAGACCATGAGATAATACAACTCCCTGGTATCGGAAGAAAGCTTTGAGGTCATCAAACGTCATCCTATGAGAGGGTGATCATAAAGGTGTCTCTCAGGTGATCGGAAAGTACCTGTTGGGTTGTATGTATCAAGATGGGATTTGTCCCTCCCAAGTCAGAGAGATATACTTCGGCCCCACTCGGTAATCGATATCAACACCGCTTCCAAGCATGTGTTTAAGGAGTTAATCACAAAGTGATATCGGATTACGGAATGAGTAAAGTACTTGTTGTGAACTAGATTGAACTAGGTATGACGGCACCGACGATCAAATCTCGGGCAAGTAAAATATCGCGAGACGAAGGGAATATATATATGGGATTGATTGAATCCTGGCATCGTGGTTCATCCGATATGATCATCGATGAATGTATGGGAGTCAATATGGGTTTCCAAACCCCGCTGTTGATTATTGATATAAGATCATGTCTGCATATTCTCGAACCCCGAAGGGTCACACACTTAACGTGTCTCGACGCTAGGATATATTGGATAATTGGTTTATGAGTTTTTGTTCGGAGTCTCGGATGAGATCCAGGACGTCACGAGAGGTTCCGGAATGGTCCGGAGAATAAGATTCATATAAGGCAATGCAGTTTTTGGAGTTCGGAATTGTTTCGGGTTAATCGGTATTGTACCGGAAGCTTCTAGAACCTTCTAGAAGGGGACCAACGTGGCCCCACCTGCCGGGAGGGGGCATGGGCTTATGAGGGAGTGCCCTGGCCGCATTGGGTCAGGGGCACAAGGCCCCATAGGGCCCAGCCGGCCAAACCCTAGGGTAGCTTCTAGAAGGGGGAAACTTGCCCCCCACTCCTCCCTCCTTGGCCGCCGGCCCTAGGGCTTGGGGGAGGGGCAAGGGCTGGCCTTCCACCCCTCTATATAAATAGGGCTGGGGGCGCACCCCTCCCACACCTCCTCCTCAAGCCCTAGCCGCCCTGCTGCCCTCCTCTCTCTCTCCCTCCCGACTGCGTGTAGGCGAAGCCCTGATGCAGAAACTCTCCATCGCCTGCACCGCGTCGTCGCGTTGTAGATCCAATCCATCTCTCCACCCCACTTTCTGGACCGAGGAAGGAGGATACGTCGAGGTGTCGCACGTGTGCATCTCTCGGAGGCATCGCCACTTGCGGTGTTAGATCGGATCGGATCGCGAGGAGGAGAAGTGAGTACGACTACATCACCCATGTTCCGTCGAACGTTCCGTTGTGCGAATATTCAAGGGTATGAAGATCTCATCTATTCCCCCTCGTTGTTTGCATCTTCTAGATTAGATCTTGGATTTCCCGTTCGTATCCGTAGAATTTTTTTGATTTACTATGTTGCGAAACCCTTCAGTGGTATCAGAGCTAGATGTATGCGTAGATGTGTTTCACGAGTAGAACGCAACATGGTTGTTGCGGGCGTTGATGTTTTCTGTTGCAAGCATCTTGTTTGTGTGCTTCTTATGACGCGGGAAAGTGAGATTGAAGCGGTCCAGGCCAACCTTACGCGACCTCGTTCGCGAGACCGGCTCCGCACTTGACGTGTGGCTTGTTCCACACATGCGGCTGGTGGATGCTAGTTTCTCTCACTATAGTTGTCATGGGATTTACACCGGAGTTTGGCAACCATAATATCACCGTTGTGGCTTTCCGTAGGTAATAATCGTTCTTAGCTTGCTACTCCCAATAAGCCACGTAAAACATGCAACAACAAAGTAGAGGCGTCTAACTTGTTTTTGTAGGGAGTGTTTTCTGTGATATGGTATGGCCCAAGATGTGATGTGTATGTTGTATGCAATGATCATGTTTTGTAATGTTTCACGACTTGCATGTCGATGAGTACACAACCGGCAGGAGCCATATGGTTGTCTTTATAATTGTGCATGACCTGTGTGTCAACTTCTTATACGCCATGTAATAGCTTTACTTTATCGCTAAGTAGTTAGCAATAGTTGTAGTTGCTATTCGTGGTGGAGGCAATCATGGTGGAGTGATGGAGATCATGCCGGCACGCACAAGATGGAGATCATTGCGCGAAGATTGGCTATACCATGTCACATAAAGTTATATGCATGTGATGTTTATCCTTTTATGTATCTTATTATGCTTAGATCGCGACGGTAGCATTATAAGATGATTCCTCACTTAAAGATCAAGATAAAACTGTGTTCTCCCCATGTATGCACCGTTGCGAAAGTTTGTCGTGTTCAAGCATCACATGATGATCGGGTGCTATAAACTCTACGTTCACATACAACGGGTGCAAGCCAGTTTTGCACACGCGGAAATACTTGGGTTTGACTTGTCGAGCCTAGCATGTACATACATGGCCTCGGAACACATGAACCGAAAGGTTAAGCATGAGTCATATGAATGATATGATCGACACTTTGTTGTCCACCATTGAAACCACATCTCTTCTCGTGAAGATCGGATTAGGTGTGGTGAATTTGGATCATGTTCACTAAACAACTTGAGGGATGTTGAATTTAGTGGGAGTTCATCTAGTAATTTGATTAAGTTGAACTAGTTATCATGAACATAGTCTAATTTTTACTTGCAAATATTGTAGATCAAATGGATAAGTCCAACTTCAACGTTTTTGCTGAGAAAGAAAAGCTTAGAAACAATGGGTATCACTTCACAAACTAGTTCCGCAATCTGAGAATCATTCTCTCTGGCGGACAAAAGGACTATGTCTTTAAGAATGCGCTAGGTGACGCCCCTGCTGTAGATGCGCCGGCTGATGAGAAAGCTGTTTATCAGTCGCGCAAAGATGATTATGGTGTGATTAAGAGCACCATGTTGTTTGCTATGGAATCGGACCTTCAAAATGTTGGAGATATGCCCTAGAGGCAATAATAAATATAGTTATTATTATATCTTTGTGTTTATGATAAATGTTTACATTCATGCTATAATAGTATTAACAAGGAAACATTAATACTTGTGTGATTTGTAAACTTAATTTGAAGTCCCTAGTATAGCCTCTATACTTCACTAGCTTGTTGGTTGATTAATGATTGTGGTTTCCCTATCATGAACATTGAGATGTTATCAACAACAAGATCATATCGTTAGAAGAATGATATGGTGGACATACTCCTATAGATAAGCATAGCATAAAGATCAAGTCATTTCAATAGTTCAATTGCTATATGCTTTCTGATACATAGTAACCTAATTCCTTCGACCATGAGATCATGCATATCACCTTTACCGGATGGATGCTTTGATGACATCAAACACCACACCGTGACGAGGTGGCTATAAAGGTGGCATTGAGTGTTGGAAAGTATTGGTTGAAACACATGGATCAAGAGTGGGATTTGTCCATCCATATGACGGATAGATATACTCTGGGCCCTCTCGGTGGAATGTCATCCAATTAGCTTGCAAGCATGTGACTGGGTCACAAGGGATCACATATCACGGGAACGAGAAAAGAGTACTTATCGGTAACGAGGTTGAACTAGGTATGCGAGAGATCAAGCGATCATAACCTCGGATAAGTAAACTATCGTGAGACAAAGGGAAATTGGTATCATATGTAAGTGGTTCATTCGATCAAAGTAATCGTAGAAATATGTGGGAGCCATATGAATTTCAGTTCCTCTATTGGTTATTGTTAGGAGAAGTGTCTCGATCATGTCGCATAATTCACGAACCGTAGGGAGACACATAAGGATTCGACGTTGTTTTGAGTAGTTATGGTATTATGAGAAAGAGACCGAATGTTGTTGAGTCTCGTATGGGATCCGGGATATCACGAGGTGATCCGGAATGGTCCGAGAATAAGATTCATATAAGGAAAGTCCCGTTTGAGTTCGGGAATGATTCCGTGTTTTCATCGGGAATGTTCTAGAAGGTTCGGATTGTCCGGCACTCGGGGAGGGTACATGAATGTGTCATTGAATGATTGCATCATGTACTAAGTGTTCTTCTGTTCCAAAACTGAAAAGTCAAACCGGTTTGAAAGTCAAACGGCTAAAGCGAAGCTGTGGAAAACAAGCTGTGGAAGCGAACTGGGGAAACAAGCAAGAGGAGGTTGAAACCAACTTGGAGGAGGAGTCCCTCTCCTCCAAGCCGGGCCCACCTAGGCCGAGTTGGGAGGGACTCCTCCCTCCCTGGCCCGGCCCTCCACCTATAAAAGGAGGCGGGGCCTCCTCCTCTAGACACACAAGTTCCTATCCTCTAATCTCCGGTTTAGAGCCGCTTTGGTTTAGAGCTTCTAATTGCTTTAGCCTCATGTTTAGAGCCTTATAATTGGTGTGTCTAATCTCTAGACCACTAATAGCCCTCTATCATACTCCACCATACTCGCTCCGTCTTAAGGCGAAGCCCTGCGGGATTTCCCCTCTACTTCCGGTACCACGCCGTTGTCTTTGGAATCGCGAGAGTGCTACAACCTCCACGCATCTTTGGAACAAGGGAGAGGAAGGTCTTCGTCGAGTACCGAACGTGTGACCGACTGAGCGCTTAGGAGCACTTGGGGAAGGATCGTCTACGATCTTGAGATCGGGAAGAATGCGACTACATCACCCACGAGAATCCGCTCTCGTTAAACACTTTGGAATCTTCGAGGGTAAGTTATTCCATCGACTCGTTGCTACAATCTAGTAGATAGATCTTGGCTTGTTTGTTTGTATGCGATAGAAAATTTTTGTTTTCCATGCTACGAACCCCTACAGTGGTATTAGAGCCGTGTCTATATGTAGATTTGTTGCACGAGTAGAACACAATGGTCATTGTGGGCGTTGATACTTTTATTGTCGATTGCTTCTTGTGTACTTTGCATCTTGCGATATGTTGGGATGAAGCGGCCCGGGCTAACCTTACATGACATCGTTCATGAGACTTGCTCCACGCTTGACATGCAACTTGTATTGCATAAGTGGCTTTGCGGGTGCCTGTTTCTCCTAGCATAGTTAAGATCCAATTTACAACGGGTGATCGACAATGCTAGTATCAATGTTGTGGTTCTTGTTCGTAAGTTAGAATGACACTTTTTGAAAGCCCCAAACCACGTAAAATATGCAAAGAAATTAGAGGCGTCTAACTTTGTTTTGCAGGGGTGTGCAGTGATGTGATATGGCCATGATTGTGATTATATTTGATGTATGCAATGTTCCTTATTGTAAGTTGGCAACCGGCAGGAGCCATATGGTTGTCTTTAATTTATGTTAATACCCGCGTGTCTATTCAAAGTAGTTCTAATGGTTGAAGCCGGTGGACGACAACCATGGTGAAGCGTCATTGACCTTGATGCAATGCCGGTGATGATGGAGATCATGTTCGTTCTTGAAGATGGAGATCGGAAGCACAAAGAAGAAAGGCCATATCATATCACATATTATTGAATTGCATGTGATGTTAATCCTTTATGTATCTTGTATTGCTTGGTAGACGACGGTAGCATTATAAGATGATCCCTCATGCACATCAATTTCAAGTCATAAAGTGTTCACCCTTAGTTAGCACCGTTGCTAAAGCTTGTTGTTTCGAAGCACCATGTGATGATCGGGTGTGTTAGATTCTGCAAGTGTATACAACGTGAGCAAGCCAAATTTGCTCATGCGGAAACTAAGGTTTGATCTTGACGAGCCTAGCATGTACAGACATGGTCTCGGAACACGGATCACCGAAAGGTAAAGCATGAATCATATAGTAGATATGATGAACATGCCGATTGTTCGCCATTGAAACTATATCAACTCTCGTGATGATCGGTTTTGATGTAGTGGATTTGGTTCGTGTGATCACTAAAACAATGTGAGGGATGTTGTTTTGAGTGGGAGTTCACCTAGTTTAATTTCATAAATTAATTTGAACTCAATTTGTCATAAACTTAGTCTAAACTATTGCAAATATGTTGTAGATCAATGGCAGCCCCTACCATCAATTTTAATGCGTTCCTAGAGAAAGAAAAGTTGAAAAACAATGGAAGCAACTTCGCGGATTGGTTCCGCAATTTGAGGATTGTCCTCACATTAGTAATTTGACCTATGTCTTTGGATGCACATTGGGTGACCCACTGCGGTGATGCTTCCGATGAAGTAAAGAATGTTTACGCTCGGAAAAATCAGTACTCCATAGTTCGATGTGCTATCTTGTATGTTTTAGAATCGAAGCTTGAGAAAAGGTTTGAAGAGTCGACCCATATGATATTGTCGAGGATCTCAAATTGATTTTGAGACTCATGCGGCAATTGAAAGCTATGAGGCTTCGAAAAGTTCTTTAAGCGCAAGATGGAAGAGGGCGCTCGTCGGTGAGCATGTGCTTAAGATGTCCGGACGCATAAACAAACTTCAAAACTTAGGTATAGTGATTCCTAATGCTTTGAGGATTTACCGTGTCCTCCGATCCTTGCCAACAAGTTACTGAACTTTGTGATGAGCTACAACATGCGAACATGAACAAAGAGTTACGAACTGTTGCTATGTTAAAATCTGCGAAGTGGAGATCAAGAAAGAGCACCAAGTGTTGTTGGTCAATAAGACCACCAAACTCAAGAAAGGCAAGTCTAAGCAAAGGGACACTTCAAGAAGGGTGGTAAGAAAGTTAGCACGCCGGCGAAGAAGACCAAGGTGGACCCAAGCCCAACCGAGTGCTTTTCGCAAGGAGAAGGTCCTTTGAGCGGAATTGCCCAAAGTACTTGGCGGATCGAAGAACGGCAACATCAAGAAGAGGTATATCGATATACATGTTATTGATGTGTATCTCACTAGTACTCGTAGTAGTGCACAGGTATTTGATCTTTGGTTCGGTTGCTCATATTTGTAACTCGAAGCAGTCTTTGAATAAACGGAAGCTAGCGAAGAACGAGGTGACGATGCGCGTGGGAAACGGATCAAAGGTTGATGTGATCGCGGTCGGCACGCTACCCCTTCATCTACCATCGGGATTAGTTTTATACTTAAATAATTGTTATTTAGTGCTTGTGTTGAGCATGAACATTATATCGGGATCTTGTTTATTGCGAGACGGTTACTTGTTTAAATCATAGAATAATGGTTGTTCGATTTATATGAGTAATATGTTTTATGCACATGCACCTTTGATAGATGGTCTATTCTTATTGAATCTCAATAGTGGAAATACACATATCAACAACATTGAGGCTAAACGTTTGAAATCAAGCGATAATTAGACCTATATGTGTGGCTCGTCTTGGTCACATTGGAGTGAAGCGTATGAAGAAACTCCATTCCGATGGACTTCTTGAATCACTTGATTTTGAATCACTTGAAAGATGTGAAGCATGTCTGATGGGAAAAATGACTAAGACTCCATTTTCTGGTATGATGGAGCGAGCTATGGACTTATTGGAAATCATACATACCGATGTGTGTGGTCCAATGAGTGTAGCATCGCGCGGTGGTTATCGTTATGTTCTTACCTTCACGGATGACTTGAGTAGATATGGGTATATCTATTTCATGAAACATAAGTCCGAAACTTTCGAGAAGTTTAAGGAGTTTCAAAGTGAGGTAGAGAATCAACGTAACAAGAATATTAAATTTCTACGTTCTGATCGTGGAGGTGAATATCTAAGTTACGAGTTTGGCGAGCATTTGAAGAAATGCGGAATACTTTCACAGTTGACACCGTCGGGAACACCACAGCGTAATGGTGTGTCCGAACGTCGTAATCGAACTCTTTTAGATATGGTTCGTTCTATGATGTCACTTACAGATTTACCGCTATCATTTTGGGGTTATGCATTAGAAATAGCCGCATTCACTTTAAATAGGGCACCGTCTAAATCCGTTGAAACGACACCGTATGAATTATGGTTTGGGAAGAAACCTAAATTGTCGTTCCTTAAAGTTTGGGGATGAAGCCTATGTAAAGAAGTTCTGACGGACAATCTTGAACCCAAAGCGGAAAAATGTGTCTTCATAGGATACCGAAGGAAACTATTGGGTATACCTTCTATCATAGATCCGAAGGCAAAATCTTCGTTGCCAAGAATGGATCCTTTCTAGAGAAGGAATTTCTCTCGAAAGAAGTATTTGGAAGGAAAGTAGAACTCGACGAGGTTGTCGAACCTTCTCTCGAAATTGCGAGTAGCGCAAAGACCGAAGAAGTTCTGTGGTGCATGCACCAATTAGAGAGGAAGCTAATGATGATGATCATGAAACTTGGTTGAAGTTGCTCTGAGCCTCGCAGGTCAACGAGAACTCGTACCACTCCAGATTGGTATGATCCCGTTATGAGTGGCATGTTGGTGGACAACACCGATGACCCTGAGACATATGAGGAAGCGATGATGAGCCTAGATTCCAACAAATGGCAAGAAGCCATGAAATCCGAGATTGGATCCATGTACGAAAACCAAGTATGGACTTTGGTGGACTTACTGGGATGGCGGAAGGCTGTCGAGAACAAATGGATTTTCAAGAAGAAAACAGATGCTGATGGTAATATTACTGTCTATAAAGCTCGACTTGTCGCAAAAGGGTTTCGAAAAATTCAAGGAGTTGACTACGATGAGACTTTCTCACCGATGCGAAGCTAAAGTCTGTGAGGATTATGTTAGCAATCGCTGCATATTATGATTATGAGATATGGCATATGGATGTCAAAACAGATTCCTCAATGGAGATATTGATGAAGAGTTGTATATGATGCAACCCAAAGGTTTTGTCGATCCTAAAGATGCTAACAAGGTATGCAAACTTCAACGGTCCATCTATGGATTGAAGCAAGCATCCGGTTGGAATCAACGTTTGATAAGGTGATCAAAGTTTTGGTTTTATACAAACTTATGGAGAAGCTTGTATTTACAAGAAAGTGAGTGGGAGCTCAGCATTCTTAATACTATATGTGGATGACATATTGTTGATTGGGAATGATGTAGACCTTCTTAATAGTGTCAAGGAATATTTGAATAATAGTTTTCAATGAAGGATCTTGGCGAAGCAACTTACATATTAGGCATAAAGATTTATAGAGATAGATCGAACGCCAAATATCATTGTCACAGAGTACATATTTGGACAAAGTTCTAAAGAGGTTTGGAATGGAAGAAAGCAAGAAAGGGTTCTTGCCCATGTTGCTCAATACGACCTTGAGTAAAACTCAAAGTCCGACATCGGCGAAGATAGAGAAAGGATGAGTAAGACTCCTATGCCTCAACCATAGGATCTCTAATGTATGCCATGCTATGTACTAGACCCGACATTGCATATGTTGTTAGTTTAATTAGCAGATATCAAAGTGATCCAGAGTGGATCATTGGAATGATCAAAAACATCCTTAAGTACTTGAGAAGAACTAAGGATATGGTTCTTTCTTATGGAGGTGATGAACAGCTCGTTACACCGATGCTAGTTGGAACACCGATCCGGATGATTCTAAATCACAATCTGGATACGTATTTATTTTGAATGGTGCAAGGTTAGCTGGAGGTGCAAAGCAAAGCGTTGTGGCGAGATCTTCAACCGAATCGAATACATGGTCGCTTGAGGCTTCACAAGAAGCGATATGGATGAAAGAGTTCATTACAGAGTGGGTGTGGTTCCTAGTCTTACTGGACCCAATGTCTATCTCGTGATAACATGGGAGCCATAGCCAATGCGCAAGAACCAAGGTCACACAAGAAGTCAAGCATATCAAGCTGCGTTTTCACGCTATTCGAGAACATATCCGGGATGGGGATATAAAGATTTGCAAAGTACACAGATCTGAATGTGGCGGATCCGTTGACTAAACCTCTCCGAGGGCAAAACATGACCAACACCAAACTGCCATGGGTGTTCGGTATATTACCATGTAATCTAGATTAGATGACTCTAGTGCAAGTGGGAGATTGGAGATATGCCCTAGAGGCAATAATAAATATAGTTATTATTATATCTTTGTGTTTATGATAAATGTTTACATTCATGCTATAATAGTATTAACAAGGAAACATTAATACTTGTGTGATTTGTAAACTTAATTTGAAGTCCCTAGTATAGCCTCTATACTTCACTAGCTTGTTGGTTGATTAATGATTGTGGTTTCCCTATCATGAACATTGAGATGTTATCAACAACAAGATCATATCGTTAGAAGAATGATATGGTGGACATACTCCTATAGATAAGCATAGCATAAAGATCAAGTCATTTCAATAGTTCAATTGCTATATGCTTTCTGATACATAGTAACCTAATTCCTTCGACCATGAGATCATGCATATCACCTTTACCGGATGGATGCTTTGATGACATCAAACACCACACCGTGCGGGTGGCTATAAAGGTGGCATTGAGTGTTCGTAAAGTATTGGTTGAAACACATGGATCAAGAGTGGGATTTGTCCATCCATATGACGGATAGATATACTCTGGGCCCTCTCGGTGGAATGTCATCCAATTAGCTTGCAAGCATGTGACTGGATCACAAGGGATCACATATCACGGAGCGAGAAAAGAGTACTTATCGGTACGAGGTTGAACTAGGTATGCGGAGATACCGACGATCATAACCTCGGATAAGTAAACTATCGTGAGACAAAGGGAAATTGGTATCGTATGTAAGTGGTTCATTCGATCGCAATCGTGAGAAATATGGGAGCCATATGAATTTCCAGATTCCTCTATTGGTTATTGTTAGGAGAAGTGTCTCAATCATGTCGCATAATTCACGAACCGTAGGGAGACACACTTAAGGATTCGACGTTGTTTTGAGTAGTTATGGTATTATGAAAGAGACCGAATGTTGTTGAGTCTCGTATGGGATCCGGATATCACGAGGTGATCCGAATGGTCCGAGAATAATATTCATATAAGGAAAGTCCGTTTGAGTTCGGGAATGATTAGGTGTTTTCATCGGGAATGTTCTAGAAGGTTCCGGATTGTCCCAAGACTCCAGGGGAGGGTACATGAATGTGTCATTGAATGATTGCATCATGTACAAAGTGTTCTTCTGTTCCAAAACTGAAAATTCAAAGCCGGTTTGAAAGTCAAGCTAAAACAGAAACAGGAAGCTGTGGAAAGCAGCGTGGGAAACAGGAAACTATGGGAAACAAGCAAGAGGAGGTTGAAACCAACTTGGAGGAGGAGTCCCTCTCCTCCAAGCCGGCGGCCCACCTAGGCCGAGTTGGGGAGGGAGGGGACAGGAAACTATGGGAAACAAGCAAGAGGAGGTTGAAACCAACTTGGAGGAGGAGTCCCTCTCCTCCAAGCCGGCGGCCCACCTAGGCCGAGTTGGGGAGGGACTCCCTCCTCCCCAGCTGGCCCTCCACCTATAAAAGGAGGGGCAGGGCCTCCTCCTCTAGACACACAAGTTCCTATCCTCTAATCTCCGGTTTAGAGCCATTTTGGTTTAGAGCTTCTAATTGCTTTAGCCTGCGGTTTAGAGCCTTCTAATTGGTGTGTCTAATCTCTAGACCACTAATAGCCCTCTCTCATACTCCACCATACTCGCTCCGGCTTAAGGCGAAGCCCTGCGGGATTTCCCCTCTACTTCCGGTACCATGCCGTTGTCTTTGCCGAATCGCTAGAGAGTGCTACAACCTCCATTTTTTGGAACAAGGAGAGGAAGGTCTTCGTCAGTACACGTGTGACCATTGCAAGCGCTGCGAGCAGCCGCGGAAGGATCGTCTACGATCTTGAGATCGGGAAGAGTACGACTACATCACCCGAGAATCGCTCGTTAAACACTTTGGAATCTTCGAGGGTAAGTTATTCCATCGACTCGTTGCTACAATCTAGTAGATAGATCTTGGCTTGTTTGTTTGTATGCGATAGAAAATTTTTGTTTTCCATGCTACGAACCCCTACACAAAATTGTTTTGAAGATTATCCCGGGCCCTTTGAGATTCTTGAGGAGCTGAAAACTATGTTTCAGACTCAGGCCCGTTCTGAGAGATATGAGATCTCTGAGAAATTCTTTAACTGCAAGATGGAGGAAGGGAGTTCCGTTAGTGAGCACGCCATAAATATGTCGGGCTACACTCAACGCCTTGAGCAACGATCAAAGATTCCGGAGGAGCTCAAGATTGTGGTTCTGCAATCACTCCTCCCACTACAAAAGTTTTGTAGTGACTCATAATCGATTGGTTCCATCGATACGATCACCGAGCTCTTCGCTAATTTGAAAGTCTGGAGGTGGACATCAAAAAGGATAATCATGTTTTGATGGTCAACAAGCCCCCCCAGCTTTAAGAAAGGTAAGGGTGCAAAGAAGCCCTTCAAGAAAGGCATCGGCAAGCGCGTTGCCCCTGCTAAGAAGAAGCTCAAGTCTGGACCTAAGCCGGACACTGAGTGCTTCTATTGCAAGGACAAGGGTCACTGGAAGCGCAACTGTCCAAAGTACTTAGCGGACAAGACGGCTGGCACCATCAAAGGTATATTTGATATACATGTTATTGATGTTTTCCTTACTAGCCCTCGTTGTAGTGCCTGGGTATTTGATACTGGTTCAGTTGTTAATATTTGTAACTCGAAACAGGAGCTACGGAATAGTCGGCGGCTTGCGAGGGATGAGGTGACGATGCGTGTTGGCAACGGATCAAGAGTTGATGTGATGGCCGTCAGCACGCTCTCCTTAGTTTTACCTTCGGGATTAGTTTTAAACCTCAGTAAGTGTTATTATGTGCCTGCGTTGAGCATGAACATCATATCTGGATCGTGTTTATTGCAAGACAGATATTCATTTAAATCTGAGAATAATGGTTGTTCCATTTATATGATAAACATCTTTTATGGTCATGCACCTGCTATGAATGGTTTATTTCTTCTGAATCTCGTAAGGGATGAAACACACATCCATAACATTGAGACTAAGGGATGCAAGGTAGATAGTGATAATACTACTTATTTGTGGCACTATTGTCTAGGTCATATTGGTGTAAAACGCATGAAAAAACTCCATTCTGATGGACTTTTGGAGTCTCTTGATTTTGAATCATTTGACACATGCGAACCATGCCTCATGGGCAAGATGATCAAAACTCCGTTCTCTGGAATGATGGAGCGAGCAACGGACTTGTTGGAAATCATACATACCGATGTATGCGAACCGATGAGTGTTTCGACGCGCGGTGGATATCGCTATTTTCTCACTTTTATCGATGACTTAAGTAGATATGGGTATATCTATATAATGAAACATAAATCTGAAACATTTGAAAAGTTCAAAGAATTTCAGAATGAAGTCGAGAACCATCGTAACAGAAAAATTAAGTTTCTACGATTTGATCGTGGAGGTGAATACTTGAGTTATGATTTTCTCACGCATCTTAAAGCAAGCGGAATCGTTTCGCAACTCACGCCACCCAAAACACCACAGCGCAATGGTGTGTCTGAACGCCGGAATCGAACTCTATTAGATATGGTCTGATCAATGATGTCTCTTACTGATTTGCTGTTATCATTTTGGGGTTATGCATTAGAAACCGCTGCATTCACTTTAAATAGGGCACCATCTAAATCCGTTGAGACGACACCGTATGAACTGTGGTTTGGTGCTAAACCTAAGTTGTCGTTTCTTAAAGTTTGGGGATGCGAAGCTTACGTCAAGAAGTTGATGCCGGACAAGCTCGAACCCAAAGCGGAGAAATGCGTCTTCATAGGATACCCTAAGGAAACTATTGGGTATACCTTCTATCACAGAACCGAAGGCAAAGTGTTTGTCGCAAAGAACGGTTCCTTTCTTGAGAAGGAGTTTCTCTCGAAAGAAGTGAGTGGGAGGAAAGTAGAGATTGACGAGGTTATTGAACCTTCTCTTGAATTGGAGGGGCAAGGGCTGGCCGCCCACCCCTCTATATAAAGAGGGTTGGGGGCGCACCCCTCCCACACCTCCTCCTCAAGACCTAGCCGCCCTGCTGCCCTCCTCTCTCTCTCCCTCTCGACTGAGTGTAGGCGAAACCCTGCTGCAGAAACTCTCCACCTCTTGCACCACGCCGTCACGTTGTAGATCTAATCCATCTCTCCACCCCACTTGCTGGACCGAGGAAGGAGGATACGTTGAGGTGCCGCACGTGTGCATCTCTCGGAGGCATCGCCACTTGCGGTGTTAGATTGGATCGGATCGCGAGGAGGAGAAGCGAGTACGACTACATCACCCACGTTCCGTCGAACGTTCCGCTGTGCATATCTTCAAGGTTATGAAGATCTCATCTATTCCCCCTCGTTGTTTGCATATTCTAGATTAGATCTTGGCTTTCCCGTTCGTATCCGTAGAATTTTTTTGATTTACTATGCTGCGAAACCCTTCAAGCAGTTGCTCTCTCCGATCAGGACATTATCAGGAGTCTTCGCGGTCTACTTGCTTCTACAGGCTCTTCTTCGACAGGCACTGCTGGTTCTGTGACTGATTCTTCAGGCACTGCGCGACCACCACCTTCTACACAGTCAGGTATGTCCCCGTGGTATCTGGATTCTGGAGCTTCCTTTCATATGACCTCTGAGTTTTCTTTTCTGTCCGCTCTTCGTTCTCTCCCTTCTCCTGTCCGTGTTTTCATACCTGATGGTAACTCTCTTTCTGTTTCTAGTCGGGGCACCCTTTCTACTTCTTATTTTTCTGTTCCTGATATTTCTCATGTCCCTCTTCTTAAGATGAATCTGTTCTCTGCTAGCCAGCTTACTGACTCTGGTTGCCGCATCATTCTTGATGCTGATTCTTGTGTTGTCCAGGACCGTCGCACGCAGCCCTCTCGGTTGGGCCTAACCCTCGTAGTCGTGACTCTTCAGACTTTGGGAGTTAGGCGGCCGTGTTCCTTCACGCCACTTCATCTGCCAGTTCTTCTCCGGTCGTCGCCTCTGCTACCAGCTCCTTTCAGCAGTGGCATCATCGTCTTGGTCACCTTTGTGACTCTCGCTTGTCGTCATTAGTTCATCATGGTCTTCTGGGGTCTATCTCAGGAGATGAGTCTTTACATTGTCAGGGTTGTAGGTTGGGTAAACAGATTCATCTTCCCTATCCTATTAGCGTGTTTGTATCTCAGCGACCTTTTGATTTAGTTCATTCCGATGTTTGGGGTCCGGCTCCTTTCGCTTCGAAAGGGGGCCATCGCTACTATATCTTATTCATCGATGATTTTTCTCGGTACACTTGGTTGTATTTTATGCGCTCTCGCAGTGAAGTGCTCTCCATATATCAACGTTTTGCGGCCATGGTCCTTACTCAATATTCGACCCCCATTCGTGTGTTTCGTGCTGATTATGCTGGTGAGTATATCTCCCAGATGTTGCGAGGTGTTCTTGCTGAGCAGGGCACCCTTGCTCAGTTCTCCTGTCCTGGCGCACATGCCCAGAATGGTGTTGCTAAGCGTAAGCATCACCATCTTCTTAAGACCACTCGTGCCATGATGATTGCTTCTTCTCTTCCGCCGCATTTCTGGGATGAGGTTGTCTCTACGTCGGCTTACCTCATCAATATTCAGCCTTCCGCCGCTCTGCAGGGTGGTATCCATCTTGAGCGCCTATCTGGACAGTCTCCAGACTACTCCATGCTTCGCTTGTTTGGTTGTGTTTGCTATGTTCTCCTTGATCCTCATGAGCACCAAACCGACCTTCGATCTGTTGAGTGTGTCTTCCTTGGATACAGTGATGAGCATAAGGGCTATCGTTGTTGGGACCCCGTTGGTCGTCGGATGTGTATCTCTCGTGATGTTACTTTTGATGAGACATGTCCTTTCTATCCTCGACCCACCGCTAGTACCTACCCGGTGGAAGATATCTCTTTTCTTCTCTTTCCTGACACACCTCCTACTCCTATTATGTCTTCTTCAGGATCTCCTTCCCCTGATGTCTCTTATTCGTCACCGTCCTCCTATGCTCCGTCTAGTTCTCCTAGTTCTGCTCGTTCTCCGGAGTCTTCCTCTACTATTCCTTCTTCTTCATCGTCGTCTCCTGAGTCGTCTTCCTCTGATGAGATTCCCTCTACTGCCCTGTTAAATCATTGTGCCCCAACCTTTACTCTCCTAGTCGGTATGGTCTTTCTGTTGCCTTGAGCCGACTTCTTATCGGGATCGAGCATCATCCCGAATGGCGATTGGCCATGGTGAGGAGATTGCTCGCTTGAGCGCACTGGCACCTGGGATCTTGTTTCTCCCCCTCCCGGTGTTCGTCCTATCACGTGTAAGTGGGTCTATAAGATAAAGACCGCTCGATGGATCTCTTGGCGCTATAAAGCGCGTCTTGTGGCTCGTGGTTTTCAAAGGGAGCATGGTCGTGACTATGATGAGACCTTTGCTCACGTGGCTCATATGACCACCGTGCATCTTCTTGATGTTGCTTACATTGCGTCACGTGCGTGTCCCAGCTTGATGTTCAGAACGCCTTTCTAAATGGTGAGTTGAGTGAGGAGGTTTATATGCAGCCTCCTCCTGGGTATTCTGTTCCCGAGGGGATGGTTTGTCGTCTTCGACATTCTCTTTATGGCCTCAAACAGGCCCCTTGTGCCTGGTTTGAATGATTTGCTTCTGTAGTGACTGCTGCTGGTTTCTCCCATAGTGCTCATGATCCAGCGCTGTTTGTTCACACTTCTCCTCGTGGACGCACTCTTCTTCTTCTCTATGTTGATGATATGATCATTACTGGTGATGATTCTGAGTATATCGCCTTTGTTAAGGCTCGTCTTCATGATCAGTTTCTTATGACCGATCTTGGTCCTCTTCGATACTTTCTTGGGATTGAGGTTTCCTCCACTTCTGATGGCTTTTACATCTCTCGGGAAGAGTATATTCAGGATCTTCTTGCGCGTGCTGCTCTTGGGGATGAGAGCACTGTTGAGACCCCTATGGAGCTTAATGTTAAGCTTCAACCTACTGATGGTGATCCTCTTCCTGATCCGACGCATTAACGTCATCTTGTTGGGAGTCTTGTTAATCTTGTTGTCACTCGTCCTGACATCTCTTATCATGTTCATATTCTGAGTCAATTTGTTTCTGCTCCTACCACTGTTCACTATAGTCATCGTCTCCGTGTTCTTCGTTATCTTCGTGGTATGATCACTCGTTGCCTTTTCTTCCCTTGTTCCAGCTTCCTCCAGCTCCAGTGTTATTCGAACGCTACGTGGGCGAGTGATCCTTCGGATCGCCGTTCACTTTCTGTTTACTGTGTGTTTCTTGGTGGTTCGCTCATTGCTTGGAAGACGGCGAAGAGCAGACGGTTTCCGCTCGAGTGTTGAGGCTGAGTTGCGTGCTATGTCCTTGTTATTTGGGGTGACCTGGTTACGGTGGTTACTTGGATTTTGGGGTCTCTATTACCTCACCCACTCGTTTTGTCGGCGAAAGATAGGTGCTATTAGTGTTGCACGTGATCCGGTCAAGCATGAGCTTACCAAGCATATTGGTGTTGATGCTTTCTACACGCGTGCTCGAATGCGAGCTCGAGTTGTTTACTCGCGATATGTGCCTTGATTCTGATTGGATTTCTTTATGAAGGCACAAACCAGCAAAGATTATTTACTCTCCAAACTCAGTGTTGTGGGTCCACCATGAGTTTGAGGGGGGGTGTTAGATGTATATATTTGTATATTGTAGTTTCCCCATATGTTAGGAGGTTTCCTGCATATTTGCACCTGTACCTGTACTATATATTGTGGCCTTTGGCCCCCAGAGGAATACAACTTGTCTATTCCTAACAAAGCACACCTCCCAAAACCTATGACCTTAGGTCTTTCTGGCTGCCACGACACTCTCGGAGCCATCGATGTCGTACGCTTCCCACAACAAGGACAGCCAAAATATTGATCAACGACTGTGGCATGCACCGGAGGACCAGTTGCCAGCATGTTGTAGCCAGGCCCGCAGCCGCACGACAGTTGTCTAGGATAGCGCCACACCGGTGTGATAGCCTGCTTGTCACCGAAAAATCCACAACTTTGGTAGCGAGCAGCCTCGCGAACATTCCGGTAGGTAGCTCGGTTTGCCATCCACGCGCTCCAATAGCCTCTTCCGCCATCATCTCTATCGGAGCTGCCTCATAGGGCTATAATGGGGAGGAGGTAGGAGGGACGAGGAGGAGGTGGCGGCTAAGACATACGGCGTAGGGGGCGAGACTGACTAGGGTTGCCCGACCCAGATCGGGCCCAAAAGGGCCCAGATCTAGTCATACAGACCCACGCCCCCATGGACGGCCCTCACCCGCAGAACTTCGGTCGCTCGGCACCGCTTGCCGTGAGACTGTATTGTCGCCGCGAAACCCGGGCGTTGCCGCAACCCTGTTATATGTTGATCTAAATTCTACAAAGTATAGGACAACTTCTGACGAGTGGAGCGAGGCCCGTCGTCGGGAGGCTTGGGTTGATCGTTGAAGACCTAGGTTTCCACTGATACGATACGGATCGTTGAAGACCTAGTTTTCCACTGATATATAAACCAATTGTAAGCCGCCGGTTGGGATGAGTTGCATCTGTGAAATCCCCGGCTTTTGTAGACACTCCTCGATATAGTGAAGTTTCGCTGGCTGGCGCCCGTGGTTTTTTCCTCTCTTTGTTGGAGGGGTTTTTCCACGTTAAATCTGTGTCCCCTTGTTGTGTTTTTTGTTTTCGCTCTTCGTTATCTTCTTGTCGCAATTGTAACAAGTGGTATCAGAGCCCCAGGTTCTAATCTAGGGTTTGCGACATGTCGTCATTGAAGTTCGATCTACCACAACTAGACTACACCACAAGTTTCTCCTTGTGGCAGGTGAAGATGCGGGCGATTCTCGCCCAAACTTCTGATCTGGATGAAGCGCTGGATGGATTCGGTGAAAAGGATGCTAAGAACTGGTCCGCCGAAGAGACGTGGAAGGTAAGGCTTTGTCTTTGATTCAACTTCATCTGTCCAATAATATTTTGCAGGAAGTACTGGAGATGAAATCTGCTACTGCCCTATGGGAAAAACTGGAAACGATCTGTGTGTCAAAGGATCTAACCAGGAACGTGAAGATGAAGTTGTTCTCGCATAGGATGCAAGAAGGTGGATCGGTAATGAATCACATATCTGTTTTTAAAGAGATTGTTTCAGACTTGCAGTCTATGGAGGTAAAATATGATGATGAGGATTTAGCTCTACTACTCTTATGCTCGTTGCCTAGTTCCTATACACATTTTCGTGATACAATATTGTTGAGCCGTGATGAACTAACCCTTGCTGAAGTACATGACGCCCTCAAACAGAGGGAAAAGATGAAAACTATGGTAGGGTCAGATGGGACGTCATCCAAGGCTGAGGCTCTGCAGGTTTGTGGCAGGACCGAGCAGAGATATACCAACTATGGAAACAGAGATAAGAGCAAGGACGGTAGAAGTCGTTCAAAGTCCAAGGGAAAGGATAAATTCTGCAGGTATTGTAAGAAATCTAATCACGTTATTGATGATTGTTGGAAGTTGCAGAATAAGGAGAAAAGAAACGGAACTTACCAACCGAAAGATAGGTCTAAAGGTACTGGTAAGGCTGTTGTTGTTTCTGATAGTTCTGACGGTGAATGCTTAGCTGTTTTTGCTGCTTGTGCTTCTCGTGATGATGAATGGATACTTGATACTGCATGTTCGTTTCATATTTGCTGTAACAAAGATTGGTTCAGTTCATATGAGTCTATGCAGACTGGAGATTTTGTGCGTGTGGGGAATGACAACCCATGCCATATTGTTGGTGTTGGATCTGTTAAGATCAGGACACATGATGGCATGACACGCACGTTGAGTGAGGTGAAGCACATACCAAGAATGGCCAGAAATTTGATCTCCCTGAGTACCATGGACGTTGATGGATACAAGTATGCCGGTGGGCATCGAGTTCTGAAGGTATCAAAAGGTTCTCTTATTCACATGATAGGTGATATGAATTCTGCTAAATTATATGTTCTTAGAGGTAGCACTTTGCCTAGTATTGCTGCTATTGTTACTTCTAATGATTCTGATGATTGTGGTAAAACACATCTTTGGCATATGCGTCTTGGGCATATGAGCGAACAAGGCATGGCAGAGTTGGTCAAGAGAGAGCTGATTGATGGTTGCAACTTGAGTAAGTTTGAGTTCTGTGAGCACTGCATCTTTGGTAAGCATAAAAGAGTTAAATTCAATGCTTTCGTTCATACCACCAAAGGCATATTAGATTATGTGCATGCTGATGTATGGGGTCCGTCCCGTAAGACTTCTATTGGTGGTGCTAATTACATGCTTACTATTATTGATGATTACTCAAGAAAAGTGTGTCCTTATTTTCTAAAGCATAAATCTAATGTTTTTGATGCTTTTAAGAAGTGGAAAGTTATGGTTGAAAAGCAAATTGAGAAGAAGGTAAAGGTACTACGTACTGACAATGGTATGGAATTCTGTTCCAATGAGTTTGAGGAGTTTTGGAGTAACGATGGCATGATCAGGCATCACACCATCCCATATAATCCTCAGCAGAATGGCGTGACAGAGCGCATGAACAGAACCATCATCTCGACGGCTCGTTGTATGTTGTCTAATGCAGGTATGCATAGGCGTTTCTGGGCTGAAGCAACCAACACAGCGTGTTACCTCATCAACATGTCACCTTCTATTCCACTTGAGAAGAAAACTCCCATTGAGGTATGGTCAGGTTCGCCTGCTGATTATTCACAGTTGAGAGTTTTTGGCTGCACTGCATATGCTCATGTTGATAATGGAAAGTTAGAGACTATGGTTGTTAAATGCATATTCCTTGGTTATGGTTCAGGAGTTAAGGCTTATAAACTATGGAATCCTGAAACTAAAAAGATTTTGCTAAGTAGAAATGTTGTTTTCAATGAGTCCGTTATGTATCATGATAGCTTGCCATCAGATACCTCTCCTATTGCTGTTGGAGAGGAGGGAGTTAGTGTGCAGGTGGAGAACCTGCAGAAAAATGTTAATAATGATGCTATCGTCGAAGATACGCATGAGGAAAATATTGATGATATTGTTGTTCAAAGACTCACATCTTGCACGTGACCACATGAGTCCATTCTGGCGATAGACCGAGGCATAATTGTGGTCCTCGTCCTCGTTTAATTGAAGAGTGTAATCTTGTTCATTATGCTTTGAGTTGTCTTTGAGCAATTGGAGAATGATTCTGAACTGCTACATATAATAAAGCCATTGCATCTGACCATGAGAAGTGGGTTTCTGCTATGCAAGAAGAGATGCAATCGCTTGAGAAAAATGGCACATGGGATGTTGTGCGCTTTCCTAAACAAAAGAAGGCGGTCCGCTGCAAGTGGATCTTCAAGAAAAAGGAAGGTTTGTCTCCCAAAGATCCTTCAAGATACAAGGCAAGGTTAGTAGCAAAAGGGTTCAGCCAGATTCCAGGTATTGATTACAATGATGTGTTCTCTCCAGTTGTGAAGCATAGTTCCATTCGTACTTTCTTTAGTATTGTGGCTTTGTGTGATCTTGAGCTTGAGCAGTTAGATGTCAAGACTGCTTTTCTGCATGGAGAGCTTGATGAGGAAATATACATGGACCAACCAGAAGGGTTCATAGTGTCTGGTAAAGAGGATTTTGTGTGCAAATTAAAGAAGTCTCTTTATGGCTTAAAGCAATCTCCAAGACAATGGTATAAAAGGTTTGATTCATTTATGATCTCACATGGTTTTGAGAGGTCTAAATATGATAGTTGTGTTTATATCAAGTTTGTTGATGGGTCACCTATATACTTGCTGCTATATGTTGATGATATGTTAATTGCTGCCAAGGGCATGAAAGAAATCACTACTTTGAAGGCACACCTAAGTAGTGAGTTTGAGATGAAGGATCTTGGTGCTGCTAAGAAGATCTTAGGTATGGAGATTACCCGAGATAGAAAATCTGGTTTGTTATTTCTTAGTCAGCAAAGTTACATTAAGAAAGTTCTTCATCATTTTAATATGGATGGTGCTAACTCAGTTAGTACTCCTATTGCTCCTCATTTTAAATTGTCAGTTTCTCAATGTCCTACTACTGATGAAGAGTTTGAGTACATGTCAAAGGTGTCATATTCTAGTGTTGTTGGTTCTTTGATGTATGCCATAGTTTGTTCTCGTCCTGATTTATCATATGCTATGAGTTTGATAAGTAGATACATGGCTAATCCTGGTAAAGAACATTGGAAGGCTGTTCAGTGGGTTTTCAGGTACCTTCTTGGCACTTCAAATGCTTGTTTGAAGTTTGGCAGGACCGGTGAGGGACTCGTTGGCTATGTGGATTCAGATTTTGCTGCCGATTTGGATAAGAGAAGATCCCTCACAGGTTATGTGTTTAATGTTGGTGGTTGTGCTGTTAGCTGGAAGGCTACATTGTAGGCTGTTGTTGCACAATCTACTACTGAAGCTGAATACATGGCTATTGCTAAAGCTTGCAAAGAATCTGTTTGGTTGAAAGGTTTGTTTGCTGAGCTTTGTGAAGATGATTCTTGCATTACTTTGTTTTGTGATAGTCATAGTGCCATATACCTTACAAAAGATCAGATGTTCCATGAGAGAACTAAGCACATTGATGTCAAGTACCATTTTGTTAGAGACATTGTTGCTCAAGGTAAATTTAAGGTATGCAAGATCAGCACTCATGATAATCCTGCTGATATGATGACTAAACCTGTTCCTGTTGCTAAGTTTAAGCTTTGCTCGAACTTAGTTGGTTTAACTGATTAGCCAAGTGGTTATTGGCGCCGAAAGTATTTGCTTTGTTTATTCAGGGAGATGGTTGTTGTTGATGCTACAAGGAGGAATTTGTCTCAAGGTGGAGTTTGTTATATGTTGATCCCAATTCTACAAAGTATAGGCGAACTTCTGACGAGTGGAGCGAGGCCCGTCGCCGGGAGGCTTGGGCCGATCGTTGAAGACCTAGGTTTCCACTGATACGGTACGGATCGTTGAAGACCTAGGTTTCCACTGATATATAAACCCCTTGTAAGCCGCCGGTTGGGATGAGTTGCATCTGTGAAATCTCTGGCGTTTGTAAACACTCCTCGATATAGTGAAGTTTCGCTGGCTGGCGCTCGTGGTTTTTTTCTCTCTTTGTTGGAGAGGTTTTTCCACGTTAAATTTGTGTCCCCTTGCTGTGTTTTTTGTTTTCGTTCTTCGTTATCTTCTTATCGCAATTGTAACACAAACCCAGTCACTGCACACGCACTTCCTTCAGAACGGTGCATCGCCGAAGATCGACTGCCGCCTCCTCAGTGCCAAGCCAACCGCGCCTTGTTGCGTCTCGATCTCTCGCATCGTCACCACACGAACGTTGCGCTACCGTCCGGGATCGAGCGCACCAGTCACCCAAGTTTGGGCCCTACCGCTGCCGTCCGCCGGTAGGGGCGAAGCCAAATTTTTTTGTTAGTGTCATTCCTTTGAATTTACGGGTGACATTTTGAATTTGAAAGAGTGCTTCATTTATAAAGGGGAATAGTCAAATCCTGTTGTTGTCATTTGACACCAAACAAAACATGCTAGCTCCGCACCTGCCCGCCGGCATCCTCGGGCAACAGAGGGAAGGAGGGGGAGGTGGGTGCCCTGGCGGGGCTAGGGTTTCCACCACTCATGTCGCCCATGGGAACGCGGGGGTTGCTCTCTTTCTATGTAGATAGACCATGTTAAGAGTTGTGGTCGGTAGGACTGAGTTCATTTCATTAATTCATTGACCAAAGCCCCTGGAGATTATCTATTAAACTGGAACAGTAGTTTGTTTGTGGTCTGATATGGACGGTAACGCTGACTTGTTTGCTGTTGACTAGGAAATTGCTGACAAGAAATTGACATCTGATCTCGAGAATGTGGGTACTCAAAGAGCACTCACATTAAGCTAGTACAGCTGCTCATCCAGGTACGACAGACAAGTAATCAGGCTGCCGAAGCAATCCCACTATGGCTCATGTTTTCTTACCTCTCGGATGGCGATAAACTGACATCATTTCAACATCCTGCATAGGTAACCCACAGTTGTGGGGTGTGGTTGAAAGAACAACAGAAACTAAAGCAGATCAACGCATTGTTTCTACAAATTCTGACCGAAAACCAGACAACAGGGTGCCAGGTGTTGCTTCTACTAATAAGGGTATTCATGATGAGCCTTATCAAGCATCCACGGTCGCATCCAACAACTCAATTTGTTTTTACTGGATTTACAGGTGCGCTTTGAGAATGGCATTACAAGGAGGGATACGACTTTGTTTGATCACTGCCACTGCCATTGCAGAATTCAAGCTATAATATCAAACTCTGCATCGCGTCAAAATGATGCTATCAATTTACACATGAGGAAACGATGACCGAACCCGACTGGTTTTCAAAGAGAAAGCCATTCATGCCCAACTGTCAACCCCATTATCCACCCACAAAAAACCGAGGACCAGATGTGAATCCTCTGAACTTTAAGCTGTTTCTCCCGAATCACGGAAGATTGATTGCGGTGACCACTTCAGATGCAAGTTCAGCCTCCCAGTCTTTGCTCCTTCCAATGGGAAGCTATCACTGTAATCTTCTTCGATCAAAACCTTAGTCAAAGTCAGGATGCACCGTCCCATGTAATCCTACAGAAAACACAGTCAACAGTTACCACGCTAATATGAACCATATCACAGTTGAAAAACAACTTGGAAAGCATTACAATGAAAACTTCAAACAGGACTTACTCTACTGAAAGTGTCGTGGTCATATACTTCCAGCATTAGCATATCATGTAAGCCATCTTCGACAACAAAGTCAAAAGTTTGATTCCAAACTGGGTTCAAGCTTTCAGTCACAACCTGCAGTAGTGAAATGATAGGAAAAGTAAAGACATGCTACTACTGAGGAATTCTAATGGTAACACATTGTATAGTTAAAGGAGGTCAACTTCACAGAATAGTAAAATAATTGTTGTGTTCAGACAAAGATTGTGCTATTAAACTTGTAAAAAATAGCCATGCATCACTATTTTGTTAATATATCTGATAAAGAAATTACCCTTGTCTTGTACTTCGTTTTTGTTTTCTTGAGAGAAAGGACAACATATGGGTCAGACTTTCCATTCATATCCATTGCTGGCAAATCTTCACCAGATACCACAGTTACTGAGAGAACCCCCCGCAGGATCATTTCCTTTCTCTTCCTTGATGACAACCTGCTATAGTCTGTGCTCCCTGATCCATTTCCATTACTCGTCATTGTCCTCTCTAAGGAGGTCATCGAAAACTGTTGTTTAAAAGGATTTGGAGCCTCATCCTTCATGTTATATGGATAATAGAGTAGTTCAAGATGCACCTGTCGGGGTCATGTAAAAAAGAAAAGGTGACATCAAAACAAGAATGTTATGTACCCAGTTTGGCAATATGAACAATGCAAAATGATGATATGGTGTCTTTCACGGAAAACTGGGCTCACCTGACCCCGATCTTTCTTGTCTCGTTGAATCTCCAAATCTTTTACAAGCTTCAACCAGACATCCTTCACTTTGCCTGGCTCAAGATCCTTCAGGCTAACTTGAACACACCCAATCAATTCAGATTCCTGAATACCATCATCGTCATAAATCTTCACCGTCACGCTCTGAGTATCAGCATCTTCAACAATAAACTCGAAGTGTTCGTTCCAAATGGGGTTGAGATCATTGTTCTGTACAGTTGACCACAAAAGTTGGTAGGAATCCCCAAAAGCAGAGCCCACAAACAAGGAATTGAATTAGTAATACACTAACACTTACAATTGTTTTACTTCTCTTGGTCTTATCTGGTAATGGTCGGACATATAAAGTGGCAAAAGGATCAGATTTCCCTATGAGATCCTTGTTTGTCAAATCTCTTGCTTGCACAAGTTTGACTTCCAATGTACCGACAGGCTTCAGTTCCAAATCACTGACACAAAATGTAAGTTATGGTCATTCCTTTGTGATTTAGAGATCGTGATTTTTCAAAATGACACTATTATGAAATAAAAAATCAACCAGTAACTACCTGTAATCCCCAGGTATTATAGGAATGATCTTCCTTACTGGCCATGTTATTGAGTCTTCAACAGCATTTTTTATAGTGTCCTGTAAACGGATTAAGGATATCAGCCATCTCAACTGCAGGAGTTTGATAATTTCCAACTCTATGCTATAAAAAACAAAAGTATAGTCAAACCTCAAGAGCAGCTGAAATTCCAGGTATAGCAGAAATGTCACCACCAATTACCTTCAGTTTGAAATCCAGTTTTTTCTAACACAATTTCCAAAGAGAAAAACTAGTGAGGCTATCAATACAGTAGCTTCAGCAAACAGAGAAAATAACTATGGACAACAAGACAACCTTCTCCCTAAGAGAAAAACAAACAGCTCCAAAGCATGGTAATTCTTCAACCAGCGGTCTGAAAATCAAGCGGAAAACTCCTGTGAAGCCGATGTCCTTCACCTATATGGCAAGACCACTCTTAAAATAAAGTTCATTTCAGTGTATGAAATGCAAGACATAATCACACTTGTACTATTCAATCAAAGTACATATGGATCCTTGCAAATGCCGATACCATGCAAAAAAATTGCGCTTAAATTTTTGCACCACAGAAACTGATTAGTTTTTGCTGATGAGCTAATCGAGAAGTACATATGGATCCTAGGTCAGTCATGAACAAGCCAGAGTAGAATCTGATTAACATCCGTTTACCCATTGTCTTATTAGATGTACAAGACAGCTGATTCATTATTCCAGCAGTCTAAAAATAAAGGTTAATTGTGTAAACTAGGTATAACTTCGTCCTCGTATTCCATATTCATACGACAGGACCAAAGACATAGACATGAAATAGATCACCTGTATTGGTAGTGCCACCCCGAGTCTAGTTTTTACATCTAATATGATACTTGGATTGGCATCCCAGTTCATCTCTAGCTCCATAACAATACCTTCTTCATTACTCTCAATGATCGAAATACCTGCATCGAGATGGGTAGGAAAACTTCTAGGTTAACATCAAACTGATAATTGGGAACATACACCACTATTTGGTGAAGCTAGATAAAGTAAAACCAAAATAAAGTAGCACACAAATGAAAGAACTGCTTCAAAAATCGTCATAAGATAACTAAATGTTTACTTAAACTAGCATTCCAAATGTATAAGATGTCCCTGCAAAAAAAATGGATAAGATATAGTGGAGCACCTTAAATGAATAGCATAAAGTTCATTAGAATTGCCTTCTTTCCATAAGGATGGAATTTTGTTTATTAATAAGGTGCTATGCATAAAAGAAATAGGCATTCAGCCGCACCATCAAGGCCCCAAAACCACTTTATGATTATTGATTCTAGAAATAGAAAAACATCATGTACACAAGCAGCTGCAGACTCCAGCAGTTATTGTCTGCTTTACTGGTGTCATACTCTTGCTTAAAACAAGCTAAATTGGGTCAATAAAGTTTGTGGAACAAAATGTTGGAAACAACAAACAGTAGAGTTCAGTGTCATCTAAAATATAATTAGACCAGGTAACAGTAAAAGATAGTTTGAATATACCTACCAGTAAACTGTGGTGCAACAGTACCAAGAGTGAGTTTTGAGAACTTGAGGGCGGCAAAGACCACTGGCCTATATTGTTCAAGAACAGGTTCAACAGAGGCTTTGATGAGTTCTGACGCTGCCTGCAACAATCAATATGACCAGAGAAGAAGATTGCTCAATAAGATTTTTTTTCAAATGAAGTCCAATAAAAAGAGTTCCAGTCCAGGTTTCAGGTTACATGGAGAGAAATGTGTACCTCATTCACAAAGGGCCATATTTTTGTGAGCTCCTGATTAAGCCATTTTAACTGCATAATTATATGCATCAGCATATGATCATCCACCTATATTGTGAAGTAGAGATAACTAGATACTGCTTATAAAGCATACCTTTTGTTGCCTAGAGAAAACAACCCAGGATGGGTACAGGTCACCCGGAAGTAACTTCCTTGAATCTTCAACAGTCATCTTAGAGAAAGCAGCAACCGTGGCAGCCTGCACAAATAACCAGCGAACAAACCTCTTAATTTCAGGTATGGTTGCAATCCAAAAGTAGCACTCACAGAGCAAGGCGTTCCAAGTATATCTGTCAGCACTGCAACTACATGAATCATTTTTCCTTCTTACAAACACTTGGCCATTGCGTTTATCTGTCAGCAAAAAACGAGGGTCCTAAAATGAGTGCTGTCCTACAAGCTTATGCAGTTATGTTTGACAAAAAAAACTATGTTACCATTGTAACAAGCTCCAAACATGTTACTAAGCCTAACAGTCTTACTCACAGTGACAGGAAATGCCCAGCATTACAAGTTTGCAACTGTATTGCACGTATCTGTGGCCAAAAATTGAGACCCCTAAAATTAGTAGTGTTGCCCCTTAATCTTGTGCGTGACAGAAAATCTAGGCTACTACTACTGTAACAGGACACGGGATCATGCTTGTAAAGTTGCAAGGCAAGTAAGCCAAATCCTACGCCGACACGAGTAGCAACGCGACACGGAAGCTCACAGCGCCTCGTTGTACCTAACGAAGGCAACAGCTCAACAATCCCACCGCAAAAAGGTAAGCATAGATTCGGGGCCACCTCGGTTCATACGCGGCGCAAATCGAGGAGATTCGGGGGAAGGAATAGGGCGGCGGTTACCAGCTGCCGGCGGCGGGCGCCGCGGGAGTTCTCGCAGCGGGCGAAGGCGACGATGAGCGCGACGCCGGCCGTGACCCCCAGCGCCAGCCCCAGCAGGAACCCCATTCCGTCTCCTCCTCCTCTCGCTCACCGGCGCCCGCTCCGTTTCGTCTGTCCCCTCCGCGAGGCAACGCGCATCTGGGGGGGTTTGCACGAACAGGTAGCGAGCGGAAGCAAAGCGCCCGGGAGGAGGAGGAAGGCGTCGGCGGCCCGGGCGACGCCGGCGCGGGACGGGAGAGTGGGGCGGAGTCGTCCAACTCCAAGTGGCGCTTCGGTGCTGCTGCTGCTGCCGCCGCCGTGGGAAGAGACGAAGAGTTTGAAAAAAAGAATGGAGAAAATGTGGAGACCAGGGAGCGGAGAAATCGAAACGGGTATTCGGGAGATCTTGGCAACTGGCCAGAAAATGTTTTTATTTTCTTGCTGGCCTTTTTGGCCAGGTGTCTTGGCTTGGCTTGGCTTGCGTGACGGGGTGAGGATGATGAGAGCAGGACAGGGCTGGGGCCCGTGGGTCACTGGCAGGTGGGGCGGGGGAGCTCGGCTCGCGTGCAATTGATGAGCTGGAGAGGGCTGGGGTTTGTGTCGCTGGCGGGTGGGGAACTCGTCTGCTAGTGGGGGCCGCGGGGAGGCAGGCGGTGTTGATGGCATGTGCGGTGGATCAGGCGGCGGGTTGGCCTTATTCTTGGGAACGTGAAAGGGGACGGTGGAGGAGGCAACGGATCGGTTCGGATTCCATGATTCGAAGTTTCCTTTGAGTTTTATAAATTTGAGGACGTACTGTAGTACTACGAGGTGAAGACTGTGATTTACACCGGTTTGATTCGGTGTCATTTTAACCCTCTTCCCTTGAAATTGGTTTTTATTTCACTATATTAATATAGTAGCAAATTGACCGATACAATTGTATCTCCTTCATATTGATTTAATTTGTTTAAATTTGAATGAATCTAGAAACTATTTAGTATATAGATTTATTCAAATTTTAACAAATCCAAGTCAACTAATATGGATCGGAGTGAGTAGCAATGTTGAGTTAGACAACACAAATCTAACAAAAAAAACAAGAAAGAAAACAAAGAGAAAACAATGCCCACGTCGGAGGTTTAACAAAAATGAAGATGACTCGTCACCGTTGTGTCCTCCGAAGAATTTTAACCTTGCTCCATCAATGATTATTATGCAGATTGGCTCAGCAGAAGCAGCAATAGCTCTAGCCTCTGGATCAGCATTGAGGATTGCTCTAATCACTACTACTATGTTCAATCCAAAAACCAAGAAGGCACGAGAGACCAACCACTCGATCACACCGAGCAACAAGGCCATGTTGTATGAGTGTTTTCCACCTTTTTTCCCAAACAAATCCTACTACATGTCGTTGTTTTTGCTAGCGAATCGGCGTGTCATCAAAAGAACATGGTTATTTGGTTGAATACAAATTGCGTAACATGGTCACATTTCAAAATCCGTGTTTCATCTCTGCATGGCAAATGGAGTAGGATTGTGTCGATAATAAAACAACCATATAGTTAACTAGAGAAACAGAATTTCATCAATCTTTGGAGGCTCGTTGCGATTTTCAACCTTTGAATCTTTGCTTCTGTTCATATCTCGGGAAATATCTAGTGTCTCCGGACATACTCGTTGCATGGCTGGTTATGAGGTTGTGAATTCATTGCCAAACCCGGAGAAAGAGACTAGGAGGTGAAAATGAAGAACACACCTAAAGAAACTGGGCACCACGGATACGACACGGAGCTGCAATCAGTCGAATCAGGAGCAATCGCTATGTGGAATAGGATCGAACATTATTGCTGGTTTCTACCATTGGCACAACCATCTCAAGACGGCGATGGAGTTGAATAACTTTCATTCCATACTACATTGCATTTGTCGCCACTAGATATTACAAGAGTTACTAAGCCAAGAAGAACCAATGTTCACCCTCGTGAGACGATAAGAATCAGCAAAGACTTAAAAAAGAAAACAAAATTGGTGGCACGACAACAGTCGATGCTAGAACAAAAGAGACATAAGTACTACACAAGTACTACTTGTAAGTGTGCCAACGTGAATCGGACGAACCTCTCCAGATCACTTCATGTTCAGTAGGAGACTCAAGTACATCGACCTAACTAGCCAAGAGCCGTAGCAACACCATCGGGAAGGAAAAGTTCAAAACAAAACCTTTGTAATTAAACGAGATAATTAGCTAACGATCCACATGACATATTCATCTCCATTTTGTTCTGACCCTGCAAATGCCCAAGCCACTCAAGTGGACCACCTCGACAAGCTTGGACGAGGTCCTGCGCATATCTCCGCTGATGCCCTGCTCTATAGACCGTCGTGGGCTCTATGGAATACAATCGGACATCGTTGCTGGTTTCTAGGTTTGTAGGACCATATTAAGATGTTAGCGTCCACTTGGTCAGCCCAAGACTTTTGGGCATTCACGCGGCTACAGCCAACAATAAGAAATGAGAACACTCCATCCCAAAGTTCTACTAAAGGGAGGAAGGAATCTCTCTTATAAGTCATGTGGCCTCCTCAGTGGCGTGAGACTAAACCAAGCAACCTCCACCGGTCAACAGAGGGGTCCTCACATCCCATCCTCCTGAGAAGCCCCTCATGAAGGCATGACGATGCTGACTCTGATACCAAATGTTAGCATCCACTTGGTCAACCCAGCACTCAACCTACGTTCTGGACATTCATGCGCTGACAGCACAACAATAAGAAGAGAGTCCACTCCATCCCAAAAGCTCGGACTGAAGTGATGAAGAAATCTTTCTCTTATAAGCTAGGTGAAGCAGTCTCCACCGATCAACAGAGGGGTCATCCATTCAACATTGCACTGCATTTGTTGCCACTAGATATTGCAAAAATTACACGCCAAGTGACGAACTAATACTCCCCCTCATGCCGAAGATGACAAGAATCAGCAAAGCCCGATGACATAGGAAACTAAATACACGGTGGTACGACGATAGTCGGCTCTGGAATGATTCGACATAGGAAGTAGTACAGCAAGGAGGGCGGCAACCGGCCAGCCAGCCGCCGACCGCCACTAGAGACTAGACCTGAACTCTGGCCTGCTTTTCCGCTAAGAAAAAAAAGGAAAGGGAAAATCGAGTTCGAAACGCGTCGGCTTTGGGTGCGTTTGGTTGCGTTACTCGCGAAGGTGACCTTGCCAGGACTCGTTTGGTTGATTGCTGTTATCCATCCTGGGCGTTCTGTTGATTTTTTTTTCCGCCCGACACGAGTTTACCATCTAAGGGCGAGCGAGGATATCCTGGCCTAGCGAGGCTAGCTGGGCCGGGCCCGCAAAGCCGAGATTAATTCGACTCAGCTAGGCAGGACCGATTAGGCCGAGAAAACCAGTTCGTGTCCCGCTCTCCTCCGTCTCCCCTGATTAGCCGCCACGACAACACCCCCCCTCTCCCATCCCATCAAATCCAACGACAAGTTCCGATCGATCCTCCGGAACAAATACCCTGTTCGCGGCGATGAACTCGGCGACCATGGCCTCCTCGCTCCGCCTGTCCCCCGCAGGCGCCCTCGTCTCCCGTGCCACGTCGAGGTCGAGCCCCCGCCCAATTGCATCCTGCTCCCCACCAGGCCTCCGGTTTACCGAGCGGCGAGCAAGTGCCACGAGGGCAGCTGGCCTTCGCCCGGGCTCCGGACGAGGCGTGGTGGGCGAACGAGTAGTGGGCCACGGAGCTCACCCCGGAGGAGCTCCCCACGCAGGAAACCGACGGGCCGACCACCGGGCACGGCCGGGAGGAGCTGGACGCCATCCGGAACGCCCTCGTCGACGAGCCCCTCCGGCCCGTCCTGCTCGCCCTGCGCGAGATCAGGGACCGCGGCCACTTCTTCCGCTGCCGCAGCTATCACGCAGGGATCATCATAGGTACTGTACGTACTTATGGTTACTTCACGTCACAACTGCTTGGTATCTATTCCAAATTACTTCACCCCTCATTGTATGTACACCATTGCTTACTATCAAATAGCAGTTGCATCTGAAGTAGTTGTATCTACAGCTGCAAGGGAAGAACATCTAGGCTAATACTAATAATATTTATATTGAACTGTTAGACTTATTTATATTTAATTTTATCAAGCCATAGTTTAATATTGTTTATTACTGGATGATAATGTTGATATAATTAATTTATGGTGTCCTTTGTCATACAATGGTAACATCATTACTGAAAAATACATTTAATGTGCGAAATTTAAAGTTTAAATTCCTAACAAGAGTTATGCTTGTTCCTTTTAGACACTAACTTTAAGAATCTTTAATTAAATCGTGAAACCTTAATTGCGAGAAGCTTTAAAAATGATTAAATTGGATGCTTCCATGGATGAATTTGAAACACTTGTATAAGTTATAGTGTTTGTGAGGGGTGTGAGTGTGCATGTTCTCCCATGTTATATTACCTTAAATATCTTGTTAAGATATCCAAATCACACGCTTTAATAGAAGTTTCTAGTGGACGATTAGGCTAGGCAGATAGAAAATAATGGAGTATATAAGGTATTTTATGAGAAGCTTGTTACTGAATGTTCTTCTTCACATTTGGGTGCTCCAATAAGTTCACTAATCAATCGTCAATATATCTGCAGCATTGCTTAAAGTAGTCACCCAAGAAGATAGGATATTCGAGTATACTTTTTACTAAATAGGATAACATGTGTCACAAATGCATAACTATAAGGTAAAAGTAAAACTCATTCTAAAATTTCCATTATCTGGAGGCTAAACATTAATCCGGTACCTCTGATGCTAGATCGGCGTTGCAAGCTAGGTGACCGACAAGAAAACGAGTTTCATGTAGGCGGCTAGGATTTTTTCCACCTGTCCCAGTTTGCTTTCTCAATCTTTCTCCCATCCTATCCATGTAGTAGACCCGTCTTTATTCGGCTAAAAAGAAGTGTGTGTGGCCGTCGTATCTGCTCGCCCCTTCTTCATTCAGCCATTTAGGTCGGAATGGAACTAGGGAACATGGCTCGGGGATAGCCCTAAAAAAACATAGTAATAGAGTCCAATCTCGATCTCCGAAATATAACATTTTATCTCCTATGTAGTAGTAGAACGCTTAGTATCTGACTTGATCCAATAGAGTCAAAACACACAATAGATCCAGATTCCACACCTTCTTGTGGACTGGGGAGAGAGCAGTTGTGCGAAGCTAAGCGTTTTGTGTGATTACAAAGGAACTGTAGTACTCAGCCCAAAATGCAAGCCGTGATATACTTAAAGAAAGACAGAGCTATGACAATCAAAGTCGAATCATGAGCCTATTAATGAAGAAAATTCAATGAAACAACTGTGACCCAATTTAGGGTGGCCTTTCTTCCCCATGTACTCTTAGAAACTGTCACAACTACCTTCATGGGTTTTCTCTCTAAAAAAACTACCTTCATGTGTCCAGCCCACCTCATCCTTCTCCTCCTTGTGGCCACAACCCACTCCCTTCCGTTTCATCGTGATGAAGAGGCTCATGGACGGGTGTCTCCTCTTGCTTCATTCGATCAAAACCAGTTCGTGTCTCCTCGCCTCCGCCTCACGATTAGCCGCCACGACAACACCCCCCCCCTCTCCCATCCCATCAAATCCAACGACAAGTTCCGATCGATCCTCCGGAACAAATACCCTGTTCGCGGCGATGAACTCGGCGACCATGGCCTCCTCGCTCCGCCTCCACCCGGGTCATCTCCGCGCGTCGAGCCGCCCGATCAGGCATCCTGCTCCCCACCAGGCCTCCGACTCACCAAGCGCCCAACGAGTGCCCTCAGGCTGTGCAGCGCTCGCCCCAGCGCTCCGGCGTCGGACGAGGCGTGGTGGGCGAACGAGTGGTGGGCGACGGAGCTCACCCCGGAGGAGCTCCCCACGCAGGAAACCGACGGGCCGACCACCGGACACGGCCGGGAGGAGCTGGACGCCATACGGCACGCCCTCGTCGACGAGCCACTCCGGCCCGTCCTGCTCGCCCTGCGCGAGATCAGGGACCGCGGACACTTCTTCCGCTGCCGCAGCTACCACGCAGGAATCATCATAGGTACGTACTTATGGGGTTTCTTGGTTAATTTCTGTACTAGTTTTGTACAAAATTCTGAATCCGATGCGAAAGCTTCACTGCTTCGTTTCCGCAATGCAGCCAACTTATACTCATTCAGAACTCTCTTATTAGCAATATCACTAGCGTACATTCTAATTTGTGTCCAATTACTTGACTCATCTTCACCTATCCAATACGTCCGAGGGGAAAAGTTCAGTATTATTTTACTCCCCACCTGCAAGTAAAATCAGCATTGCCGAATTAACCAACTGAAAACTGCATTGCTGAATTTATACAAGTACTGAATTTCCGCCTTCCAGATATAATCTGGATATGATACGTACCGGTGCTCTTACTCAACTGTTTTCCGCACATTGCTAGTTTGAACTCATAGTAATGTTGTTTTTCATTGAAGTAACAGAAAAGGACTTACTGGCATTTTTTTTTACTTTGCAGGCCCATTGTTACTGATTGCTGCTTTTTGCCAGCTCCTTAAATTAGAACCACACCTTTTTTTAGATATAATTCTTGGATATATATTCTACAAGTTGAGTGTTTTAGCAGCAGAACTGAAAAGGAATGGGAAGTCAAACCACATGTGTGCTCAGATACAGTTCGGTGAGCTTCTGAACTCAAACTATATCGATTACCTTGTGTCTATTATAGAGAAAACAAATATATCATTTGTTATACTCTTGAATCTTGATCCTAGTGATTAGGTTCATGCCCTGTGATTAGAATAATCTTGTATAACTCATTTGGAACTCTGACATGAGCAATTCTACGGATTGGCCTTTTGAGGAGTGGCATGCACTTGCCTGTTAAAAAACTCCTTGATTGCTCAAAGTAATTTCCATGCATGAATTTTTTATGTGAAGAATGAATCTGAACACGTATTTTAAATTCTACATTTTTTATGATTCAGCCAAACATAAATTATACGTCTTTTATGCTTTCTGCAAGTTCTTTTGCACGAATCTTTATTTGTTCGAGAGCATGCCAAGGGCATGCCATATGTCTATAAAAGAAAGCAAAACAGTTTACAAGATTAGACAAACCAATTGCAGACAATTGGATCGGCTAAGACTCCAGTACCCACTCACACCAAAGCCTACTCCCCAGCTATGTGTTCTTTCCCTCCATTTGCTGCTGCCTCCCACATGCTGAGTTCATCCTTTATGTGATCAGCGAGCTGCTCCATGCTGCATTGATCCCTCGTGTTTGTATAAACCCTTGATTTCCTTTGCTTCCACAACATCCATTCTGTTAGGATAACAATAGTGTCAAACCTCCTCTGGTCCTTTCCTTGCACTCTTTCCCTAGCAGAAGTCCACCAATTCGCCAGATTGTTGTTGCCACTGTG
Source organism: Avena longiglumis (assembly GCA_030063025.1). Classification (NCBI taxonomy): domain Eukaryota; kingdom Viridiplantae; phylum Streptophyta; class Magnoliopsida; order Poales; family Poaceae; genus Avena; species Avena longiglumis. The sequence continues at coordinate 13,599,892 of CP125976.1, forward strand.
GCTCCTGAAGCTGAAGACCAGCGCGCTACAAACACCATACCAACCTGCCTGGCCTAATTGCACTGTACTAGTGCATGATCTACGTTCTCTTCATCCTGTAAGCATGTAAAGCATATGTCTGCTTGTGCCTGCCATCCATGACGGTGGCACCTATCCGACGTCCAGAGCCTGTATCTGACAGCTAGAAGATTTTGTATTTTAGGGGAGCCAACGATCTCCAAATCGGCTCGGCCATGCTGCATCTAGTACCTCCTAGACAGAGCATTTTGTAGGTGTCTTTGGCAGAGTACTCCCTGACTCTGCGTCTGTCCAAGAAAACATGTCAGGTTCCTGCTTGTTTCTGTCTATGCTGCTTATTTCCATCCAGAGCCTGACGCACTGATGTATCCATTTTTTGAATTTGCACGAATCTTGATGCACCAATATTTAGTTACTGCAAAGGGTAAACCACTCAGAATTTTCGCCAAGTTAGGCCCTAAATTCAAGCACATGTCCAATTCAGACTGGCTCTCTACCCCAACGTCCTCTTTAGGGATGAACACGGAATGGCAACATGTGCCCCTGCTGCAATGATGTTGCAAATGCTCCGCCGCCCACACGGAATGGCAGATTTGGAGTTCTGGCAGACCAAAGCTTTATTTCCTCTGCCACCTGTTGTAGGAAGACCCTTCTGTCCCCTTGCTTTGCATTAAAAATTCTGTCATTCCTTCTCTTCCATAGGTTCCACTATTGGACCATGCTCGAAGTGCGAACCGAGATCAAGGGGTATAGGACCATACCAAGGAGGTCATTGAGGTTAGGAGTTCTGAGCAAGCCACCTCAACTAAACCTGGTTTGCCGTCGATGGCGCAAACTCTAGCCAACTGCCTGGTTGATGGAATGCTGCAATCAGAACGACATGCAGGGGCAGCGACTATTAAGGCTTCGGGAAGGCCTGGTGTGGGTTCTAGATACGCAAACCAGAGGCGGCCACGACTTCGGTAGTGCATAAGGACATACGTTGGTGTGGTATGCATTTCAGCAGGCTGCGGGTTTTGTCTCATGGATGCGGGTTTAGCCATGAGCTTGAAGTTTAGAGCCGATGGATATTAATTGATGGACGTCAAATGAATAAATCACCCTTTCATTAAAGACAGTAGGTGAATTAGTTATTCTAGTGACAACCCTAAATTTCGTGAATGAAATGAAACTTGCAGAAAGTGTAGAAGCACTCCTCAAATTTCATATGGATCCATCGTTTTATTTAAAATAGGAACCACTCCCTGATTCCATTAACAAAATCACAGCACATGCATCCAACTGAACATAGAAAATCTTGTACTATCTCAGGTGTGTAAATGTATATTTCTCACGTGGCAATTATGCACCTATATGAATAACGAAACGTATGTCTTTCATTCCCAATGCAGTTCTGCTATTTATACTTTCATTCAAGAACAACAGCGAATTCTTGGTAAGCCTTTTGTTAAAGAGCATGGGTACCTTAATTTCAACACAGTTGAGAACATTTTGTTAAAGTATCTTTACTAATGGCTCTCTATGTGGCTTATGGTAGGGTGTTTACCGCCACATCACGGAGTTGATTTGGTAAGTATTTTCTGACCAATTATCATTACTATGTTGTTCCATTCACAACACACAAATATATTTTCTAAACAATTATTTGGCCATCTCAGGATGATCGGTGTTCAAGTGTACGTAGGAGCTGTGCTTTATGAAATCTGTGGCATTGAGGAACCAAGATTCCACTTGCTAGGAATTTACAAGATACTAAAACTAAAGGTGGTCTGAAGAAGGTGATCAAGAATCTGATTGAGGAATGTCAAAACTAAGGGTGCTGTAATGAGGGGCTACAAAATTCGATTGAGGAATAGCCTAGGAGAATGCTAGATGCCCTTCTTCCTGCTTGGTTTTTGCCTTTTCGTGGTTGTGTTTTTTCTTAACTTTGGAATAGCTGAGATGTGTCATGACATGAGCACCGTGATTTTCTAGATGTCAGACAACACTCCTAGCGCCTAGGATGCTTCTGGTTTCTGTCGGGATATTGCTGGGTTTGATAATGAGCATGTTAAGAGCATGATGTGTGGTTTGATGTCATGGATTACCTACAGAGATGCATACGATGTGCCAGTTGCCTTTTCTTATCACACGGGGGGCCAATTCTTGTTTGCATGTAGGAACCTACACTTTGCATCCATAAGTTTTCTATCACCAGACTTTACCAAGTTCAGACGTCACATGCTGGTTGATTTTGGATTGAGGAGTACAGTTTGTTAATCTTTCTTATACATGGAAGAGATGCTTCCATTTAGAAGATTCACCGAGTGCACAGGTGACAGGTCTGTGGTTAATTGTGTGGGGAATATAACACATCTGTACATCTGTACAGGATGAGCAGGGATCAGACTTCAAAGATGAAATATGGAGAAAAAAATATTGTGATCATGCAGAACAGTTTTATTTCTTGATATCGTGTCAAGATGACAAACAAGTATAGGAATGACACAAAACAATATGCATACTTGGCTTTTCTCTATAGCGTAGCTTCTATGTCACCTTACAACTGTTTGGTATGTATCCCACCCGTATTCCCCGCCTCAGCTGATACTCTTGAATTTCTTGAATCGATAACCACTGCTTGCTATCAAGGAATGGCATCCGAAGTAGAAGTAGTCGTAACTGCTGCTGCTGTGGTCTCAGATTCTTTCTTACCATCCACCGAGGCAGATTCCTTGTAAAGGTCAATGAAATAGAGCACCAAACCAGTCACATCTTTCGTATCTTTCAGCAAACTGTACAATGACTTCCCAAGAAGCAAGGCCATGGCTGAAGCAGTGATAACTAACTGAGGAAGCTTCACTGGGGTTGAGAATCTCGAGATGAACGCACAGTTCTTCAGCACATCCCAAAGATACACGCAACTCGAAACAGCCAAAACCCCAAACACAGCAACATGAGAGGGCACCTTCGACTTTAATGCAATAGCAAGATAACGTAGGGCAAGATGCAAATAGCTGTTGGATTCAGGTTCATCTGTCTTCTTATTATCAGTGACATCGCTAGCGCTCTAAATTGCGGGTGCAAGCGTCCTTGGGATTTGCTACAGTTTTGAGATAACATAATATTAACAACACAGAAAATAGACTGGAAGAAACTCACCAAGATGATTCTAATCAAGTCTAAATGCCTTGCAGATTAACCAAGCAACATGACATCCGAGAACAATGCAGCAGTAAGATAGCTAGATGAAACCCCACAAGTCTCCAGATACATGATATATGAGCCCATGAAACACAGTAAAGAGTGGCTGATCTCCTGACCCTGAAAACCGTGTGGAGATACCACCAGCTACCTAGCCCCATCATACATGCCATCGAAAATGGAGGCAAGCATGTCATAACAATCTTTGGTTTCCTAAGTTTTTAGAAAACAATATGTTATGACAAGCATATATATATTTCCCTCCGTTTATATTAACTTTGATTTGTCAAATTTTGGATGAACCTATGTACTACATAGTGTCTAGATTCATTCAAATTTTGACAAATCCAAGTCAATTAATATGGGTCGGAGGGAGTATGAAAAACCCACAGCAATAAACTTGGGATGAATGTATGCTGCATTGTAAAATTGCAGCAACATCAGGCGTAATTAAGCAGTAGGTTGAATTGCTTGAAGAAGCAATCCTGGCAAATATGTGTAATTAATAATATGGAGACGGACACATTTCAAATCAACTGAACAACGCAGAAAATAGACCAAAAGAAACTGGCCGAGATGATTCTAATCAAGTCTAAAGGCCTTGCGGAATAACCAAGCAACATGATATCCAAGAACGACGCAGCCGTAAGATATCTAGATTAATCCCCCACAAGTCTCCAGATACATGATATACTCATCTAGATTAATCCCCCACAAGTCCCGAGATACATGATATACTCATCTAGATTAATCCCCAAGTCTATATTAATCTGGAGTTACTAACATACCCTATCACGGAGATTTCATCAGCAGTACTTATCACGGAGATTTCATTGCAACTCAAGACAAATGTGCCACCATCATCAGGTGGAATCAGGATTGCGCTTGACATACCATGGGAGTCGGTGAGCATGGGCGGGCATGGGCGATCAAGGCGGCTTGAGGAGGCGTTGGCGCGGAGACGCCGCGTGCCAAGTGCGTACGTTGAAAGACCACTGAGAGGCGTCGGAGACAAGCGCCCTGGATGCCATAACAATCTTTGGTTTCCTAAGGTTTTAGAAAACAATATGTTATGCCAAGCATATATCATATATGAAAAACCCACAGCAATAAACTTGAGATTAATCTATGCTGCATTGTAAAATTGCAGCAACATCAGGCGTAATTAAGCAGTAGGTTGAATTGCTTGAAGAAGCAATCCTGGCAAATATGTGTAATTAACAATATGGAGACGGACACATTTCAAATCAACTGAACAACGCAGAAAATAGACTGGAAGAAACTCGCCAGATGATTCTAATCAAGTCTAAAGGCCTTGCAGATTAACCAAGCAACATGATATCCAAGAACAACGCAGCAGTAAGATATCTAGATTAATCTCCCACAAGTCTCCAGATACATGATATATGAGATTGGTGCATGAAACACAGTACAGAGTGGCTGATCTCCCCGACCCTGAAAATGGAGGCAAGCAAGCTAGCTCGCAGGTCGCAACTGGACAGTCAGACTCGCGATAGAACACCATGGCAGCCATGGTCGCTACAGCCAACGGCAGTACATAAAAGTAACAGGTTCAATGCTATGGTCGGATTGCAGCAAACAGTCCATCGGGATTCAGAAGTCGGGATTCAGGATGTGCGGACATACCATCGGGAGGAGTCGTCCGCCAGCTGAGGCAGGGTGAAACCCGGTCGGCGACGGAGACGCGTTGACGAGCGGGTACGCGCGGCACACTACAGAGAGGCCGCGTCGCGCACACGCCTGGAGGCCCTGGACCCCCAGGTCCTGCGCCGCCGCGAGGCACCCCGTCGTGGCGGGAGGGAGGGCGGCCGAGTGGAAGCCGAGGACGATGGATGTGAGGGCACCCTCTGTGCTGGGGATGGGGAGGGCGAGGGAGCGGCCGTCGGCTTGGAACCCTAGGTCCCGCGCGGCAAGGGTGCGGCCGCGGGCCTCCGTGGCGGCTCCGAGACGGAGATGCTCGCGAAGCAGCTCGTGCGCCGGGGAGAGGACGCCGAGCGAGCACGCGTCCTGCGCCGCCGCGAGGCACCCTGTCGTCGCCGGAGGGGGCGCACCCACGGGGGAGGAGAGGACGATGCTGAGGCCGTCCGCGGAGGATCTGAGCGCTCCCGCGGTGATGGGGAAGGATAGGGCGAGGGCGAGGTAGCGGCCGTCAGCGTGGAACCCAGGCCCTCCGCGGCAAGGGTGCGGCCGCGGGCCTCCGTGGCGGCTCCGAGACGGAGATGCTCGCGAAGCAGCTCGTGCGCCGGGGAGAGGACGCCGAGCGAGCACGCGCGGGCGACCACGGCGCGTCCAGCAGATACGGGCTGCGCGTCTGGCGACGCCGCAGGGTACATCTTCGACGGGATCAGGAGTGCGGCGCGCGCCGTGAGCGGTAGGGCGAGCGCGAGCGCCAGCGCGCGTGCATCCATAGAGCGGTCTCCGAGCGGCGGGGAGGTGGACGCGGCGGTCTAGGGCGGCCGACGAGGTCGATCTCCAGGAGGTCGGGGCGGAGGAGTAGGAGGAGCCGTGGAAGGGGAGAAGCAGCGGGAACCGAGAGAAGGGGGAGAGAACTGGAAGGTGGGGGGAACTGATCCTTGTGAATTTCGAATTTCGTCCTACAGCGCCGTTTCAGCCTGACAGCAGCCAGCGGTCTCGTTTTTTTCTCCCTCCGTTGCTTCACTCAATCTGAACTCTGCTCGCCACCAACATAGCCTTTGACCCAGTCATCGTCGTCCTCCAAGACAACGCTAAAAAGCTCCTCAATTCTTGTTTGTTCGGTACGAATTATTTTTTAGATTATATTCTGTCCGGATTGTTCTGTATTATATTCTGGTGAGTACATGTCATTTTTTTTTCCGCTCAAGAAAAAGGAAAGGGAAATATCGAGTTCGTAAACGCGTCGGCTTCGTGTCCCGCCCTCGTGTGGCTCCTCTGCCTCCCGGCACCTTTATAGCCGCCACGACAGCATCCCTCCTCCCACTAAGAGCATCTCCACTCGTCTTTCCAGGATGTCGATCCTAGGACGACATTTACGTCCGGCCACCGAAAATTGGTCCAGTCAAGTTCTCATGATCTCGGTTTCGTTTGAATTTGGACGAACTTTGGTCCGGACTTCCCAGGCCATTCCCAACATCCCGGGAACACTCTGAGAACGTCGGACGAAAGCAGGCGTCGCCACTCTATCGGCGACATCGCCCATTTCCCACCCATCTGCAAAAGCTCACTGTCTCTAACGCCATGGCTTCACCGGCGATGCTCCTCCACGCCGAGACATGCACACGCCTCTAGATAGGCTCGCCATAGTCGTCGTCCATTCTGCCGCTTTTATCGCCCATTCTGCCGCTTTCGCCGCCCAAGCTTCGCCGTAGCTCGGCTTCGCTGCGAGCTCCCACCACGTCGCCCGCCAAGTGTTCGGCGTTTTGTCGGTTCGGCCATGGACTTCGACAACGAGGAGATACTCGCCATATTGCTGGAGGAGGAGAACGCCGCTATCGCTGAAGATGCAAAGCACATGCAGATACCTGCCTCCCTCGCCCAGCTGTACCTACAGACGACGAAGCCGAAATGCGGAGGTTCGGCGAAGGGTCGTCGGAAGTGCAAGGCGAGGCAAAGGATAGAGGGCTACTGCATGTTGTACGTGGACTACTTCACCGACGAGCCGCTCCACGAAGAGGCCGTGTTTTGGCGTCGTTTTAGGATGAGCCGGAAGCTCTTTCTCAAGATCGTGCATGCCATCCGGGAGTTCGACCCTTATTTCGTGTGCAAGAAGGACTGCACCAAAGATGGTTGGGTTTTCCTCACCGCAAGTGCGATGGCGATGAGGTTTCTCGCATATGGAGCGCCGGGTGACACTGCCGATGACTATCTCCGCATGGCCGAGACCACTGCCATCGATTGCTTGTACATGTTCTGCAGGGCAGTGATTGCAGTGTTTGAGAAACGGTACTTGAGAACACCGACTGCTGAAGACACTGCTCGGATCCTCGCAGTCAATGAAAGTAGAGGATTTCCTGAGATGCTTGAAAGCATAGACTGCATACATTGGCAGTGGAAGAACTGTCCATTTGCATGGCAGGGAATGTACAAAGGTCACAAAGGAGGTTGCATTGTGATACTTGAGGCAATTGCTACACATGATCTTTGGATCTGGCACTCCTTCTTTGGCATCAACTCCTCCAATATTTTTGCCAAGCTTGTTGAGGACCATGCCCCCCTCCCCCCGTGGACTTTGAGATCAACAGGCACCACTGCAACAATGGGATACTATCTAGCATATGGCATCTATCCAAGATGGCCAATATTTGTGAAGACTATCTTAAACCCAATGCTCCCCAAGCATTCTCAGTTTGCCAAGGAACAGAAAACTTGCAGAAAGAACATGGAGCGGCCATTTGGTGTGCTCCAACAGAGGTTTGCGGTTGTCTGGTTTCCTGCTATCTGATCTAAAGATCGATGTGGAAGCGATAAACCGCCGTGTGGTCTTACACAACATGATCATTGAGGATAAGAGGAAGGATACAAAGAGTTTGGTCGAGCGAGAGCCATAATATAGACAGAGACCACTTAGAGTCAGTTCCGATCATCAGGTGCCTCAAACACCTGCCTTCATCGCCATGCGCCAGATATCCGAGATTCTATAAGGTGTATCAACAATTTGCAGTTGATCTGGTTGAGCACCTATGAATACGCAGGGGCAACACGTAGATGTCGAGCATGAACTGACTGAACTAGGCCGAAATATGTTGTATTTTCACTGTAGGCCGAACTATGTTTAAATTTACGCTGAATTATGTTTAAATTTACGCCGAACTGTGATCGACTCTATGCCGAAATAGGCCAAACAATGTTATGTTTTATATTATGCTGAACTATGCAAATCTAAATGAATTTGAGCCAAATTTAGACGAAAAAGGATGTTCTGAGAACTCCAAACCGAGAACAAGTTTTGTGTAGCCATATTTTGGTCCGGATTTCGGATTGGTAACCAACTAGAGATGCTCTAAACACCCAACCAGAAATTTCGATTTGCCGGAAAAAAAGATTAAGCGCGGCGATGAATTCGGTGACCATGGCCTCCTCGCTCACTTTGACCCGCAGCTCCCTCGCCTCCGTGCTCACGTCAAGGTCGAGCCGCCCAATTGCGCCCCTGCTCCCCACGAGGCCTCCGGTTTCGAAAGTGGCGAGCAAGTGCCCGAGGTCAGGCAACGCTTGTTGGAATTATGCCCTAGAGGCAATAATAAAGATGTTATTGTTATAATTCTTGTTCATGATAAAGTTTATATTCCATGCTAGAATTGTATTAGTTGAAACGTTGATACTTGTGTTGTATATGAACAACACCGTGTCCCTAATACGTCTCTATGGACTAGCTCATTGATTAATGATGATTAAGGTTTCCTAACCATAGACATGATATTTTGATTAATAATGAGATCATGTCATTAGGAGAATGATATGATGGACATACCCAAATCAAGCAAAGCAATTAGATCGTGTCATCATGTTCATCTTTGCGAAGCTTTTTCCTATGTCAAATATTGTATCCCTTAGACCATGAGATAATGCAACTCCTCGTATCTAAGAAAGCTTTGAGGTCATCAAACGTCATCCTATGTGAGGGTGATCATAAAGGTGTCTCTCAGGTGATCGGAAAGTACTTGTTGGGTTGTATGTATCGAGATGGAATCTGTCCCTCCGAGTCGAAGAGATATACTTCGGGCCCACTCGGTAATCAATATCAACACCGCTTGCAAGCACGTGGTTAAGGAGTTAATCACAAAGTGATATCGGATTACGGAATGAGTAAAGTACTTGCTGTGAACAAGATTGAACTAGGTATGCCGATACCAACGATCGAATCTCGGGCAAGTAAAATATCGCGTGACGAAGGGAATATATATATGGGATTAATTGAATCATGGCATCGTGGTTCATCCGATATGATCATCGATGAATATGTGGGAGCTAATATGGGTTTCCAGATCCCGCTGTTGATTATTGATAAAAGATCATGTCTGCATATTCTCGAACTCGTAGGGTCACACACTTAACGTGCCTCGACGCTAGGATAGAATGGATAATTGGTTTATGAGTTTTTGTTCAGAGTCTCGGATGAGATCCAGGACATCACGAGAGGTTCCAAAATGGTCTAGAGAATAATATTCATATAAAGGAAAGCAGTTTTTGGATTTTGGAATCGTTTCGGAGTATTCGGTATTGTACCGGAAGGTTCTAGAAGCTTCCGGAGTGGGACCAACGTGGCCCCACTTGTCGGAGGGGTGCGTGGGCCTACAAGGGAGTGCCCTGGCCGCTTTGAGCCAGGGGCACAAGGCCCCATAGGCCCAGCCGGCCAAACCCTTGGGGAAACCCTAGGGAAACCTTCTAGAAGGGGGGGGAAGACTTGCCCCCCACTCCACCCTTGGGGCCGCCGCCCTAGGGCTTGGAGGAGGGGACAAGGGGGCCGTCTAGCCCCCTATATAAGGTGGGCAGGGGGAGCATCCTCCCCTCACCCCAAACCCTAGCTGCCACCTGCTGCCCTTCCTCTCTCTCTCTCTCCCGACTGCGTGTAGGCGAAGCCCTGCTGCAGAAACTCTCCACCATAGCACCACGCCGTCGTGCTGCAGATCCAATCCATCTCTCCACCCCACTTGCTGGAACAAGGAAGGAGGAGACGTCGCGGCACCGTACGCGTGCATCTCTCGGAGGCACCGCCACTTGCGGCGTAGGATCGGATCGGATCGCGAGGAGGAGACGACTAGTACGACTACATCAACCACATTCTTTTGAACGTTTCCGCTGTGCGATTTCTTCAAGGGTATGAAGATCTCATATATCCCTCTCGTTGATTGCATATCCTAGATTAGATCTTGGCTTTCCCGTTTGCATCCGTAGAATTTTTTTGATTTACTATGCTGCGAAACCCTTCAGTGGTATCAGAGCTAGATCTATACGTAGATGTGTTTCACGAGTAGAACGCAACATGCTTGTTGCGTGCGTTGATGTTTTCTATTGCAAGCCTCTTGTTGCGTACTTCTTATGACGCGGGATAGTGAGATCGAAGCGGTCAAGGCCAACTTTACGCGACCTCATTCACGAGACCGGCTCCGCACTTGACGTGTGGCTTGTTCCAAACATGCGGCTGGTGGATGCCAGTTTCTCTCACTATAGTAGTCATGGGATTTATACCGGATGTTGCCAACCATAATATCACCGTTGTGGCTTTCCGTAGGTAAGAATCGTTCTTAGCTTGTTACTCCCATAAGCCACGTAAAACATGCAACAACAAAGTAGAGGCGTCTAACTTGTTTTTGCAGGGAGTGTTTTGTGATATGGTCTGGCCCAAGATATGATGTGTATGTTGTATGCAATGATCATGTTTTGTAATATTTCATGACTTGCATGCATGTGATGTTTATCACACAACCGGCAGGAGCCATATGGTTGTCTTTATAATTGTGTATGACCTGTGTGTCAACTTCTTATACGCCATGTAATGCCTTTACTTTGTCGATAAGTAGTTAGCAATAGTTGTAGTTGCTATTCGTGGTGGAGGCAATCATGGTGGAGTGATGGAGATCATCGACACGCACAAGATGGAGATCATTGCGCGGAGATTGGCTATACCATGTCACATAAAATTATATGCATGTGATGTTTATCCTTTTATGTATCTTATTATTGATGGAGGGGTTAACCTCTTGGGTGCCCGATCTTCACGGATCTCATGGTCAAATCGATGGGAAAGCGAGGGGAAAGGGAGAAGGTAGCGGAATCGAACACACACCTCGCGAAGAACACGATGAACACCATAAAACTCACATGATACAAGGCCGATTGCTCCCGAACGGCGGCCACCGGTCCGATAGAATCCTCGCAAGGAAAGATTGGTCAACATGCTCCCTCAAATCCACATCGGAGAGGGAAGAACACCTTGGGGAGGGTCTTGACAACTTGGAGACGAGACATCGAACTCCAAGGCCTTGTTCAATGATGGATGCGTGATGCAAATTCCAATAGAGGTTGGTGACGATAGTCGGTCCCCTTGGTAAAGGGGATGAGGCAAAACTAGAGATTCCACAATGGGGGTTGTCTTTAGTCTATCATCTATGCCTAAGGGATACATGAGGGTGGAGGATCTATTTATAGGCCAACCACATAAACAAGGGTAGTTTGGGGATAAACTAGGCGAATAGGTAAGTAAATGGGGATACATGGGGTGGCCCAACTAGTGCGTGAGTAATCACTGCCAGAGAGCGGGAATGATACGGACTGCATTTGGGACCGGTAGTACCGCTTGGTCCCAAGTGAGTGCCTCTGGGACTTGAGTACCGCTTGCAGTCTGGAGCGTCGGTGGAGCCGTCAGTAGCCAGCGGTATCAGGACGATAGTCACGACCGTGACCCGGTACCGGTCCAGATCCGTAGTACCGGAGGCCAATGTTTAACCACAGAGAGTAAATACATTTTGGCTTCAGGTGTGGAAATGCTGGTGGCGAGTACCGGGTCGCCAGGTCGGTAGTACCGCTGGCGACAGGAGCATTTATTTCTTCCGCCTCCTCTTCCAAGCCTCCGTCTTGTCGGGCTTGATGCTCGAGCTTCCTCCCTTGCCTCCGTGCTTGTCAATGTGAACCTGTCACATATGTGACGGTATGAAGTAGCATACCATTCAATAGGTTAGAAGGGGCTCGATAGAGGAACGGATTCACCTTTGGAGTCCATACGACTTGGCGAAGTTGGAGACCA